>CM049810.1:1122136-1562136 GCA_027422405.1 Ptychobarbus kaznakovi
CACAGTAAAAACTGTAATATTGTGAAATAATATTACAACTACGTATAATTTAAAATAGCTGTTTTCTATTCGAATATATATTTTTTTTTTATTATTTCCTGTGATGCAAAGCTGAATTTTTAAGCATCAATACTGCAGTCTTCAGTGTCACATGGTCCTTCAGAAATCACACCAATATGCTAATTTTCTTCTCAAGTAACATTTATTATTATTACGAGACTTCTTTAAAAACAATCTTAATCTTAATTATTCCAAACCTTTGACCCCCATTGAATGTCTTTTACAGAATAATCAAGCATAAAGCGGTGTGTTTTAATAATAGTCTTTTTTAGTATTCTTAATGTATTTCACATAGATATTGGGACAGTTTATATTCAGTAAATATATAGAAATTAGAAATTATATTCTATTTCGTTGATTGGAACATTGGTGAACTGTTGTTTCATGTTTTTGAATGAAAATACAGAATAAGTGAATTGATATTAATAATTACGCTGTTGTCTTCTGTAGAGTTGATTTATATTTGTACTTATAACTGAAAGTATTGTTTACTAATTGAAGAATATTGCAACACACTTTTTATTACTGTAAAGGTGCTTCAAAATAATTTGTATTGTATAAAGTAGAGTGTAAAAATAAACATGATTTCATATAGCATGTGTGAAAATGTGACCCTTGACAACAAAACCAGTCATAAGTGTCAGTTTTTTGTTAGTATAGGACAATATTTGGCTGAGATACAACTATTTATAAATCTGGAATCTGAGGGTGCACAAAAATTTAAATATTGACAAAATCACCTTTAAAGTTGTCCAAATGAAGTTCTTAGCAATGCATATTAATAATCAAAAATTAGGTTTTGATAAATCTACTGTAGGAAATGTAAAAAATATCTTCATGGAACATGATCTTTAGTTAATATTCTTATTGATTTTTGGCATAAAAGAAAAATTTATCATTTTGACCCTTACAGTTTATTTTTGGCTATTGCTCCAAAATACCCCAGCTACTTATGACTGGTTTTGTGGTCCAGGGTCATACAGTATCTCACAGAAGTGAGTACACCCCTCACATTTTTGTAAATATTTTATTATATCTTTTCATGTGACAACACTGAAGAAATTACACTTTCCTACAATGTAAAGTGAGTGTATAGCTTGAATAACAGTGTACATTTGCTGTCCCCTCAAAATAACTCAACACACAGTCATTAATGTCTAAACCGCTGGCCACAAAAGTGAGTACACCCCTAAGTGAAAATGTCTAAATTGGGCCCAACGTGTCAATATTTTGTGTGGCCACCATTATTTCCAGCACTGCCTTAACCATTTTGGTCATGGAATTCACCAGAGCTTTACAGGTTGCCACTGGGTCCTCTCCATTCCATGACGAACATCACGGAGCTGGTGGATGTTAGAGACCTTGCGCTCCTCCACCTTCCGTTTGAGGATGCCCCACAGATGCTCAATAGGGTTTAGGTCTGGAGACATGCTTGGCCAGTCCATCACCTTTACCCTCAGCTTCTTTAGCAAGGCAGTGGTCGTTATCATGTTGGAATACTGCCCTGTGGCCCAGTCTCCGAAGGGAGGGGATCCTGCTCTGCTTCAGTATGTCACAGTACATATTGGCATTCATGGTTCCCTCAATGAACTGTAGCTACCCAGTGCTGGCAGCACTCATGCAGCCCCAGACCATGACACTCCCACCACCATGCTTGACTGTAAGCAAGACACACTTGTCTTTGTACTCCTCACCTGGTTGCCGCCACAAACGCTTGACACCATCTGAACCAAATAAGTTTATCTTGGTCTCATTATACCACAGGACATGGTTCCAGTAATCCAGTAAATGTCCTTAGTCTGCTTGTTTTCAGCAAACTGTTTGCGGGCTTTCTTGTGCATCATCTTTAGAAGAGGCTTCCTTCTGGGACGACAGCCATGCAGACCAATCTAATGCAGTGTGCGGCGTATGGTCTGAGCACTGACAGGCTGACCCCCCACCCCTTCAACCTCTGCAGGAATGCTGGCAGCACTCATACGTCTATTTCCCAAACACAACCTCTGGATATGACGCTGAGCACATGCCCTCAATTTCTTTGGTCGACCATGACGAGGCCTGTTCTGAGTGGAACCTGTTCTGTTTAACCGCTGTATGGTCTTGGCCACCGTGCTGCAGCTCAGTTTTAGGGTCTTGGCAATCTTCTTATAGCCTACGTCATCTTTATGTAGAGCAACAATTCTTTTTTTCAGATCCTCAGAGAGTTCTTTGCCACGAGGTGCCATGTTGAACTTCCAGTGATGAGTACGAGAGATTGAGAGCGATAACACCAAATTGAACACACCTGCTCCCCATTCACTCCTGAGACCGTGTAACACTAACGAGTTACATGACACAGAGGAGAGAAAATGGCTTATTGGGCCCAATTTGGACATTTTCACTTAGCGGTGTACTCACTTTTGTGGCCAGCGGTTTAGACATGAATGGCTGTGTGTTGAGTTATTTTGAGGGGACAGCAAATTTACACTGTAATACAAGCTGCACACTCACTACTTTACATTGTAGCAAAGTGTCATTTCTTTAGTGTTGTCACATGAAAAGATATAAAATATTTACAAAAATGTGAGGGGTGTACTCACTTCTGTGAGATACTTTATATTAAGTTCCTTTATTGCAGCTGTTGATAGTAATTAGACAAAATGTAAGATTTTTTAAAAGTAAAAATACAGTTATTTTTGTGTTTTACTATTCTAGATAATAGAAGAGAGTCTTAAGTGTCTGATTATTTTCTCTCTCCAGTTGACGATGCCAAGCCCAATGCCCGAGTATCTGAATGTGCATTATATCTGTGAGTCTGCATCACGCCTGCTCTTCCTCTCCATGCACTGGGCCCGCTCTATTCCAGCGTTCCTTGCTCTTGGGTGAGATTTCTATTGTGGGGTTTCTCTCTGTACTTACCCATGTTACCTACTCTAGAATTTGTCAGTTTCTGTCTCTATGTGTAGGCAGGAATGTAACACAGCTCTGGTGCGAGCATGCTGGAATGAGTTGTTTATTCTGGGGCTGGCACAGTGCACTCAGATCATGAGTCTGTCCACCATCCTCGCTGCCATCGTCAATCATCTGCAGTCCAGTATCCAGGACGGTATGGTACAGTTAAACATCAAGTCTGACATCCACAAAGTGTACTTTGTGCTGGAGACTAGAGATATTATACAATAAATCAGAAAGCAAGATCTGAACAACAGAGTGGCAGATATAAACTTTACTCATATGGCCTTCTTCTTCTTCTTCATCTCATCATCATGCTTTGTTGGAAGTGTTTCCTAGCACTTTCAGTGGGTTTTGGTGCAGCATGACAGATCCACCTATAACCATGATGATTCCTCAAACCATTAAAACCATTGCAGAAAGAAGAGCAGTACTGAAACACAGTTGATGTAAAAGCACAGCTCTGCAAATGGCATGCAGTTCTGTGTTTTAACCACAGATGGTGGTAGAAAAGCTAAAGTAGAGGTTTGCACATCATATTTTTTCAGTCCTATTCCACCAAAATGCTATATCTAATTGTTTGTTTCAGTAATGTCAACAGCAGAAATCATTTTCAAGTGCTGTTGAACATAAACATTTGCCTTACACAATTTAATCTGGTAGGTTGCACATTTAGAATTACATTTAATTCAAAAGCAAAGAAATTAAGTTTAGAATCGACTAATTTTGTATTATGTGTTAAGTTAACTTGTCAGTCTGTGCTTTCCTTTTTTTCAGTGCAATTAGAGTAATGTGGAATCATGCACCATGAATTTACTGAAATGATGCCCCACAAACTTTCAAGAAATTAAAAAGCACTACACCTGTTGTGGTTGAAACGGTAAATGTTGCCATGCAGTTTCAATCGGCACATAAAGGCATTGTCATAAAGACAATATTTGTACACAAATATGGCACAGTGTTGTCATAATAAATAATGGCTTTAAATGGATAATTTACTGGTGAGGCACCAGAAAGGAACCTTCAAACTGCTTAATTTAAGGATTTTTTAATAAAGATTATTTAAAAAGATTTTAATGATGAAAACGTATCAAAAATTGTTGATTTTGGAAACATTGCTAGAACAAGTTACCTCTGTTAATATGTTGGTTTAACTTATGTAAATTGATGTAAATATTGTCATAAGTCTTTAATGAACTAACAACTGATCTCCTCTCAGTAGACAAGCTATCGAGTGAACACATTAAACTAGTCTTGGAGCACATATGGAAGCTGCAGGAGTTCTGCAACAGCATGGCAAAACTGCAGACAGATGGATATGAATATGCCTACATAAAAGCCATTGTCCTGTTCAGTCCAGGTACACAAACATTCAGTTCCTCAAAGAATGGTGCATTTGAGTGATTGGAAATGTTGTTGTATAACAGATGTAAACTCACAGCTGATTCATTCATTCACAAGATCATCCAGGTTTGAGCAGCTGTAGCCAAATTGAAAAGTTCCAGGAAAAGGCGCAGATGGAGCTCCAGGACTATGTGCAAAAGACTTACCCCGATGATTCCTACAGGTCTGTTCCCCACACATTTTATTTTATTGCACATTTTACTCTTTATTCTTTCTTCTTATTTTTTGTATTTTTTACCTATATTTATATATATTCTCTTGTGTTGTGTTACATATTTTGCACTGTCCATTGAGCGGACCTGACCTGATTTACATTTCACTACTGATTATATTCTGTATAATTGAGTATGTGACGAATAAAAAAACCTTGAACCTTGGGTGAAATACATCATAGTCTCAACCAACAGCATTTGTAGCATGCTGTCAGTTAACACAAAATGTTTTACACAACAGTTTTAAGGAAAACCATGTTTGCAATGTCCTTCTAGTGGGAATTTAGAATGCAAACGGCAAGCAACTAAGCATCTATGGCCATAATAACATCCAAGAAAGTGCTGTTGAGATGTATAACTTGCTGCAGGCATTCTTGAGCTCCTTGGACACAAGTGTTCATAAATTATTATTTCTATAAAGCAAAACTCACCCACAAGAATTAAAGTTGTATAGTTTCAGATAAAGTATAACAAAACTTTAAACTTCACTGTTGGCCCCAAGTATATTTGTTTTTCCTGTGGTTATTGATAACATGCCTTAATTGCTGTTCACAGAACTGTGGTTATATTTCATTTAGGTGTTAATTGGCTGATTTTCTAATGTCTGTTCATTAATTGCTCATTGATGTTGCAGGTTGGCCCGAATCCTGTTGCGTTTACCAGCGTTGCGGTTGATGAATTCCAATATAACTGAGGAGCTGTTTTTTACTGGCCTTATCGGAAATGTACCGATCGACAGTATCATCCCATATATCCTTAAAATGGAGACTGCAGACTACAACAGCCAAATCACAAGTCCCTCTGTGTGATCGCACTCTGACTGTCATTTCATTGTGACTTTGAAACTGAAGTCATGCAAGTCCCATCATCCCTTGCCCTCACGGTGACTCAAATATATCACATTATATTGAACCGACCAACAAGCTCTACCTCAAGAGGAGCTGCAACAGTGAAAGCCTTTCAGTATTACCCTAGAAATATTCTGCTGTAGTTTACAGAGAGACGCATTATGGGACTAGTTCCAATGGCAGGACATTTGCCTGGAAAATTAAATAAAGGCCTTTCTTTTTTAAACCTTAATTTAAAAACACTTGAGCACTTCATGATGATTCCAATGGAAACAATCCAAGACAAACTTTTCAAACCCCCCAATTTTTTTTTTTTACTTACGAGGATACTACAACAATGGTCTTTTCCAGTGGAAGATGCGATTCTTGGTTGAATGTAACAGTTAACGTCGAGACAGCTTAGTTCTGAATCTCTGAATAGCTACTCATTATTTTTTCTCATTGATAAAGCAGATATTGAGTAAAATGCTAATTTGCTGTGTCCCACAGATCATGTACTTTGTACTGTCACTTCTGCTGTCATGACAATCAGCCTCCTCCTCATTATCATGTTTTCCCTTCAAGCTCATGTATTTATTTCATTGAGTCTAACTCTATAGTTTATACAAATGTAGATAATCTGATTTGCTTGGTTTCAAAAATCATCTGTTATTAAATATATAGGAAGTATTTGATCTGTATCTTTATAGCATCTGACTGCTGCTGCAATGTACAAAAGGTGTCATTTTCAGATGTAATATATCCACAATCATGATGGTTTAATGAAATTAGATTACTGATTTGCTTTTTATTTGCAGATATGTGCACAGATCGTCCTAGTTTCTAAGCGAGTTTCTAATTTTGTTTTCATTTCAAAAACTACAAAATGTCTCATCTTGTCCTAATTGTAAGAAAATAATTATTGACATGCACTTATTTATATGAACACCTACCCCCCCCCCCAGACTGTACTCCCAGACTACAGCATTGGTTAGCCACATTGCTTTTTATGTCCCAATGCACTATTATAAGATAAACTACAAAACACCAGAAGTATTTGCATGCTCTCTAATTAAATTTCAATAGGATTTTTGTTTGGAATCACGTGCAACTGTGCATTCTGCCTAAGATCTGTCCAAAATGTGCCTCATATATTTGAAAACCTACAAATGCATGCTTCATTTATGCAGCAGGAGCATCTCTAAACATGTTTGATTTTAAGTGAATTTTACCAATTTCTTGTGAAACAAGTAAAAAAAAAAGTTTCAGTAGCTTTTACCATTGTTACATATTTTACTGTAAAGTGATGGCTGTTGAATATATGTCCATTGCAAGTATGTAGATTATATTCAAGAGAATACTCACTTCTCCTTGCAAATGAACATACAAACTGACATCAACCTTAATCATCAGCAATGTCAAAATTATTCTTTATAGAATTTGTTTAAACCCTGCTTTACAGTTTGAACCTCTGTAACAGATGCGGTTCTTGGTTCCTAAATATTTTAGTGTATAAGGTTTATTTTTAATTTAGTATTGGTTCAGAATTAATCTCTACTTAATCTCAGTGATTTTGTCCAAAACCCTAGTCGTTGTTGTTTTAAAAAATATGCCCCCCACAAACTGTTATATGGTTTTAACACCGGCAGGCAGTTATTTAAAAAAAAATTGTATACGTATTTAAAAATGCCTAATGTTTTTTATTTCAGTCTGTCAGGGACTGGTTTATAGGTGTTGTAATGCCATGCTGTAATTCTTATCATATTTGTATATATCTGTCTGTCAGACAATAAGAAAGCTGTGCATGAACTAGCTTATACATTTTATTAAATTCTATACTGATGTGGAGTCTCTATATTGTGGCGTGAAAAAAAAGATCTATATATCAATATCTATTTGTCTATCTAAAATCTAAATTTCAAGACCGCTGCGGAAACCTGTTTTGAAATTAGACATTGCATTGCCATGGAAATGCTACACTAAAAAAGGGGGCTTCTCGCTTTCAAGTGTCATATTACAAACTTTGGTGGTTATTTTGGGATAGAAGTAATATTGTGACAGAAATGTATACATTTGTGACAGGAAAATGCATCCAAAAATTCTGTGGAGTTTGTGGTGTCGCCCAGTGGCTATGTTTGGTACAGCGCATACACAAAATCTCACAGGAACCTCAAACTGATGTGACATCAATTCAAAATTTGGAACAATTTATTTAGACATATGGCTTTTATTGTATAGCAATTTTAGATTCCAAAACATCTTGTAAAATAGTTATTTTATATAAAATAAGAAAATACAGTAGATTTTCTTCACAGTAAACCCAAAATTCCACAACTCCACCTTTTCATTTTTAAAATGCTTTCACTACATTTCTGCTGATTGTCTTCTTTAAAAAAAAGAGACAGCCTGAGGTCTGTATTCCAAAGCGTTCACGAGAAGTACAAACAACTGTTGTTAAACCTTACATACTAACCCTATAGGCCCTAATAAGTTGGCAAAGGTGCAATTAACTAATTAAGATATTTTTTATGAAATCGGAGAGCTTTCTGATCCTCTGTAGACAACAACGCCACCATTTTCAAGGCCCAGAAAGCTAGTAAGGACATCGTTAAAATAGTCCATGTGACATCAGTGGTTCAACCATAATTTTGTGAAGCTGCAAGAAAACCTTTTGTGTGCAAAGGAAAAAAAAAATCTTTATTCAACATTTTTTCCGCTTCCGTATCAAACTGCGTGTTTATGAGAGCACCACAATGCTGATGCTGAAAAATAGTATGTGACAAAAGAAGTATGTCTGAATTCACAGTACTCATAAAAGTATGAATTGACCTACTACTTCCGGCGAGATTTTGAAGTGTGCCTATGATGGACACTTTACCCATGAGGCAGGGCTGTTGCTAGGAATTCTGGGCCCTGTGCACTGAATTTGCAATGAATTTAAAAACAGCGCCTAATATCGGGGAGGTCTCCCTCATTTCGGCGATCTGCCCACTACTTGAATGGAATGTCCCGGTGCTCCCGATGGCCAGTAGGCGATTGCGGGCCCCCCAGACCTCTGGGCCCTATGCACTCTGTCACCCTTCCCCCCCACTAGCGACGCCCCTGCATGAGGCCACGGGAGAGGATTTGTGTTTGGCAGTGAAGCGACGTAACTGATGCTAGTAGCTAACGTGACAATAACAACACGGCGAATATTCATGTTACACACATACATAATATATAGAACATACTTTTTTAACGGTCATGAAGTAATTACTTGTTTAAGATAAGTACCTACTCAATAAAGTATGCAATATAGGACGAGGCCATAGATCAGTGACTACACTTTCAGTTTATCTCAGATGTATCCCATTTATCCGGATCATCTTTAAGATGTTTTTACAGTTTGATTGGAGTCCACCTGTGGCAAATTCAGTTGAGTTTAGCTAAACTGTCCAGGAACAGGCCTGGACACCTCACATTAAATACAGCAGAACCAGCTATTGAAGGTGTTCAAGATTAGGCCTGCTAGAAATATCCAGGTAGGCGCATTGGAGCCAAACTCTACAGGACCAGTACGTCTTAACAGTTGAGAAAGAAAACGCACGTGCATCAGTACATTGGATCCGTGTATCTGGTCTTAAAGTGACAGCAGACCAGAGGTGGAAAGTCCTGCCATATGTTTATTCCACCCATGAACTCAGCGCCTCTGCAGCAGGGCATCTGGGTGACTGTGAGGCGGCATAGTCGCGGGGTCAAAACACAGCTCTTCCGTTCCGATCAAAACATCAAACAGGTTCTCCCCACTCAGTGACACACCCACTGAGAAACCTAATGAAAGTGGTCATCATTAACTTCTCATGACTTAATCATGTGTGTGGCCCCTCAACTAAAGAACCAGGAAGTATGACCACATTAGCCCGGCTCTGTCAACACTGCACTGGCTCCCTATTAAACATTGTATACATTTTAAGATCTTGCTAATTACCTATAAGGCCCTGAATGGCATCTCAGTATTTGAGTGAGCTCTTATCACACTATAGTCCTTCACGTCCGCTGCGATCTCAAACTCTGGCCATTTGATAATACCTATTATGTAAATATCAAAATCAACTGCGGGCGGGAGATTGTTTTCCTATTTAGCGCCCAAACTTTGGAACAATATGCCTAACACTGTTCGGGAAGCAGAAACACTCTGTCAGTATAAATTTGTTTCTTTCTTATTCCGAGGTAACCGTAGCCACCCGATCCAGACTGTATCCAGATCAGATGGTCACTGCAGCCACCAGGATCCAGTCCGTATCCAGATCAGATGGTGGATCAGCACCTAGAGATGACCTCTTCACCACTGAATGACAACGGAGACCAGAACAACTAGATGAGCTCCAGAGACTGATCCCCAGTGAAGACTCCGTCTCCTAGACCACTGGGACCAGATGAGTCCTTTACACAATCTGACTCTGCTGTAGCCTAGATTTAAACTGCTGATTTTATCTGGCCAGAGGAGAATGACACTATTTCAACACACTATTTCCCTGTCTAAATACTGTAAAGCTGATTTAAAGCCACCCAGCTTTATATCAAGCTGATGTAAAGCTGCTTTGACACAATTTCATTGTTAAAAGCACTATACAAATAATAGTGACTTGACTTGTTTCACAGCAAATATTTGTGAATTGGTGAATCAAACTTTGAAATAGAAGATGAGCTTACACTTTCTGCTTATAACTCATTTGAATGAACATCATGAAGGGGTCTCTCTTTGGTTTATTGAATGACATTTAGCTATCACAGAACTGCTAAAAAAATTCAGTTCAATTCAAGATTATTTGTATAGCGCTTTTTACGATACAATCGTTGCAAAGCAGCTTTACAGGAAATTAAGTTTCTACAAATAGATATATATATATATATATATATATATATATATATATTGTAGAAACTTATATTTAACTTATGGCCAAATTTGGTTAATTCTGTATATTCTCTGAGGGGTTGCTTCCTCTGATGTCCTCTGAGGGGTTGTCATCGTCTCTTCTCAGGTGTTCGGTCATCTCAGATAATTTAAGGGTTGGATCCAGACTGAAGCTTGTGTATTTCCTAGTTACCACGGGATGTTAATCAGAGAAACAAATAGAGACATAATTAGCGTAGCTGTTGTTCTATCCAAGCAAAAATGATTTGTTCATCCCAAGCTTAAGCATAATAATGTGCGCTTGATCAGATATAACTGCAGAACAAGATTGTGAGATGCATTATATGAATGCTTGGCTAAAGTCTTTAATCTAGATTTAAATAGAAAGAGTGTGTCTGAACCCCGAACGTTATCAGGAAGGCTATTCCAGAGTTTGGGAGCCAAATATGAAAAAGTTCTACCTCCTTTAGTGGACTTTGCTATCCGAGGTACTACCAAGAGTCCAGAGTTTTGTGACCTTAGGGAGCGGGTTGGATTGTAGCGTGATAGAAGATTAGTTAGATACGCAGGAGCTAAATCATTTAGGGCCTTATAGGCAAGTAATAATATTTTGTAACTGATACGGAACTTAATAGATACCCAGTGCAGAGACTGTAAAATTGGAGTAATATGATAATATTTTCTTGACCTGGTAAGGACTCTAGCCGCAGCATTTTGTACTATCTGTAGCTTGTTTATTGAAGATGCAGGACAACCACCTAGCAGTGCATTACAATAGTCCAGTCTAGAGGTCATGAATGCATGAACTAACTTTTCTGCATCAGAAACACTTAACATGTTCCGTAGCTTGGCAATGTTTCTAAGATGGAAGAATGCTGTTTTTGTAACATGGAAATATGATTTTCAAAAAAGATAAGTTGCTGTCTAATATAACACCCAGATTTTTGACTGTAGAGGAAGTAACAGTACATCCGTCTAGTTGCAAATTGTGATCCAAGATATTTCTGGGTACTGTTTTTAGGTCCAATAAGTAATCTCTGTCTTATCTGAATTTAATAGGAGAAAAATATTGGTCATCCAATCTTTTACATTTTTAACACACTCCGTTAGCTTAGATAATTTAGAAGTTTCATGGTCTTGTTGAAATATATAGTTGAGTGTCATCAGCATAACAATGGAAACTAATCCCGTATATTCTAATAATATTATCAAGGGGCAACATGTATAATGAAAATAGCAGAGGACCTAGGACAGATCCTTGTGGTACTCCATACTTTACTGGTGATAATTGAGATGCCTCCCCGTTTAAATAAACAAAGTGGTGGCGATCAGACAGGTAGGATCTAAACCATCTTAGAGCCTGCCCTTGAATACCTGTATAGTTTTGTAATCGATCTATGAGTATGTCATGATCTATGGTGTCGAAAGCAGCTCTAAGATCAAGTAAAACTAGCAATGAGATGCAGCCTTTGTCTGACGCAAGTAGTAAGTCATTTGTAATTTTAACAAGTGCAGTTTCTGTGCTATGACGGGGCCTAAAACCTGACTGAAATTCTTCATAGATATCATTTTTTTAGCAAAAAGGAGCACAATTGAGCAGACACTACTTTTTCTAATATTTTCGAATAATGGAAGATTTGAGATGGGCCTGTAATTTGCCAGTTCACAAGGATAATTTTGGTTTCTTAATAAGAGGCTTAATAACCGCCAGTTAAATGGTTTTGGGACGTGACCTAAAGATAACGATGAGTTAATAATATT
The DNA here is from genome assembly GCA_027422405.1 of Ptychobarbus kaznakovi. Classification (NCBI taxonomy): domain Eukaryota; kingdom Metazoa; phylum Chordata; class Actinopteri; order Cypriniformes; family Cyprinidae; genus Ptychobarbus; species Ptychobarbus kaznakovi. The sequence goes on from CM049810.1 coordinate 1,134,223, forward strand.
GAGAAGCGGTTCTTCTGCTACAGGTAACAACTCTTTCAATAGTTTAGTGGGTACAGGATCTAATAAACATGTTGTTGGTTTAGATGCAGTTATAAGTTTATTTAGCTCATCCTGTCCTATAGTTGTAAAGTACTGCAGTTTTTCTTTGGGTGCGATGAATGAAGCTGAAGTACTAGACGTGTGTAGAATCTACATTTGTTATTGTATTTCTGATATTATCTATTTTATCAGTAAAGAAATTTATATAAGTCATTACTATTAAACTGTGAGGGAATATTTAGATCTGGTGACATCTGTTTATTTGTTAATCTAGCCACTGTGCTAAATAAAAACTTGGATTGTTTTGGTGATTATCTATGAGTTTGCGGATATACTCGGTTCTTGCAGTTTTTAGAGCCTGTCTATAGCTGGACATACTGTTTTTCCACGCAATTCTAAAGACTTCCAAGTTCGTTTTTCTCCATTTGCGCTCAAGAATACGAGTTTCTTCTTGAGAGAATGGGTATAACTGCTGTACCATGGGCAGCAACGTTTTCTCTAACCTTTTTTTTAATTTGATGGGGGCAACAGTTTCTAACGTATTAGAGAAGATCGTTCCCATGTTGCTAGTAATTGTGTCTAGTTGATCTGTATTTATGGGTACACAGAGCAGTTGAGATAAATCAGGCAGGTTATTGGTGAATCTGTCTTTAGTGGCTGGAACAATAATTCTGCCTGGACGATAACGGGAGCAATATAGTTAATATCAGTAATATGCAGCATGCACGATACAAGGAAATGGTCAGTAACATCATCAATTTGAGGTACGATATCTATATCAGTAAGATCAATTCCATGTGATATAATTAAATCTAGAAATGAAAAACGGTGACGTTTTGCTTGACTCCAAAAGTTTAAGTTAAGTCAAGTCAAGTTACATATATAGCGCAACAATATACCTATCCAAATTGTTCAAATCAAAATAAAAAATCAATATACAATATATTAAATTCAATATCAACCAATTCTAATGTCATCTCACCAGTTCAGTTTAAATGATAACTGTGCAATCAACACATCGCTGGAAATGAAGCAACCCAACTAATAAACCCAACAAACACAAAACCCCCCCCAACGCAACATTTAAAAACATCAAAACAGAATAATTAAAATTAAACTTAAAACAGAAAAAGCGCAAATTCACAAACCCAATAATAAAGATAAAAAATCCCCCCCCCCAACAAAAACACAGTGATGCGCACCGTCTCAAAACCCGCACCCACAAAACAAACACAAAAAATGCCGGTTCCACATAAAAAATCCAAAACAAAAAAACAATTTGTGTGCATATTTATCTATATTAAAATTTATAAACTTTATATTAAATCCTGATAATAGACTACAAATACAGAAAAAACCCCCCTTCATTCTTAAACCTATACCAATATACCTAGTAAAAAAAAATCAAAATCTAAATTTCATAATAACAAATAAACTACCAATCAATACGCCAAAAAATCTGAAATGCTATAAATATTGTGCTAAACGCGCCCTTATTGTGTTGAAAAACTACAACATAAAAGCATATTGTTTCAACCCCACCCCAAAAGAGAGAGACCTCTCGACCACTGGACCCTTCATTTACCCAGAACCATTTTTTAACCAAAGATTTTTCTCCTTATCCCGGATGGTTTCATTTTCCGAGATAAAAAAAAATAATTGTAAGATTATATTTATTAAAAAAAACCCCCACAAATAACTTTTTTTATTTGGCCCCCCCAAAAGTCTATTTTCTATTTAATGGTCCCACCATGTTTAAAAATAGATACATCCTCGGCCAACAACAACATTATTTAAAACCCTAACCCAAACACAATCCTAAAAAAATCTCCCTTCTACAAATAATCCAACTCTAACTTAATTCAGTTATTTAACTATCCATTCAGATAGCGTCCCTCAATAGATTTTAGACAGGAGTCCCCACGACCTGCCCAATATTCTACTCCAATCATCACAACAACCCAGAAAAATCCATACAGTAACTTTTTCTGTCCTGTTCTTCACCCAAACAAAACATAAAAGCAACCAGCACTCTAATAAACCACTCCCGTCGATACGTGGGAATCGGTCCTGACATGATGATCGTCGTCGCGGGTAATGTTCTGCGTACCGTCAAATAAAATGTAATTTCATGAGAAAGAAACATCTTACATATACTTGAGATTTGCTCTTAAAATTGCTCTCTCACTGAGAAACAAGCTTTTCAGCATCTGTGGAATTGCATTCTCTTCAATTGCTTAGTCGCATTAAACACATCATCAGTGTTCCTAGAAGCTCTAAACTAGTGATTCTATGCATTGCAGCTCTAACATAACTTAAACTGCAAAAAAGCTATAAGACATTAAAATCTGTCTTCTGCATTGCAAATAACCTTTAATTTCATTAAAAATAAGCTTCTTTCATGTATTCAAGTTTTACTCTTAAAATTGCATTTATCAACCTTTTCTCACTGAAAAAGAAGATTTTTAGCATATGTGGGCTTGAAATCTATTAATTAGCTTTTTTTGCTCTAACCCAGCAATTAGTGTTCCTAGAAGCTCTAAACTAGTGATTCTGTGCATTGCAGCTCTAACATAACTTAAACTGCAAAAAAGCTATAAGACATTAAAATCTGTCTTCTGCATTGCAAATAACCTTTAATTTCATGAAAAATAAGCTTCTTTCATGTATTCAAGTTTTACTCTTAAAATTGCATTTATCAACCTTCTCTCACTGAAAAAGAAGATTTTTAGCATATGTGGGCCTGAAATCTATTCATTTGCTTTTTTTGCTCTAACCCAGCAATTAGTGTTCCTAGAAGCTCTAAACTAGTGATTCTGTGCATTGCAGCTCTAACATAACTTAAACTGCAAAAAAGCTCTAAGACATTAAAATCTGTCTTCTGCATTGCAAATAACATTTAATTTCATTAAAATAAGCTTCTTTCATGTCCCAAGTTTTACTCTTAAAATTGAATTAATCAACCTTTTCTCACTGAAAAAGAAGATTTTTAGCATATGTGGGCTTGAAATCTATTAATTTGCTTTTTTTGCTCTAACCCAGCAATTAATGTTCCTAGAAGCTCTAAACTAGTGATTCTCTGCATTGAAGCTCTAACATAACTTAAACTGCAAAAAAGCTCTAAGACATTAAAATCTGTCTTCTGCATTGCAAATAACATTTAATTTCATTAAAAAGAAGCTTCTTTCATGTATTCAAGTTTTACTCTTAAAATTGCATTTATCAACCTTCTCTCACTGAAAAATATTTTTAGCATATGTGGGCCTGAAATCTATTCATTTGCTTTTTTTGCTCTAATACAGCAATTAGTGTTCCTAGAAGCTCTAAACAAGTGATTCTCTGCATTGCAGCTCTAACACAAATTAAACTGCAAAAAAGCTCTAAGACATTAAAATCTGTCTTCTGCATTGCAAATAACATTTAATTTCATGAAAAATAGCTTCTTTCATGTCCTCAAGTTTTACTCTTAAAATTGCACTAATCAACCTTCTCTCACTGAAAAAGAAGATTTTTAGCATATGTGTGTCAGGGTTCTGTCACTTCGGTCTAGTGTTATTCATGGTTTTGTGACAGAGCCCTGATACTCCCGTCATGTCCGGGTTTCATATGAGCGCACGGCTTCGAGTTTGCGTGCCTTGTTTCATGTTGGAGCTTGGTGTTCGGATCATGGCACTCATGTCTTGAGTTTTGGTTTCGTGTCGGGGTTCGGACACTCGCACTCCACGGTCTGTCTCTTTGTGGGAGTGTGCGGTCTCGAGTTCGCTCGGCCGCACGCTCTTCTGTCCACGTTTGTTCCCTTTCAGGGAACTCCGTTGCGTCAGCTTTACGCTTCTGGGAACGCTTTGCGTGATAAGTCTTGAAGCACACATGTGAAATCAATCCAAGGTGTAATTTGGACGTCAGAGCGGGTGACGTCACGAACCAGGAAGCTATAAAGCCTACCCAAACAAAGCTGTCACTAGCTTTTTGTGTCTTCACAAGCGCTCTATGTGAATCTGTATGTCTGTTTGGTGTTGTCTGTCTAATACAGTTAGAAAGAAAGAAATAAGATAGAAAGAAAGAAAGTAGTTATGGCGAGCAAGCAACAGCAAGCTTTTAAGATGTGTGTTCATCCCTGCCCGTGTTATTTAACGGGTGGGGATATACACACCCTTTGTGTTGCTTGTTTGGGAGAGGAACACGCACAGTCAGTGCTCGAGAGCGCTGGCTGTGAACACTGCGATTTGTTTCCCTTACGGACGCTCCGATCCCGCCTGGCGTTCTTTCGCGAGGATGCTCAGGTTCGCGTTCCCCAGGGCTCTGGTCCCGCTGCTGCCGAGGCACAGCGAAGGCTGCGGTCCTGGGGTCCGCAAATGGATCTGTCAGCGGAGGTAGAGACGGGCACCACCTTATCTCTGCCTTCACCTGACAGGTTCAGTGCTTCGTATCAGGGTTGGGAAGCACGCGCTGCGTTTTCTTCCGCCCCGATCGAAGCACATACACTGCAGCTATCTGATTCTGAGGAATTAGACGCTGCCAATGCAAGAGATACTGAGGATTCACCACCTCAGTCTCATGCTTATGAGGAGCTGGTTGAGGTTGTGACGAGATGGGTTGAGAAATTAAATATTGATTGGCCAGCAGAAAGGGAGAAGACGTTCGTTCAAGAGGCAAACTTGACGAACGCTTTTTACCTTCTCGTGCACAGCCTCAACGCCGGGGATTACCATTTTTTTCTGATCTCCACAGAGGTGTGGAGATCATGGGAAAAAATGGTTTCTTTATAGCGTGTATAGTACACAAACATCACACTATTCCTCTATATTAAATAAAAATGAGCACGGTTATGGAGAGATGCCTAAGGTGGAAGAGACGCTCGCGAGCTATCTCTCCCCTGAATCATCCTCATCCATTAAATCCCCGGCACTACCCACTAAACCAGTGAGAATCACATCAGCACTGGTTGGCAAGGCTTATTCAGTGGCTGGTCAGGCAGCAGCATGTTTACACACTATGTCGCTGTTGCAAGCCTACCAGGCTGAATTATTAATAGAGCTTGATGAGGGCGAGGGTTTTAATCCCAGCTCAGTTTGCGAACTGCGTCGGGCAACAGATGTGTCTCTCAGGGCCGCCAAGGAGACGGCTAAATCAATCGGCCGGTCTATGGCAGCCCTGGTGGCCACTGAGAGACACTTATGGTTAAACCTGAGTAACATAAAAGGAAAGGATAAGAACTTCCTTATGGATGCTCCCATTTCTCCCTCTGGCCTCTTTGGTGGAGCTGTGAATTCGGTTGTCGAGAGATTTCAGGAATCAGCTAAGCAAGCGGCTGCATTCCAGAAATTCCTTCCCCGCCGTATTCATATCTCCGGGGCTGACTGGCGGGAGCAGCCCCAAACATCTAAAGCCAGCTCCTCCCACCGTGCCACACAAAAACAGAGTGTGGCTTATCGTGCTCCCCCACATAAAAGGCTGGGACACGGTAAAACACACTCAACCACAGCCTTCAAAGGGCAGAACGGATCTGAGGACCGTTATTAACTCTAAGAAGGCTGTGGGGAAGAGGTCCTGATGCCCGAGGGCTCAGGCCAGTGAGGACTTACCCCCTCGAAGCAGAGCGGTTAGCACCTTATTTTACGGTGTCCGTCTCCCTTCGATGTCCTCAGGAGACCGGTCTGCCAACCCTGCCACCTCATGTGCTTCAGGGCGCAGCGGTCTCCGGCGAGCGCATATCCCAAGGTCCACGCGGAAACGTAGTGGCCTCGGGATGCCCGCCCCCTCTGAGGAGGGTTTCGGAACAGTCAGTTCAGACGCTTCCTGCCGGTTCAACCGCTTCAGGACGTCGTTCTGACTGCACAAATACATACAAATCCAGAATGTATTGTCTCGAGAGGCTGATACCTCTAGTAGAATTTTTGACAGCGTGGAAACTTCTGCCAAATATATCTCATTGGGTCCTGCAGACTATAAGAAAAGGGTATCAGATACAGTTCGGGTCTCGCCCACCCAGGTTCATGGGGGTTTTGTCCACCGAGGTGGCCCCCCAGCAGGTTTTGGCAATGGAACAGGAAATAAAAGCTCTGTTGGAGAAAGAGGCCATAGAATATGTACCTCACTCCAACAGGGAAACCGGATTTTACAGCCGGTATTTCATAGTTCCAAAGAAGGATGGAGGGTTGCGTCCCATTTTAGACCTTCGAGTTCTGAACGTTTCCGTCCTGAAACTCAAGTTCAAAATGTTAACTTTGAAGCAAATCGTGTCACAGATCAGATCCGAGGACCGGTTTGTCACGATAGATCTCAAGGATTAATTGCACAAAATCACTTCTTTAGAGCTTCCCAGAACACCAATTCTGTGTTTAGAGCAACTAAGCAAATGATGGGAATGCGAGGCCACAGATGCTCAAAAGCTTCTTTCTCAGTGAGAAAAGTTGCTAAATGCAATTTTAAGAGCAAAGCTCAACTACATGACATTTTTTATTTCTAATGAAATTAACTGTTTTTTGCAATGCAGAAGACATATTTTCATGAGTTTGAGCTTTTTTGCAGAACAAGTCATTTTAGAGCTTAATTGCACAAAATCACTTCTTTAGAGCTTCTAAGAACACCAATTCTGTGTTTAGTGCAACTAAGCAGATGATGAGAATGCGAGGCCACAGATGCTCAAAAGCTTCTTTCTCAGTGAGAAAAAGTTGCTAAATGCAATTTTAAGAGCAAAGCTCAACTACATTATTTTTTTTCTTTCTAATGAAATTAACTGTTTTTTGCAATACAGAAGACAGATTTTCATGAGTTTGAGCTTTTTTGCCAGAACAAGTAATTTTAGAGCTTAATTGCACAAAATCACTTCTTTAGAGCTTCTAAGAAACACAATTCTGTGTTTAGAGCAACTAAGCAAATGATGAGAATGCGAGGCCACAGATGCTCAAAAGCTTCTTTCTCAGTGAGAAAAAGTTGCTAAATGCAATTTTAAGAGCAAAGCTCAACTACATGAAAATTTTTTTTTCTAATGAATTGAAAATGTTTTTTGCAATGCAGAAGACAGATTTTCATGAGTTTGAGCTTTTTTGCAGAACAAGTCATTTTAGAGCTTAAATGCACAAAATCACTTCTTTAGAGCTTCTAAGAACACCAATTCTGTGTTTAGAGCAACTAAGCAAATGATGGGAATGCGAGGCCACAGATGCTCAAAAGCTTCTTTCTCAGTGAGAAAAAGTTGCTAAATGCAATTTTAAGAGCAAAGCTCAAGTACATGAAAAATGTTTCTTTCTAATGAAATGAATGTTTTTTGCAATGCAGAAGACAGATTTTCATGAGTTTGAGCTTTTTTGCAGAAAAAGTCATTTTAGAGCTTAATTGCACAAAATCACTTCTTTAGAGCTTCTAAGAACACCAATTCTGTGTTTAGTGCAACTAAGCAAATGATGGGAATGCGAGGCCACAGATGCTCAAAAGCTTCTTTCTCAGTGAGAAAAAGTTGCTAAATGCAATTTTAAGAGCAAAGCTCAAGTACATGAAAAATGTTTCTTTCTAATGAAATGAATGTTTTTTGCAATGCAGAAGACAGATTTTCATGAGTTTGAGCTTTTTTGCAGAAACAAGTCATTTTAGAGCTTAATTGCACAAAATCACTTCTTTAGAGCTTCTAAGAACACCAATTCTGTGTTTAGTGCAACTAAGCAAATGATGGGAAATGCGAGGCCACAGATGCTCAAAAGCTTCTTTCTCTGTGAGAAAAAGTTGCTAAATACAATTTTAAGAGTAAAGCTCAACTACATGAAAAATGTTTCTTTCTAATGAAATATTTTTTTTTGCAATGCAGAAGACAGATTTTCATGAGTTTGAGTTTTTTGCAGAAAAAGTCATTTTAGAGCTTAATTGCACAAATCACTTCTTTAGAGCTTCTAAGAACACCAATTCTTTGTTTAGTGCAACTAAGCAAATGATGAGAATGCGAGGCCACAGATGCTCAAAAGCTTCTTTCTCAGTGAGAAAAAGTTGCTAAATGCAATTTTAAGAGCAAAGCTCAACTACATGAAAAAAATTTATTTCTAATGAAATTAACAGTTTTTTGCAATGCAGAAGACAGATTTTCATGAGTTTGAGCTTTTTTGCAGAACAAGTCATTTTAGAGCTTAAATGCACAAAATCACTTCTTTAGAGCTTCTAAGAACACCATTCTGTGTTTAGTGCAACTAAGCAAATGATGAGAATGCGAGGCCACAGATGCTCAAAAGCTTCTTTCTCAGTGAGAAAAAGTTGCTAAATGCAATTTTAAGAGTAAAGCTCAAGTACATGAAAAATGTTTCTTTCTAATGAAATGAAATGTTTTTTGCAATGCAGAAGACAGATTTTCATGAGTTTGAGCTTTTTTGCAGAACAAGTCATTTTAGAGCTTAATTGCACAAAATCACTTCTTTAGAGCTTCTAAGAACACCAATTCTTTGTTTAGTGCAACTAAGCAAATGATGAGAATGCGAGGCCACAGATGCTCAAAAGCTTCTTTCTCAGTGAGAAAAGTTGCTAAATGCAATTTTAAGAGTAAAGCTCAAGTACATGAAAAATGTTTCTTTCTAATGAAATGAAATGTTTTTTGCAATGCAGAAGACAGATTTTCATGAGTTTGAGCTTTTTTGCAGAACAAGTAATTTTAGAGCTTAATTGCACAAAATCACTTTTGAAATTGCCCCGAGGGGCAACCCCTTTCGCATGATCAAGGTCACGCGGCGATGCCTTCGTGCCTTGGTAATGTGGAAGAAACCTTGGTTCCTGTCCCAGGGTCCCATGTTTGGAGCTTCATGTCGTCGCAAGACGCTAACGACAGATGCTTCTCTCACGGGCTGGGGAGCGATCTTAGAGGGACGCTCAATTCAAGGTCTGTGGAAGGACCATCATCTCTCATGGCACATCAACCGTCTGGAGATGTTGGCTGTGTTTCTTGCTCTCAAGAATTTCCTAGCAGATCTCAGGGGCCACCATGTGCTTGTCCGCTCAGACAACACATCGGTGGTCTCCTACATAAATCACCAGGGGGGTTTGCGGTCACAGCCACTTTGCAAACTGGCGTGCCAAATCCTCCTGTGGTCCCAAGGGAAGTTGTTGTCTCTGCGAGCAGCTTACATCCCTGGGGTCCACAATATAGGAGCAGACATCCTGTCGAGACAGGGGCTGAGGCCCGGGGAATGGAGGCTCCACCCCGAGGTGGTGGAGCTGATATGGAAGAAGTTCGGCCAGGCACAAGTGGATCTGTTTGCGTCTCGAGAGACGTCTCACTGCCCACTCTGGTTCTCCCTCACGCATCCAGCTCCTCTCGGACTGGATGTGATGACACAGACGTGGCCGAGGCTTCGTCTGTATGTATTTCCCCCGATCGCTCCCGGGAGTACTGGAGAGAGTTCGCCGGGACCGGGTCCCACTACTTCTTATTGCCCCGCGGTGGCCAGGCAGAGTATGGTTCCCAAATCTATTTTCCCTTCTCGACGGGCCTCCTCTGGAGCTCCCCGTCAGGATGGACCTTCTGTCCCAAGCGGGGGGGCTCGATATTTTACCCCCATCCAGAACTATGGAAACTGTGGGCTTGGCCTCTGAGGGGGCCCAGCTCATAAACTCAGGTCTCTCAACCGAGGTTGTTGAGACCATTCTCCACTCCAGAGCTCCCTCCACGAGGAAACTTTATGCCCTGAAGTGGAAGGTTTTCACTTCTTGGTGTAGTGACCATCAGCTGGACCCAGTTAACTGCCCTGTTGGTACAGTGCTGGAGTTTCTGCAAGATCGGTTCACTGCAGGGCTAGCCCCGTCCACTCTGAAGGTTTATGTGGCGGCCATAAGTGCTTACCACATTCCTTTGGGTGGTATGTCTATGGGGAATGACCCCCTGGTATCTCGTTTCCTCCATGGTACTCTGAGGCTGAGGCCTGCAGCTGCACCTGGGACTTGGCCATTGTCCTGCAAGGCCTTTCCCTGGCTCCCTTTGAGCCTTTAGAGGAGGTGCCGGCCAAATTTTTGACCTTGAAAGCGTTGTTCCTCCTTGCTATCTCATCTCTTAAAAGGATAGGAGATTTACAAGCACTGTCGGTTGCACCCTCGTGCCTGGAATTTGCACCTGGCATGGTTAAAGCATTTCTTCATCCTAGACCAGGTTACGTTCCTAAAGTCCCCGCTAATGTGGCGAGGTCGATTATGCTGCAAGCCTTCTGTCCTCCCCCCTTTCAAGATGCGGACCAGAAAAGGCACAATTTGCTTTGCCCAGTACGGGCATTAGATGCTTATGTCCACAGGGCTGCCCTGTGGCGCAAGAATGAACAGCTGTTCATATGCTTTGGACCTCCTAACCAAGATGAGCAAGTGGGTGGTCGAGGCCATCTCACTTGCTTATGAGTCGGCCGGTCAACCTTCTCCTATGGCTGTCCGGTCCCACTCGACTAGGAGTATGGCTGCCTCCAAGGCCCTGATATCAGGAGTTACTCTCCAAGAGGTTTGTGATGCGGCAGGCTGGTCCTCACCGCACACATTTGTCAGATTTTATTCTTTGGACCTGGACTCTACCCCAGGTTCCCAAGTGCTCTCGTCCTAGTGCTGCTCGTTAGATTCACACAGGACAGGCACTCGTCGCTATGGTGATGTTGTACTACGTTCCCAGAAGCATAAAGCTGACGCAACGGAGTTCCCTGAAAGGGAACATTCGGTTACGACTGTAACCTCGGTTCCCTGAAGGGGAACGAACATTGCGTCCCCGGCCATATCTCCTTCGTGCCTGTAAGCGACTTGCTCAGACTTTTAAGCTAGTGACAGCTTTGTTTGGGTAGGCTTTATGGCTTCCTGGTTCGTGACGTCACCCGCTCTGACGTCCCAATTACACCTTGGATTGATTTCACATGTGTGCTTCAAGACTTATCACGCAAAGCATTCCCAGAAGCGTAAAGCTGATGCAACGTTCGTTCCCCTTCAGGGAACCGAGGTTACAGTCGTAACCGAACGTTTTGTTGTGTTGCACGCAGTTCGTGTTTTTATCGGCTGCGTGGATTCATGTTATATCTTGTGCTGTGTGGCACGCAGCTTGTGTATTTCATTGGCTGCATGCTTTCATGTTGTCATGTCTTGTGTGAACACGTGGCTTATGCGTTTTCTCATTTCTCATTCATGTCCTGTTTTGCACATGGCTGGTGATTTGTTTGCTGGCCATGTGCTTGTGTTTTTGTTTTGTGTGAGCACGTGGCTTCTGTCCTAGTTTTCTGTGTGCCATGTGCTCTCATGTCAATTTGTCTTGACCCCACCCATCTTGTTACCTGTTTATTGATACATTTTCCCCAGCTGTTCTCCCTCCTTACCCTCCTCATTTGCTTCCTTTATAATCTCCTTGTGTTTGCAGTTCCGTGTGGGTTCGTTGCCATATGTTGGGTCATCGTACGTCTTGTGTCCTGCCTTGTCCAGCTTGCCAGTTTGTTTTTCCCCTACAGGGTTGTTTTTGTTTGTTTTGTTTATTATTATTATTAATAAAAAGCCCTTTTACCTCCTGCAATTGGGTCCTCGCTCTCTTCCCATGACCCGAACCTGACAACGTGGGCTTGAAATCTATTAATTTGCTTTTTTTGCTCTAACACAGCAACTAGTGTTCCTAGAAGCTCTAAACTAGTGATTCTGTGCATTGCATCTCTAACATAACTTAAACTGCAAAAAAGCTCAAAGACATTAAAATCTGTCTTCTGCATTGCAAATAACCTTTAAGTTAATAAAAAGAAGCTTCTTTCATGTACTCCAATGTTAATGTTTAGAACAGTGCAAATACAAACACCATTAGAAATTCATAGTTCACTATCACAGACCATGATATGGGTTAAAATGAGAGCCAATTTCTTTTCAAAACAGGGCCAGTTTTAGCGTTTTGCAATAAAGAATAACTAAAGATAAGATAACTAAACTTGGATAATTTATGTTACAATTTTAACATAAATGCACATTGTTCTATAAGGATGACATCATGCCATACCTTTTACACATTTACTCGAATTGTTATGCTGATAAAACAAATTGTATGGAAAAATGCATTAAATAGCAAAGTATTTCTGGGGAAACTTTTTCAAAACAAAGCAAACGCACGACTCTTTGCTGAGCCGCGGCGGTCTTTGTGAATCAGCAGCATCCACAACTGAATGGAACAAAACATTTTAAAGTTGAAATTGTTTATGCGCGAGTGCACTTGCTAAATGAAGGTGGATTTTATAAAATGGATCAAACTAAAAAAAAATTATTGACGAGCTGCAGTTTTACTAGGCTACATCATGTGCTGACACAGATGCAGTATATTAATGCCACGGGACATCAATAAGGTGCATATTGGTCCTCAGTTTGAGTACATTATTTCCAAGCGTTTTCAAAACACTTTTTCACAGTGCGCATCACGCGCTCAAACTCTTTAAAAGTCAATCAGTTCAACAAGCAACAAAGAGTTATCCAAGTGACTGCTGCAGAACGCATGCGAGGGAGTGATGAGGCAGCGCACGTCACTAAGTGAGTGGGAATTATACAGAACGTGGCTCTTATTGCAGGACTGTACGCAATACCAGCAAACTCACACCAAATTTCCGGCCTCGTAGATAGGCAAGCATATATGCAAATAATTTAGTAAGCAGAAATCTGAAATTTACCTTAACATATTAAAGGAAGATGCTGATAACTCGACTGAATTGATGCCTGAAGAATGCACTTCCAGCCGCATTGATAAAAAGCAGTTGCGGTTAAAGTTTTCTATGCACAATTTGATTTGATAAAAATGATTAAAATAAGCATGTAACGACCACAAACGGAGGAAAATAGCATAGTAAAAGTACATCACTTAAAATGTACTCAAGTAAAAGTACACAACTTTTAAACTACTCAAAAAAAGTAAAATTACTGATAAAAACTACTTAATTACTGTAACGTGAGTATTTGTAATTTGTTACTTCACACCCCTGATTATAACTCAAGACTTTATTTTTCTAAGATTATTAGTTCATTAAATGACAATTGGAACCTTTTTGCAAAGCAATTCAACAATGTGAAAAAAAGGTCAGTTATTTCATAATGTATTTATTTTTTCCAGACATCTGAGGGGGGGGGGGGGGTGGTGTTGATTTTTGCTCTTTAATAGAGGCATTTTGTTTTATAACAGCAAGCATATTTTTCCAAATACTGAGCACAGCTACAGTGCATGGACTTTGCTGCAAAACTGGAACATGGAAGCTAATGGAGATAGTAAGCAAAATAAGATTGTTTTGTCAGCATTTACTATTCATGTTGTCATATAAATCTCCATCCACATTTCTACTGTGGTGAACATTTATACATCTCACTTTAATGTTTAATTTTCTGTGAAACAGTCTCTCATTCTTATTTAACTCATTGATTTGTTTGGTGGTATTTGACCTCGACAATTCTTGATAGTTCTTTGGAGTTCTTAATGAAATAACAGGCAATCAACAGAGCAAGATTATTTTAACTGTTACAAATAATTTCAAGTAACAAAAATCAGTGACAATGTTACATACACATATAACACAACACAATATGGTATTCTTCAGATTTTTCTGAGGTTGCTTAGAGATTGAAGTGATCGACAAGCACAACATTAATTTTCACATATGCTCACATTTTTCCAAATCAACCTCAGTTTTCAAGCTCTGTGTTTATGCCACCATCCCAGGAGAATTTTACAGTAAAATACATAAACAAGCAAGAACAGTAAAATAATCTCTACCAAAAAGGGCACCTAAAGAGAATAAGAGAAAAAAAATACTGTAAACACACAAAACATATCACAGCATAAAATTACACATTCGGAGCTATGTTGAAGAAGGCATATAAATTTATATTTGTGCAACTTACAATTTTTCTGCAATAAAATAAAACACATACCATCCAATGTAACACTGACACAGGTTTTCATGTGAAGTAGCTTGTTTGATGAGCAGCTCCACTTGAGTTGGTACATCCAAAGTCTCATCATGGGAAAAGTCTCGTCCTAGAAGAAGTAAATTCACATAAATCATTATTATTTGTTTTACTACGTGTTGATTTTTGATAATGAATGATAGTGCTAGAATTGTGTATTGTCACTTAGAAATGCATGTGTTAGTGCTCTGTGGTCAGAGAGTGAATGAGTTTTGCTCACCAGTTAGCTTGTCCCGCACCCTGTTGATAATTTGGATGGCTTTCTTGTTCAAGGCCTCAGGCTGCACAATGCCATCTCCAACTGAAGGAAGAAAATAAACATACTGAAAAACATGCACCTTGAAACCTGTTCATTAAGCAGATTAAGAGTAAGCAGATTCTTCTTGATGATTCCTTTAAAACTTTTATAGCTTAATTATGTTGGCTTGAGAATGTCAAATCTAGCCCATTGGCAAGGCAAGGTTGACTGCTACTCACAAAAATGCGCTTTGATATGTTTGCCACATAACGTGAAATTTATGTGGCAAAAATATCAAAGTGGATTTTCGTGAGTATCAGCATAGTAAAGAGTGCAAATAAGTGCTTACACATGGTCAGAATTGTTGGTACCCTTGGTAAATATGATAAAGGAGGCTGTGAAAATAAATGTGCATTGTTAATCCTTTTGATCTTTTTTTATCACAAAAAATCGAAGCTTTCACTGGAAAATAAGAATTTAAAAAGGGGGCAAATATCATTATGAAATAAATGTTTTTTTCTCAAATACATGTTGGACACTATTACTGGTACCACTAGAAATTTTTATGAGTATAATATATCTAAAATATATTCCCATTCAAATAAACAATTTTGAGCACACCAGCCTGATTATGAACATGAAATTATCCAGCCATGGCTTCCTGTTTCACAAAAATATAAATAGGAGGGGAAACAAAACAAAGGCCACATTCCAAATTAATCATCCATCACAATAAGAAAACCAAATAATATATTTCTGATGTGCAGCAAAATATAACTGAGCTTCACAAATTAGAAAGTGGTTTTAAGAAAAGAGCTAGAGCAGTGAAAATTCAAATTTCCACCATTAGGGCAACAATTAAGAAATTCCAATCAATAGAAAATGTTATGAATCTGCCTGGAAGACGACGTGTGTCTATATCGTCCTAATGCACGGTGAGAAGGAGAGTTTGAGTGGCTAAAGACTCTCCAAGGATCACATCTGGAGAATTGCAGAAAAAGGTTGTTTCGGGGTCAGAAATCCTTAAAAAAAATGACCAAACAGCCACATGTTGTTTGGGAGGGCTTCAAGAAAAAAAAATCAAGAAAAGAAAATGCTGTAACCAAAAAACTATTTCCAGTATATTCTGTTGTCAGACACGACTAGGGATGGGTATCGTTAAGGTTTTAACGGTATTACTACTCTTACCGATACTGCTTATCAATTCGGTACTTTAACGGTATTCTTATCAGTATTTTATATATATATATATATATATATAAACAATTAAGAGCTAAATTAACATTGTTTTATATTAAATAAATATAAAATAAATATTTTACAAGTATAAGTAAAATAAATATTTAAAGAAATTAATATAAAGCATAAATTTGTAAATGCACCAGTGTGCATGGAATTGATGTTAATGGTGTTGAAGTTCTGCAGCAAAGCGATAATATATCAGATCACTATCTAGTCTTGTGTAAACTCATATAGCTAAAGCTGTAAATTCAACTCCTTACAAATATGGTAGAACCATCACTTCTACCACAAAAGACTGCTTTGTAAGTAATCTTCCTGATTTATCTCAATTCCTCATCACATCCAACAGCGCAGAAAAACTTGATGATGTAACAGAAACTATGGATTCTATCTTTTCTAGCACTTTAGATACGGTTGCTCCTTTACGCTTAAGGAAGATTAAGGAAAAGAGTCCAACACCGTGGTATAATGAGCAAACTCGCGCTCTAAAGAGAGCAGCCCGGAAAATGGAGCGCAGCTGGAGGAAAACAAAACTAGAGGTATTTTGTATTGCTTGGCGGGAAAGTACCCAATCCTACAGAAAAGCATTAAAAACTGTTAGATTTGATTACTTTTTGTCTCTTTTAGAAGAAAACAAACATAACCCCAGGTATTTATTCAATACAGTGGCAAAATTAACAACAAATAAAACATCAACTGGTGTTGAGATTTCCCAACAGCACAGCAGTAATGACTTTATGAACTATTTTACTTCCAAAATCAATACTATTAGAGATCATAACTGTAACCATGCAGCCGCCAGCAGAAGTATCACATTAAATTGTGCTCTATAGATCCCCCGAGGAACAATTCCACTCATTCTCTACTATAGGAGAGGAAGAATTGTATAAACTTGTTAAATCAGCTAAACCAAGGGTATGTTAGACCCTATTCCATCTAAACTACTAAAAGAGGTGCTTCCAGAAGTCATAGATCCTCTTTTGGCTATTATTAATTCGTCATTAGGGTATGTCCTCAAAACCTTTAAATTGGCTGTTATTAAGCCTCTCACTAAAAAAACACAACTTGACCCCAAAGATCTAGTTAATTACAGACTGATCTCAAATCTCCCTTTTCTGTCAAATATACTAGAAAAGGTAGCATCCTCACTAGAGATCGACCAGGGTCAGCCGGTCGATATGGCCCGATATGTGCTGCCGATTTTTTTTTGGCCGATTTTTAGGGCCGATATCTTGAAGTTTTCCCCTTCATTTGCATGCTAAAATGTCACACTAATAATAAGTGAATGCACAACATTTCTAAACTTAACATCATTTATTGAACACTGACTTCAACCATCTCTCGAATCTTAATTTTGTGCACTGCATGGTATTCAAATTAAATATTAATCCAAACAAATCAATAAACTGACCAAGTATTAAATATATAAAACGGGTCATAAAAAAAATCAATTATTTACATAAAAGTTTTAGAGCATTTATCAAGCAGAATTGTTCAAGTTTGTTGAAACATAAATGTAAACTTAAATATACATTTAAATAAAATAAATACAACTTTATAAATAAAAATCTATTAAACTGAAAAATATAAAAATACATAGTAGTGCTGCAAACACACTAGCAACCAGCAACATTTGTGTTTGATATAAATGACACAGAACATCTAAAGTGCATTCTAATGCATGCTTTTTGCAACTTTCTGCATTTTTATATAAAACAAAGTCCTCAATTAACCAGCTGTGAATAAAAACTTAAAGGTTTTCGTGCACTTGACTTAGCAGCAACAAAAATCTCTTTTAGTGCAAATAACATGGCAGCAAACCCCTCATTTTTGAGTGAAGGAAATTATGTTAACATTACAGAACAATATAAAAAGGAATATGCTTTAATTTGAACTCAATTGCAGTCCCTGAGTCTTCCTCACTCTACCCATCTTTCACTGAAAGTTCTCAGTCCTCCCAGTTTAAGAACGGCAGGTTGTCATGCAGGTCATCAGCTGTCTACGTTAACTTAAGACATAACCGACTGTGTTTACCAGAATACTTGCCAAAACGGGTATTTTAACAACTTTGTGTATGTATCCGTCCGTTGAGGCATTCACGCGTCTCTCTCTCTTTCTCTCTCTCTCACCCCTAACAAAAACCATTCACTAATGTGTTGTTTTTGTTGTTAACAGATTGGACAGTGTTAAACCCTTAGTGATTTCTGACATGCTTGACGGTTAACGTTAGACAGGTTTAATGAGGATAATAACTGTGTGACTTATAGACTATATATAGTCGTCGGTTGGAACATGTCACTTTATTAGGCTGATGTCCATTTTAATTCGCATTACACAGTTGATGGAAACACACGCAGATGCGCCAAATATATGGCCATAGGACTTTGAAATATCAGAATTTAAGCCTTGCCTTTATCTCCCAGGACTGTTGTTGAATCTTCCAAAAGTTTTGGCTTGGGGTCCTTCACATGCAGCAGCAGCGCACGTTCCACCGCACCAATAACACGGGGCTGCCCGCAGACGTGCCTGACTTTAAATCGGCGCTACTAAACACGGATATCAGCCGATGCCGATATATTAAAAAATGACAAATATCGGCCCGATATATTGGCCGGCCGATATATCGGTCGACCTCTAATCCTCACAATTATATTCCTTCTTAGAGAAAAATGGTATCTGTGAGGATTTCCAGTCAGGATTTAGACCATCTCATAGTACTGCGACTGTTCTCATTAGAGTGACAAATTACCTGTTCTTATCATCTGATCATGGTTGTATCTCTCTATTAGTGCTCCTGGATCTTAAGCCCTGCGTTCAACACTATCACGTTATTCTTTTGAATAGACTTTGTTGGCATTAGTGGAAGTGCATTAGCATGGTTCAAATCGTACTTATCTGACCGCTAACAATTCGTAGCAGTGAATGAAGAGGTATCATATCAATCACAAGTGCAGTATGGAGTACCTCGAGGCTCAGTACTAGGGCTGTTACTTTTCACGCTTTACATGTTACCCTTGGGAAATATCATCAGGAAACATGGGGTTAGCTTTCACTGTTATGCTGATGATACTCAGCTCTATATTTCTTCACGGCCCGGTGAAACACACCAAATTGAGAAACTTATGGAATGCATAGTTGATATAAAAATATGGATGACGAATAAATTCTTACTACTAAATTCTGAAAAAACAGAGGTGTTAATTATCAGACCTAAAAACCACAAAAGTAATAACCTAGAACACTGTCTAACACTTGATAGCTGCTCTGTTGATTCTTCATCATCAGTCAGGAACCTAGGTGTGCTATTTGATAGCAATCTCTCCTTTGACAGCCATGTTTCTAGCATTAGTAAAACTGCATTTTTTCATCTTAAAAATATATCTAAACTGAGACCTATGCTACTGACATTGCTCTCAATGTCAAATCCAGAAATGGTAATTCATGGGTTTATGACCTCAAGGTTAGATTATTGTAATGCTTTATTAGGTGGTTGTTCTGCACACTTAATAAACAAACTACAGATGGTCCAAAATGCAGCAGCTAGAGTTCTTACTAGAACCAGGAAGTATGACCACATTAGTCCGGTTCTGTCAACACTGCACTGGCTCCCTATTAAACATCGTATAGATTTTAAAATCTTGTTAATTACTTATAAAGCCCTGAATGGCTTAACTCCTCAGTACTTGAGCGAGATCTTATCCCATTATAGTCCTCCACATCCCCTACGATCTCAAAACTCTGGCCATTTGATAATACCTAGAATATCAAAATCAACTGCGGGCGGCAGATCCTTTTTCTATTTAGCGCCCAAACTCTGGAACAATCTACCTAACACTGTTCGGGAGGCAGACACACTCTGTCAGTTTAAATCTAGATTAAAGACCCATCTCTAACCTGGCGTACACTTAACACACTAATAAACTTCTAATATTCAAATCGGTTAAAGGATTGTTAGGCTGCATAAATTAGGTCAACCGGAACCAGGAACACTTCCCATAAAACACGATGTACTTGTTACATCGTAAGAAGATTGACATCTATGCTAATATTAGTCTTTTTATTTCTTATTCCGAGGTCACCGTAGCCACCACGATCCGGTCCTTATCGGGCCCAGATGATCACCGCAGTCACCAGATACAGTCCGTATCCAGTTTAGATGATCCCTGCAGTCACCAGATCCAGTCCGTATCCAGATCAGATGGTGGATCAGCACCTAGAGACGACCTCTACAGCTCTGAACGTCAGCGGTAAACCAGGACACCTAGATGAGCCTCAGAGACAGATCCCCAGTGAGGAGCTCGTCACCTAGACAGCCATCGGGAAAAGACCACTGGAACCAGTGGAACCCTTACAATCTGACTTTGCTGCAGTTGGAACAAACTACTGGTTCGTCTGGCCAGAGGGGAACTGGCCCCCCGACTGAGCCTGGTTTCTCCCAAGGTTTTTTTCTCCGCTCTGTCACCGATGGAGTTTTGGTTCCTTGCCGTTGTCGCCTCTGGCTTGCTTAGTTGGGGACACTTTATTTCCAGCAATATCACCGACTTGTTTGCACGGATACTATTTAAACTGAACTAAGGCTGCAACTAACGATTATTTTGATAATCGATTAGTTGGACGATTATTCTTTCGATTAATCGGATTAAATTATTTAATTTTATTGACAAAAAACACACTATTCCACATTCTGCTCAATGTCCTTCAAACAAACTCAATGTTATGAAAACATACAGTGCTTAATTTATCAGACCACCTGTCATAAAGAGAAAACAAATATTTTAGGAATCTGTCAAAAAATTTTTTATCTAAAAATACTATTGTCATTTATTGGCCAAATTATAAACAGAAACAACTTTAATTGTATTTATAATTAACTAAAATGGCCTCGTCACAATGTTTGAATGATTTGCCTTGCATTGTTTATGACTTTTTGACTGTAATTGGGTATTGTGAAAAAAAAACACTATAAAGTGCTCTGCTTTTTACTTTTCATAGATACAGCAGTAATAATATATATAGCTTTAGAAATAGCCCACTTCTGTTATAAAGAGTTACGAAATTTTGGAGGACCACAAAATCAGAAGCTAAAACGCGACTTTGGGTAATCACCCAATGCTGTTAGTTTAGAGCAGCAGTGGCACATAACCTTACATGTTTGTTAAAAACCTTTAGTTACATTTGTTTTAATACATTGTTTAGCCTAGTATATATTGATATAGTTTAAATCTATTCTACACTAAATACAGAGGGTTCAAGCAAAAAAAATATTTTGACTGGAAGTCATATGCCGTATGTTTAACACACACAGTTTTAAGATCTGTTTTTCTTCTTTAAATTATGAGCGCTTGGTCCTCCTATTAAAACATTTAAGGAGCGCCTTCTTATCAATAATAAAAAATTCTGATCAAACAATTGTTTTTTTTTTTTTTGGGGCCCTTCTATACGGAGGTGATATTTGACTCAGTGACTTACAGGGTATTTTCTTTTACCTTTGTAATGGCATAATTTTCATTTCAGACCCCAAACAATTTATGTTTATAGCTTTTTAAAATTTATTTAAAACAATACAATAAGAAGTTAAATAAGACAAATAAGTTACCAATCATGAAATTAGTATTAATACAAAAATAATTATAGTACAAGGTGGACAGAAGACCACAAAAGGGCTTGTAGGTAAATTTTTCATACGTTTATGAGGCTCAGGGGTGGCATGAGTGCAATTAAATTCATAGATTCATGTGGACATTAATGTTTTAATATAAATATGCTTTTAGAGATGCCAAAAGGCTCAGCTGTTATTTATTTTGAACTATTTTCGTTGATGATATAGAGCAAAATCTAGCAGTACTTGTTTATTGATCTGTTGTATTAAATCAAAATACACATTTGCTCAAACTCTCCTTATAATTATTAAAAGCTGTCACTCTCCTGATCGCGATCTGTGGGCGCACAGAAATTGAGAGCGCGTTGAGTAAGTTCCAGACTCAAAAGCAGTGCAATTACATTCTGTTAGAACCAGCGGAATGAGTATAATTATTATTATAGCCGCAACCACGCCGAAATTCAAGTTCTGCTCTGTGTTTCTGCTAAGAACGTCTATAATGATGCGAGCGGCGTTACTATATTATCAGTGAGAAACTGCAGCCGAGGCGGGGGATGATTTTTGGTGTGCCAGCAGAACACAACGTGCGCTACATGTTTCCTCCATGTTTTTCCCCCTCAGTAATCCCGATAAGGTTTAAATGGAGTGAACACGGAGCAGTTTTTCCGTGAGCGGGAATGTAAAACCCGAGTGGATCCAGAGCGGAGTGATTACAGAACGCTTAGAGTGGAGAGAGGAACGTGCTTAATCCACTCCAGGCTTTGATCACATTCCCCTCAGCAGACTGAATACACCTTGTCTTTCCTTAATTTAAGACCTATTCATAGCTAAAATCAAGACATTTATAACACTATTTGAGAAATGTAAGCCTATTTACGGTCTTAAAATTATGAAAAGTTAATTTAAGAAGGCGGGAACCCTGCAATTGACGGGAATCCGTCATAGCTACGGAGCTGGAGCTGATGGCAGCGGACGGTGGATATTTGTGGCGGTCGATGTGGATATTGTGGATGACTTCTTCTCTCTCATCACATTCTACTAGTGCTACAGTCTCGGGAACTTTCACGCTTCGTAACACATACAGCTGTATCCTCGCCAAAAATAAATAGTGAAAAGAGACCCCTCTCTAACAGTGTCGCGTTCCGAACGTTATTTAAATGAGACCGGTATTGCGGTATTTAAAAAATTTATATCATAAGAAAAATAAACACCGGTATTCGGTATGAACCGGCACTACACTTAAGTTTCACATGATCCTTCAGAAATCATTCTAATATGCTGATTTATTATCAGTGTTGGAAACAGTTGTGCTGCCTGATAATTTTTATTTTCAGAACCTGTGAGACTTTTTTCTTTTCCAGGATGAAGCCCTATTTCAGAATCCTATTCACAAGGCTTTGGATTTTTAATGCATCTATTGATTAACACATTACAAAGGTTGGTTTGCACTCTTTAAAACTATTGATGTGTCTGTAGATTGATTAATTAAGTATAATCACCTGATGTATGTTGTTTGCTACATAATCATTGAGAGACAAAGAATTGTCATATAGCTGAAATGTTTATCTTTTTATCTTCGGCTTTAAATTCAATAAAAGTATTAAAGTGTGCAGACCAACTTTTGTACTGTGTTAAGAAATATAGATTTTGGCACCTTATTCAGCTGGGAGAGCACAGTGATTTGCATGGATTAAATGCATCTATTGATGAATAAAACGTATCAAGTTTGTTAGAAAATAATACTAATTTTGTTGTTTATCAGGTCTAGAGGACAAAACCTGTTGTTTGTGGTGGCATAAGAATGATAACGTAGGTGAAACCTATTCTGTTTTTGACAGGTTGCCTAAAGAAACAGAATTAAAAAACGCCAACTTAATTCAGACCAAAATCACTTTAGATAATAATCATGACTTCTGAATGACTTCTAAATTAGAACCACTCAGGAGGACTTGAAAGCAGAATAAAAGTCTTAAAGAACTTACTGAAGGAGTGAATTGATTCAGGCACTGTAGTCCCAGGCTTTTTGTGGGTTGTTTCTCCCAGGTCAATACCCTCCATGGCTTCTACATGAAACATACCAAAAAGACACCACAAAAATTAATCTATTACCAAGAACATGCATTAGTTTTGGTGGAAATTCCAGATGAGTATTTTAGAAATCACTTCATTATGTCACTTTGTCATTACGGGACTAGGCATGGGACGATAACAGGTTTCAAATTATACCACGGTTTGGAATTGTTTTCGTTATACTGTTCCTGCGGTATGTGCAGTTTTATTTTACGTGTCTTCAAAGACGGAGAGTGCAGATTCAGTTGTGTGCAGTAAAGAGCGCACGAGTCACACGGCCCCTCCCCCTCCGGCTGGTGCGAGGCTGCAGCAGCAGTCAGTGAGAGTTATACTGTAGGATGATGGCCGAAGGAAATGAATCACTGGAACTTTTCTCCCGTCGAAAAAACACCAAGTCTACGTTTTTTCGGTAACGTAGACTAATAATGTTCCGTTAACAACGATATTCCGTACAGATGATGTTTTAGCGCCGATAGCTAAATAAATACTTCCAGGTTGTAACTTAACGTACATAAACTATTTGTGTCATCCCCGATCAAGACAGAGACTCACCCGCCCGCCGTTTGTTTCAGTGTTGAAGTAAATAGTATTTGGCTTGCTACCGAGGCAGATAACATGGCTAATTAACCAGCTAACGTCAACTAGTTTCCTCACTCACGTTACTTCAGTTCACAGAGTGGGGAATAGCAGACTGAAGAACTACGTTTCTGCCATTTAGTACAACAATTACATTTAGCTGGTATAATTTCTATACATGTAAGCCTCCTGCTGCCAGTGTTTACATCTGCTCAAATCATGTAATTGAAAAAACAAACTTTGTCATTGTACAGTGTTGTACGGAGAGAGACCGTGTGTGTGTGTGTGTGTGTGTGTGTAACACACTCTCTCTCTTTATCTGTGTATATGCACACATCCACGTACCTCACCGCTCCTAACTTAAAGATGAATGTGTAGAAAGTGAGCATGTCTCCAAAAACCTTGTTGAGCTGCAGGCTTAATGACTGCTTTTTAAATTATTTTAATATTTTTTTTACAGAAATTGTTTTGATAATGTTTTTGATTATTGAGCTGCAGGTTTAGGCTCACTTTAAGTGACTGCATTTTTTTTCATTTATAAGGATTTTTTCCTTTTACAGAAAACAATTTATTTATTTTATGATTATTGCTGAGCTGCAGGTTTCAGGTTTACTTAAGTGACTGCACTTAATTTAATTAAGAATAATTTGATTATTTATTTTAATTATTTAGCTTGACATGTTTACGGATCTAAAATGTTCTATATGTTTCTTAAAAATAAAAAATATTGTGTTCAGTGGGGAAAAAGTTGTTGTTTTCTACCCAGGCATTTAAAAATGACATATTTTAGATCTGTAATGGCAATACCGTGATACCGTGGTATTTTTATCTAAGGTTATCATACCGTGAGAATCTCATACCGGCCAATGCCTATAGGGACTGTACGAAATGTATGTAAATAAAAGGATAATTTATGGCAAAGCTCCGACAGTGTGAACAAATCTTGGGAACAACTTTTTTCTCTAATCTCCCTGCTTATTTATAGTCTGCTTATTTATTACCTGCTTATATATAGTATGGAGTTTACCCTACTATAACACTATTCATTAGAATGGGGATAAAGTCAAAGACTCACCAACAGACTGTCCTGCTGGGTAGGAGTCAGTTCTGGTCCTGGAGCGCTTGTTTCCTTTAGTGTTTGCTGTAGGAGAGAAAAGAAACGTCCAGTTACTTGACAAATGTACTTTTTTCACAAACAAAAGGCTGACTATCAACCTAACATCACTATTTTAGGTTGATATTTTCAAATATTAAAAATGAATAAACTAAAATGGTATAAAAGTAAATAAATAAAATGAATAAAAACGAATTCCTTTTGACATTTCCATTAGCTACTGTACACAGGTCACTAGGGCACCAATAGTGTTGTCAAGTAATGAGTCAAAAGTCTTTCTAACATTTTCTAACAACCTTATGTGAATTCAAAATACATCACGAAATATGCTGAGTAACAGGTACATAAATTAACATCAAGATACACATGACAATTTATGAGATTAATAATAAACTTGTTTACTCGTGATCTAATATGAATTTTGGTCTTATAATGAGGTCAAAATAAGTTATTTGTAGCTTTTTATAATAAGCTAATTGCGAGACCTGTTTAGGATTTATCATGTAAAAATCCTTTATTTTGTATAAAATAATAACCATACGCTTCATCAGTAAGTGATAAGTAAAGTAATAATATTACTTTTGAAAAGAGTAATGAGCCCAAAACTGGATTTATAGATATATTAAATTCTACTGTTAGACAAAATGCGACAGAACCCACTTATTGCCGTAATCATTCTTTTGATTTTATATTTTCACGTGGAATCAATGAAATTGGTGATGTCTCAGATCATTGATCTGATTTTTGTATACTCCGTTACAAATATGGCCCAACTATAACTTCTATGACCTTCTATGGTGGATTTGCCATATTTTTTTTCCAGATGACCACAGCATAAAGGTGTTCGTGATGCAGTAGTAGCCCATAGAACAACAACAAGCAACGTTACACGGACCTTTCACAGACATGTCTTCAGAGCACACAAAAGGACCTCATCCACTGTTTTGAAAGCATACAAGGATTAGGTGACCTTGACCCATTACCATTTGAGAGGCAGAAGCCTTTGTCAATGCTGCTGGACGATCAGGGTTTTAAGTTCTTTCCACAATTTTTTTTTTCGATCATATAATGCCACATTTGTCCTCTATGCCAAATTCCATGAGGACACAGATTCTGTCCATATCAAACATCTCAGTCATATCATCCAGAAGCTGCAGTAGGACATACAAAAGATCAGGTAGCAGCACTATTTCTAAATCAGAAATCAGTACAAGTCCATGTTACACTGGAGTTAGTTTTTTATTTTCAATGTTTTAGGAATGGATTGTCAAATATATTTTTTATAAAACACAATGATTCACTACAGGAGGCCTTTATTCACTTTTATTCACCCCCCTGGAGCCGTTTGAGACACTTTTTTATTACGGATGGATGCGCTTCATTGACTTATTTTGGACTGCTGAATGAAAATACCCACCCACTGCCATTATAAAGCTTGGAAGAGCCAGGACATTTTTTTAAATATAACTCTGATTGGATTTGTCTGAAAGAATAAAGTAATTTACAGTGTCTCACAAAAGTGAGCACACCCCTCACATTTTGGCAATCAATTTAGTATATCTTTTCAAGGGACAAAACTATAGAAATGAAACTTGGATATATTTTAAAGTAGTCAATGTGCAACTTGTATAGCAGTAAAGATTACTGTCCTCTGAAAATAACTCAGTATAACATACAGCCATTATTGTCCAAAAAGTTGACAACAAAACTGAGTACACCCTAAGTGACAACAGCTATACATCGTTTAACCATGCAAAGCCACATGTCCTATTCATCATGTTCATGTTTTGTCTGCTTGACAGGACCATACAAATTTGTGTATCTTGTTTTAGAGCAGTTCAAATTTGTGAATATGGAAAAGTTGTGTGCTCACTGTCCATAAGCCTCCAGTTGAGTAATGGATCGTAGACAAAGGCCTCCAGAACGGCCATGACACTGTCCCTGTGTTCCCGAAGTACCTCCATCACCGTGTGACATGTAATCCGGTAGTTACCATCCAGTCCGGTCACCTGAAAAAGAGAAAACATGATCTGTTAGGCAGCCAGAAACAATGCAAGGGCGTTTCAGTCACACTTTAGTTTGGGGACCAATTCTCACTATTAACTAACTACCTATCTTTACTTTAACTATGACTTCAATAAACTCATAATTTGCTGCTTATTAACAGTTAGTAAGGTAGTTAAGTTTAGGTATGGTGTAGGATTAAGGGATCTAATATATTGTAGGATATCAGAGACCAAATCAGACAAATTAAGATTCAATCAGAACATGGTTGAAACATGAGGAGCCACATTCCACAAACAGGAGAACAAGACAACGTCGTAAATCCATTAGTCTGGAGCAAGCCTAACCAACAAGCCTCTAAAAGTGAACAGTTTGCAACATTAAAACAAAATAACACTTATTGACAATTCCAACTCAGGAAGGAGAGTGTCATATTTGGGGCAAGTAACTAAGATTGATGGTCATAGATGCACTGCGTGACCAGCAGATGTAAATTTGTGATAGAAATCACGAGCTGAAAACTTTCTTAGATTGACTTCCCCCAACCAACCACAAGACAAAGACTGACATTCCTTAGGATATCTTTTAACC
The DNA here is from genome assembly GCA_027422405.1 of Ptychobarbus kaznakovi. Lineage (NCBI taxonomy): Eukaryota > Metazoa > Chordata > Actinopteri > Cypriniformes > Cyprinidae > Ptychobarbus > Ptychobarbus kaznakovi. Next base: position 1,161,604 of record CM049810.1, read on the forward strand.
TCTCTGGTCTTCACAAAACCTTTTTGTTCTCCACAGAATTACACAGAGACTGTCTTTTCCATATGCACAAAAAATCATCTAAAAGGACTTATGAGCAACTAATGTGTTCCTGTGGCTCAGTGGTTAGAGCATTGCGTTAGCAGCGCAAAGGTTGTGGGTTCGATTCCCAGGGAACACATGTACTGACTAAAAAAATGTATAGTCTATAAGTCGCTTTGGATAAAAGCGTCTGCTAAATGCATACATGTAAATGTAATGATTCCTATGCATAACTCCATATTATTTATGTAGTATATTTGACTATCATTGTTTTAATCGCTCATTGTGTATTTTTTTTATAGAAAAATCATGCTTTAAACATTTCTTCCAATCGATTCTTTGTCAAATGTATCATAGTCTTGTTATAGAAATCAAGTCCAAAATTATATTCTACGAGAGCGGGAAAATTCGGACCATGTGACTGATACATGATTTATGATGGGGGGAGAAACACAGCAACACCCTCAGCTAAGATATTATCTATTGGTCAAGACGACCATTGGGAGGTGTCAAAAAGCCGAGTTTAAAAACTCAGGACACCGTCTTTTTCGCTCTCTTCCCTTCCTATTCTGCGCTCTTCTCTTTCGCCACCGCGTTTTGATGCTGCCTTTTAGCGCTCTATGAGCATGCTCTGGCCTACATGCCAGCTGCTACTTAACACCACGATGAGAAGAAAAACCACCTAGTCTCGTTACATCCTTTTATTCTTGTATTTAATTTATTTTCTTTCCGTTGAGTTTTGTGTTCAAATGTTAAGTTTGCCGCAAAGTCGGAGCTTGACTGCTCCCGCTGCAAACTTTAACCAGACCACAACTCCACATCTTCAGCCAACACCCAAGACTTCACTACGAACAACCACTTAATTGTCAGCCAATCAGCAACCTCGGGAAACCCCCTTTCTGCAATGACGAAGACAAAAGGGAATTTCTTAACACAAAGGCAACGCAAGTACAAACATCAGATTCTTACTGAGCTGGTGTATTTAATGTAAATTTAAGCCTCATTGAGAAACTCAATGCGAGGGTTAATTAAGTGATTGTTGGTTGTTCAGGTCTATGCAATAGCAAATATTGCTATAAGCTTGGGTTTTCACATTTTCATCCTCTTAAAGTCATTCTTTCCTCACGTTCTCTCTTCCTGCAACGTGTGAATGGTGTGTTCATGTGTTAGATTAGTTTACATGCAGGGGTTAAAGCAAAAAAAATCCTGAGCATGAACTTTTTTCCCAGGTGGGGGCTTAGTTGCGCAGGGGGGCACATTCGCAGGGTTATTTGGTAAACAACAAAAAAACAACATTATTTGAAGGATTTTCCATGAAACTAACTAAGGCTCAGACTACTGAAATTGCTTTGTTCAAAATACATAATGGTAAATTAAATACTAGGAAATTAATATAAAACAGGAAATATACAAAGAAAACTAACGTTCAGTTCAATTAATAACAACAAAAACAATAAAATGCTCCAAGAACTGGAAACTTAAAAGGGTTCGTACATATACGTTAAATGAAATTCCATGACTTTCAATGACTTTTCAAGCACTACTTTTTGGTTTTCAAGGACTAAAATCAGAGATCTCACTTATCAAACAACATCATATTATTTTTCAAATTATAATTAATAAACTAATACAACAAAACGGTACAAATAAATGTGCAGCACATGCAGAGAATGCAATGACTGTGGCAACTTTAACATTTGAAAGGAATCTATGGCAAAGTTATCACTTTCCTTATTCCCTATGATTGACCTGAAGAATGAAAGCTATATCGTCCACTTGGAAAATTATGAGCTATATCACCGCTTATCGACACTTAGGGTGTGACAATGTACTTAGCTCACTAGATGAGACAAAATACAGATACCAGGTTCAAGATATTTTAATACTTTTTAAAGAAATTTGACAGAATATTTGTCTTTCAATCACAAAAAGTAAACAATGCAGTTGTATTTTGAAATGTTTTACTAATCTAGGGCTGTAATTAACGATTACTTTGGTAATCAAGTAATCTACTGATTATTTTGACAATTGAGTAATCTGATATTTTTAGTAATACAAATTAGGGCTGTGCAATTAATCGCATGCGATTCTCATGCGCATCTCCTCAGTAAAGTAGGCTCCGTGATTGGCGGTAAATCTCCATCACCTGTTTTCAAATGGAGCGGCAGTTAATACACAGCCGTAGTTCACTGACAAGCTAGGCAATATCGCGTTCAATATCGCAGATGAATTGCAGTCGATTATGAGCGCGATATCGCGTAGCTTGTCAGTGAACTACGGCTTTACTGACGAGATGCGCATGAGAATCGTATGCGATTAATTGCACAGCCCTAATACAAATAGACCTAAGTGAAAACGAGGCTTTAATATGACAATATTTACATACAAACTAACAAATAGGCAATAATAATTGGCTTAAATAAAGTATCAAAACCAAGTAATTACATGGTTTTATTGAACCACACACCAATATGCCTATAATATGAACATAACCAACTTAAACCATTATTATAAAAAATAGCCTAACATGAAGAGGGCGCCTAATGGCCTGGTGTTTCACTTTACAGCATGATTCAACAACGTTTAAATCCATTTAATTTCACATGCAAACTCAGAGCAAGGATTTAAACTTTTATTTTGAAATTGCGATGTGCAACAAATCGCATAGAAATATGTTGATATATTATCCTGTGTTGGCATAGATTTATAAATGATTTAGGTTACAAATCTAGAGATAATGCACACTGTTTTCCCAGATGACCGTTAAGCAATCCAAACTCACAGCATATGCAGAGGAAGAGTTTAGCGCCTTTCACACATACAGTATTTACTGGTAAATTACCATTAAGAGATCATGTGTGAACATAGTACCTTTTCAAAAATTGTTCTGACAATCATATCGTTTTTATGGAGATTTTGTGATTACTATGATCTGTTTACAAAGCTCTGCTGCTTTTTAAAAAGCTTTTATATGTAAATATGGGTTAGAGTGATATCTTTGACCATTGCGCTTCGCAGCTTTTTCAGCGCGTCGTGCTCGAGACACAGGCTTCTTCTCCATTCATCAGGGCTGCGCTCTAGATACTATTTCGCATCTCGTGTTTTTAAGAGCAACAACTCCTGATTGGCTAGTAATATTAGTTTGGTTGAGAGTGAAAGCAGTGTCCCTCTCATACTATTGGTAGGCGAACTCGTGAACTCGAACATGATATCAACAAGTTTTTGTAAATGTAGGACAGGGATCTTTTTTTTTCCATAGCCGAACGCCGCACGCCAGTGATCCGGCACGGTGCCGGAGAACTTTAAGCCCTGTACATGTCTTAGATTTATCCTATAAAGTCTTATTTATATTGAAAAGAGAAGTATCTTGTGTTTTACACAATAAAGTGCTATATAAATGCATCATTCATTCATTTTGTGCTTACAAGTTAATGTCTTAAACTGCCTATCTTGTTACTGTGCTATTAAATAGTGTTTTCACTATATTTTGGATTTTAATATCCAGTGCAGAGTTGATGTTATACGGTTCAGTTAATCGCTGGCCGAATCATTGATCAGCCGTGAAACAGTGAATCTGTTCAAATTCCCATAAAATCACAAATGATTCCCTTTGAGCTAAATTGACCTGTTTCCCTTAAATATTACATATTACACTACAATATGATCATGCAGAATAAGGTACTAATATGTGCTTTAAAAAATATTAATAAAAAGCCAATATGCTAGTAATATGCATGCTAGTTAATAGAGATCACTGTTTTTCCCAGTATCTAGAAGAGTTACTAGGTAAGGCAAGGTGGGAAAAAAACATGTTGGACTTCAACACTCCAAATACACTCCCATAAAACAGATCATCTTACCTCCATGGCATTGGTTAACATCCGGGTTAATCTGAAAGGTATTTTCTCAGGGAATTTTTCTCTGGTCATTGCAACCTTAAGTATATATATATATAAAAAAAAGGTCATAAACAAACATAACTACTGCATGTTGCTTATTTGTTGTTGTTTATAATGTATGTATATATATATATATATATATATATATATATATATACAGTGCTCAGTGTAAATGAGTACACCCCCTTTGAAAAGTAACATTTTAAACAATATCTCAATGAACACAAAAACATTTTCCAAAATGTTGACAAGACTAAGTTGTATATAACATCTGGTTAACTTATAACATGAAAGTAAGGTTAATAATATAACTTAGAGAACAAAATTTTCAGTTTTACTCAAATTAGGGTGATGCAAAAATGAGTACACCCCACTGAAAGTCTCTGGAGCAAAGCTAAATTTTAGACTACAAATGTCTAATTTAACAAGAATTCAACCACAGGTGAGTCTAATTATTCATTACAAGTGACAGTTCACTATAAAAGGGTGTTACTTCAAAGAAAACCCCTTCCCATTTCATGCTGTCAGCAATGGCACCACATGGAAGAGAAATGTCACAAGACCTAAAAGAAAATAATTTCTTAAAACAAGAAAGGTCTACAAGATCAGCAAGCTCAGCAGAAGCTTTACTTAGTCAAACAGAGAAAGTCCAGGTCGTCCACGGAAGTTAACACCTCGTCAGGAGCGTCTTCTGATGAGAAGGGTTGAAGAAAACGACATGCAAGTTCACTGCAGTTATCTTAAGAAGTAGAAAGCCAAACTGGGGTGACTATTTGCCGTGACACAATACGGCGTACACTGCAGAGGAATGGCATGCATGGGTGCCGTCCACGAAAGAAGCCTCTCCTAAAGCCCAGGCACAAAAAAGCCCGCCTAGAGTTTGCCAGGGCCCATGCTGACAAAGATGAAGACTACTGGGACTCTATACTCTGGAGTGATGAGACCAAGATAAATGTTTTTGGAACTGATGGCTTCAAAACTGTATGGCGTCGCAAAGGTGAGGAATACAAAGAAAAATGCATGGTGCCTACAGTGAAACATGGTGGTGGCAGTGTCCTTATGTGGGGCTGCATGAATGCTGCTGGTGTCGGGGAGCATGCATTTCATTGATGGCATCATGAATTCACAAATGTACTGCTCTATACTGAAAGAGAAGATGCTACCATCACTCCGTGCCCTTGGTCGTCGTGCACTTTTCCAACATGACAATGATCCTAAACACACATCTAAGGCCACTGTTGGATTTCTGAAGAAGAACAGGGTGAAAGTGATTCAGTGGCCAAGTATGTCTCCTGATCTGAACCCAATCGAACACCTATGGGGAATTCTGAAGAGACAAGTTGAGCATCACTCTCAATCCAGCATCCAATCTCTAAAAGAGGTAATTCTTGAAGAATGGAAAAAGATAGATCTGGCAAAATGTCGCCAACTTGTTCATTCCATGCCTAGAAGACTTGGTGCTGTCATTAAAAATCATGGAGGCCATACAAAGTACTAGATTTAGTAGTTTTTGTTGTGGGGTGTACTCATTTTTGCATCACCCTAATTTGAGTAAAACTTAAAAATGTGTAATCTAAGTTATATTATTAACCTTACTTTCATGTTATAAGTTAAACAGATGTTATATTAAACTTAGTCTTGTCAACATTTTGGAAATGGTTTTTGTGTTCATTGAGATATTGTTTAAAATTTTACTTTTCAAAGGGGGTGTACTCATTTACGCTGAGCACTGTAAATATATATATATAAAAACTACCTCAAAACAATCCCCAAAATCAATATGCAGGATCTTTCCACTGAGCCTGTCCAACATCAGATTAGAAGGATGTCTGTGGTTGGAAGAAAAAAGATTATGCATGTTATAAATAATGAATAAATAAACTAGTTTGATGAGTGTTGATAAAAAAAGCAATAATGCCAGTTTAGTTTGTACCTGTCCCCAAGCCCTAAGATATAGCCAACCATGGACATGACAGCAAGTGAGCGAGTGTAGTTGGTCCTCCTATCAAACCAAACCTGTACAAAGAGGTAGCCATTTTTTATTTAATAAATTAAAATAATAAAACAAAAATTTATAGAATCTAATTTTTTTTCATTTTGTTCTTAAAACAAATACATTTCTGTAGATACAATGGTAAATATATCTACAATGGTACAATTAAATGGAATATAAATTTAACCAATAACAGAAAAAGTAAGTTCTGATTTTAAACAAGGAGCGCTCATATTTAATTAATAAAATCAAAGCCTTTTGAAGCTTAATAATCATATTAGACTATCACATATATGCATATTCGCCCCCAAATTTAAGACCTCTCAAAATGATAATTAAAATGTTTGTTATACAATTAAAGATATTTAGGACTTTTTAAGGACCTGCAGGGACTTGTTTTATTTACACATGTGCCCCTAAATACATTCTAAAATGTACCCACATATATTTGGGCACTGAGATGAAGTGACTGGAATCGATTTTGATAACAGAAAATATGACCACATGCTAAATATACAACACAATCTTTTAATGAGAATGAAAGTTAATGATGATTGCAAACCTCTGAGCTTGGACTCTTAAGCCACAGCAGTTTGGCCAGGTCATCTCCAGCTGTATTATTCACTGCATGCTCAAACACCTCCACCTTCTCCATGAGAGTCAAGTGGTCATAGTCAGGTGCCATCTACCATAAATGACAGTTTTAGCCAACAGAGATACATTTTACTTCTTCAGTTCGTCACGTCCTCCCACACCATCCGCAGTTAATTTTGTTGTGCCCATGACATGTTAACTTGTGGGAACATAATATGACCAAGAGGTAATGACATTCGTATGTCTTAGCCATGAGATCCTATGTTAAGGGAACATTCACATAGTAGATAACTACTAAATCTATAAATATAATATAACCATGCCTTAAATGCCAGTGACTTTGTCCTTCTTAATCCAAAATAAAAATATCAATTTCTGATAATCTCATGTTGCTATGGTCATGCAGGCTTATTTAGGCATTAAACTTTAAGCAAGATAAAAAGATACTTTAACACAATGATCTCGTGGCCATAACATACTGTACAATCACATTCTCACAAGTTAATATTTTGTGGCATTCACAATATAATATGTCCTGGTCACAACAAAACAAAGTGAAACAAACATGTGCCTTCTCATGCAACATATTTTTTAAAGACGTTAAAAACTTTAAAGACAAACATTTTCTTTCTTTTTAATAAAATGCACTGCTGAACTGTTCATAGTAAGACCAGGAAAGTGTATTACTAAAGTAAAAATGGTACATTTTGACGTTGACTTTAATGGCATATAGGAAGCTGTATTTGACAGGTTTGAAACATGTTACCCTAAGCATGATGCGATGTTCAATGTTGAGTAGGATCTTCTTCTTCTCTCGGTAGTCTCGAATCAGTGCGTGCAGCGTATCACAGTGAGGAACCCAGCCAATCAGACCAGAGTTGGTGGAGAGTGGAATCACAGCATAGCGCTGAATACTGTTCAAAGACATGTTCATTAGAGGAAAATATGAGCCACAAAAGTTAGAGCATCAATACATACTGACAGAGCTGGCTAATATTTAGAATCAGTAGACTAGCACTGTATAGTGCCCTCCACAAATATTAGAACACCCTGTAAATAATGGGCTATGAAAATAGGTATTTTTAGCTACATTTTTTTTTTTTTTTAAATCTAAAAAAAAAAATCTAAACTAATTTAAATTAATATTTTTTTTCTCTAAAGCGTTTACAAATCCTTATGAATAAAAATCGAACTGAAGTATCTTTTCATCCATATTGCATGCTTTTAAGTTCTCCTGAGCGATTAAAACCTAATCTTACATTTAACTTAAAAAAGATAAACAATGGTATATAAATATTATCAGGCCAGATTCCTTTAGTCATCACTGCGAAATAGACCTCAAAACAGAATAATCACTCTATGTGAGAAAAAAGGTTGAGCTGCACAAATGATGAAATGACTATTTAAGAAGCTCAACATCAATCCAACAAAACGGATTTAAAAATAATCTAGAAAGTTTCTGCATGTCAGATAAGTCTTAGATCACTTGCCATGTGTTGCTCAACCTTTTTACAGAAGAAGATTCAGAGCTTGTAATGTTTCACATTTGTAGGCTGCTTCGGATAAAATTAATGAATAAATGTAACAAGTATATTGTATGAGGGGGTGTCAGAAACGTACGTTTTTGAACATATTTTACATTAATTAACAGTGAGATTTTTGTGAATATTTTAAAAGACCAAAAGCATGAACATTAAACAAATGCCAATATTTGAGGAGGCCACTGTAATACCAGCTCTGCTCAGCAGATAACACTGCTGCCTCACAGTTAGAAGGTCCTAGGTTTGAATTCTGGCTGTGCAAGGAAGCCTATCTCTGTGTAGTTTGCATGTTCCTCTCTGTGTTAGCATGTTTTCTCAGGGTTTTCTCTTTTACTCCGCCATCTAAAGACGTGCAGCTTAGATGGATTGGAGATGATACATTTCTCTTAAAAGTGAGTGTGTTACTGTGTCCCAGCACTGGGGTGTCACAAGTTGCATCTGGTATAAACTTCAGTAGCAAAAACCTTAAAATATTAAAGTTGGCAAATTCAGTTCAGCTCATTTCTGGGAATCTTTTTAATCTACCCACTTAAAGGATGGTCAATTTTTTGTTTGTATCATCACTTAAAATGTTTATTGAAGTCCCAGCGTGACCTTTTTTATGTGTTAAAATGTTTTAGTGAAAATATGCTCATACGTTTGCATATTTATTGCAGAATCTGCAAGCTGTTGATCATTTTAAGACATAAAAGGTATCATAAAAATATTATGTTGCGGGTCCAGCATTTTACATTTAGGACAATTGAGGGACTTAGGCACAACTATTACAAAAACGTACAAACATTCACTTGCCAAGCAGGCAACACACTACATTAAGATAAACGTTCGATGGTCATGATGTCTGTGTAAATAGTTATTTTGTCTTTTGAGAAATACGTAAATATCTTAAAGTTGTAAAAGTTATAATTAATTTCAAGCCTAACTCTTGCAATCAGAGGCGTCATGTCCATTCAAAATGAGGGATACAATGAAACAGTTAGATTAAACACGTGTCCCCTCAGATTTTTGAGCCAAGTGGATTTTTAATGCAGCTTCCAAAAGACAAAAAAATAGCCAAATAATATTTTCTATATTTAATACAATCACACAAGCGTGATTAAATCATTCAGTGCGTCATATCATCAGCTGCTAAATTCAAATCTGTGTTCACAGTCTACTTGCTGAGCCAAAGACAGACACGTTTTTACAGCACTGAGCATTATAACCAATCACACATGATGCTGTTGAGCTTATGAATGCAATGACCAATCAGAGGTGTTCAGATGAGTCCATCGCTAAAATGCGTGTTTTCTTCACTCGCTCGCTGACTGAATACCTCTTTCTGGCGAATTCTCTCGTCAGAAACAACAGTGCAGATATGTGTATGAATCTGTAAGTAAGATATTCATTTCAATTTAGTGATTTTAATGGGAGTTTTTGAGTGCTTCAACTTTAGACTGTCAGTGAAAATGTTCTTTGATAATGTAAATGTGCTTTGCTCTCTTTCTGTACAATGAAAGTGTTGTGATAAGTAGCCTAACTTACAATGTTTTCATTTACATTAACTTTCCTTGTTAAATTCACATTAAATATAAAGTCAGTTAAAACTATGTTATGGCATGATACCCATATCTGTTTGTGACGAGTGGGGCGGGGGCGAGAGAGCGTCTGTTATGATTTATGAATGACACCTGCGCCATCACCGGTCTCGACACGGAGGAGCACGGAGGAGGAGTGACGACAGTGAAGGAAGAGAGGATTTTATTTGCGCGGCATCGTAGTTGCCGCTTTTCTGCTAGTTATGTTTATTTGATTATTAAATGTTTGTTAAATGTTCTCGGTTCCCGCTCCTTCCTGCCCGTACATTATTAGGCCCTACTTTGAGGGGAATCCGGTGCTGAGGAGTCGGGCCAGGAAGAAGCACTAGCGGTGGGTGCTGGACTGGGAAATCGTGCCGTGCTCCGGGTCGAGGACATAGGATCTATAATGCTTGGGGAGGTGCAGAATCGAGAGGAGCCACCGCCGTCCGCCATTTCATGATATAGCGAGTGAGCGCCCTAGTGAGGACCCGAGCGACAGTGCGTTTGGTACTCCTTTTCTCTAATCGTCTGTCCGTACCCCAGATCGCCGCGGCCGCCTAACGGGCTCGGGGGAGGGGGGGAGTAGAGCGCAGTCTCGGTGGGTATAAAAAGTGGCGAACAATGGGTAAATGTGGAAAACAAGAACAGGAGTAAGGATGCGGCGACAGTGCTGTGCGTCATCGTCCGTGATGCGTTATGTTTGTTACCCCACCCCCCATCAATCTTGCCAAGTTTTTGCATGTTAATAGACTACATTAAACTTTGACCACAGAAAATGAGTGCATGACATCCCTGCTTGCAATACTTATACTCCTGAAGGGCAGCAGCTGTTTGCATATGTGCCACTAACATGCAAAATACTGGCTGATATACCTGCCATGGTAATACTGTGTATTGGTCAACTACTAATTTTTACTGTCTTATACTTCTTGTGTCAAACATTCTGAATCTATTTAGCATTGATTCCACTGAACAGAAAAACTAAATTATCTTTTTAAGTAATTTTAGAAAAAATACACAAGGTACCAATATATCATTTGCTTTAGCGATGTCTTGTTTGCCTGATATAATTAGTTTCAAAGAATGACACTATATGAGATTCTGATGCCTGAATGCAAGAGGCTTGCCTCAGATTCTTGCGCAAGGAGGCTGGGTCATTAGCCAGTAGAGTGTTCACTAAGCCAAAAAGCTGCATGACCCTCTCGTCTTGCCGTAGATCCTCATGACCCTTCAGCAAGAACATGAACTCATGACCGTTGCTACCTGCAGGGCGCAGAACAGAACAAAAAAATCTTTGTCTCACCGCATCAACTGTCACACATACATTGACATTTACAACCAAGATCACAGCATGTGGGAAAAAAGACAACTAAATAAAATCTCGCCCTCATAAAAACGCCCTTGTTTACCCACTATAACAGAGATGCCTTCACCAGGACCTGCAGTCCGCATGCCATATATCACAAGATCAGAAAAAAAAACACACACAAAAAAAAAAACATTTCCTATAAATTCACGTAAAAATAAGTTAATTTAATAATAATAAAATTACTAATGATTTCTCAACATTGCCCACTGCTCAGAGCAAGACATGGGCCTGATCAGATGTAGAACTGTTTATTTGTGTTTGTTCATTTACTTTGCCCCTAATATTTATGACAGCATATGCAAAACAGATAATTTTCACTTGGCTCTTACCCATGATGGTGAGTTTGCGTGGCCGCTGTTTGGAGGTGATGACCTGCAATGAGGCAGCAATAGACTGGATACGTATAATTGGCTGATTGGGGTCATATGTTCCGGGCACGGCCAACTCCAGATCACGACACATAAGTAGTTTAGGTGAGACGTACTGAAGCTCTAGTGAAGTGAGCTGTGGACAAAGAAATATGCATGAATACATAATTTTATGAAACATTACTAAATTATATCCTGACAGATTATATCCTGTAGTTATATTTAAAAGTGCACTTCTTTTCAAAGTGCACTTCTTTTCACAGCTGATATTGTATGAACACTGTCAGAAATGTATAACAACAAAATATCATCACGTAATATTAATTTAGTCTTCATCCTGAACATTTATACTTGCTATGAGTTTAACATCATCACACATGCCTCTTGTGAGCTTTTACCATTGTAAAAACGTGCTCATATTTTCTGTTCCCAATCCCAAATTTTGATTTTGACATTTTTAAAACATCATCAACATTTAGGACATTATGACTTATGATATTGCTGTAGGCTGATGTAAGTGATCTAAAGACTATTCTGAGGAATACACCAGCAAAAAATGCTACTGGCAGACCTGTGGCAGCTGTTTGGAGATCCGGCGGAAGACATGGTAGTACAGGTCCCAGGCTTGCGTCAGGTCCTTCACGTTACCTGATCGCATGTACTTTCTGCACCAGTCCTGCGCCTCCATCAGGTCTCGGCCATAAGCCTGAAACCACAGCCACAGTTATAAAAAGGAAAGTTAGGTCAAGTCACCATTATGTATATAGCGTTTTATACAAAAGAGATTGTTTCAAAGCAGCTTCACAGGAAAATAACAGAATCAATGAATGACTCCATCAAATATAAGGAAAATCCTAATTCTGTTTCTGTAAAGCAGCTCTAACAAGACAATAGTGTCACTCAACAGCTCCAGTCAGTTTGGTACTGATATAGTTCAGTTCAATTAGTGCCGATGCTGCAAAAGGTGTCAATTATGAACAAAACAGATTCAACTAAATAAAACAGCTTTATCGAAGAGTCATTATTTAGCTTAAATGTATGCACATTTGTGTATTAATGCTATTCAATAAAACTTTGCATCCATCTGCTTGAAGATCAGGATATGACACAACTGCATTAGGTTGGAAGGAAGAGTTGTCATCTGTCCAGTGTTTGAAACATGAATCTTTTCAATAGCCATAAGCACTATGAACGTTCTTCTTGTAAACGTGTTTTGGAAAGTGTTGCAGGCTAACAACATATAGACTAATCATTATCAACATCTGTATTTACTGTGTGCAAAACCATGGATTGCAAAACCTGCTGTTTAAGCAAAACTGTCAAAACCATTTATTCTAAAAATGGCACTGGTATGGGATTAAAAATAAGTATTTCTATATTTAATACCACATTCAACATTTTTGAGGATTACTAAAACGTTTTTACATCCATTTTACTTCAATGAACAAATGATCATTTAACCCCCATTACTGAAATAAACAAATACGGCTGCTAGTAAATAAATCCACTTCATCAGCTATGCTATAGAAACAAACAAAGCTACCACAAAAACGGAAATGCAAACACCAAATTCTAAATAAGCCTTGTTTCTCCGACGCATAAGGTCTTTACAGGAGATGTTTACACATCCCAAGGAGCCTATTAAAGACTGATGGACAATGAATTTAGTTTTCCTGTGTGTGAGAGAATGTGCTCTCTCTGCCGAGTGACATAAGACAATTCCACTTTTTAATGCACACCATGTAAAGATGTGGATTAGTTTTATTTAGTTATAGTCACACAACATTGCAATACACATGCTTATTCTGCATGTGCATGAAGTATGAAGAGAATGCAGGGGAGAAGTGGGAGATTTATATATGCCGTATAATAATATTTACAATGTATATACCTGCAGCGAAGAGCTGCGCTATCACAAGCAGTGGTATTTTAGATGTGTGCTCCTACATGTAAAATCCCACTGCAGCTAGCACATACACAGCTCTTCTATATTTGTAGTGGTTTAAGGCCTTAAGAACAATACTACAGATGAGTGACCAAGGGGTATGTAGTTTGAAATGCTTGTAAACAAGAAATAAATAAAGGTATTACAATTTTTATTTTAGTACAATGTAACACTGATTAAATAGTTTAGGACAGTGCATAATAAATAAAAATACATTAACTGTAAAATAAATTCCATGATTAATCCATGACTTCCATGGATGAAGATTGTTTAAATTTCAACAACTTTCCCTGGATATAAGAATTTTACAATTCCCTGGTTTTCCATGAATACGAGAAACAATAGTAATACATATTTGACATTAGAGTAAACTAGTACTTTGTAATTATCTAGTGGAATAATTAAAAATAAATATATTTTTGGATAAAATGGAAATGTACAGTGGCCAATTATCACAGAAAAGATTAATTCAAAATAATTATTTGTACATAGTGTTTGCATTTTTGTAGCCTGTTTTGTTACTAATCTTCAGAGGTGGAAAGTAATGAATTACATTTACTCGCGTTACTGTAATTGAGTAGCTTTTTTGTGTACTTGTACTTTTTTAAAGTAATTTTTTTAATCTGTAATTTTACTTTTACTTAAGTATATTTTGTGTGAAGTATTGTACTTCGCTACATTTTAAAACACATTAATTACTGAGTAAAAAAAAAATCGCTCCGTGGAAACAACTGCAGCAAATAATGGGCAGAAGAAGAAACTGGCGCTAAAAATCACAAGAAAGATGCAGACGGACTAGACAGGCGTTATTGGTGCAGACCCAGCTGAAAACCAAACCCCGTCGTACTCTGCTGAAGTTGAACTCGAAGGAAATGAAGTGAACCCCTGGCCATATATTCATGCTCTATTATGCAGTGTAAGCTGTGTTTGCCTCGGGAGACCGAACTAGCAGCTTATAAAATCTCGACATCAACCCTTCGCAAGCATGTAGAGGTAACGTAAGGTAAATACTTGCATCGTTGCATTGGTGGTTAAAATGAAGCTTTAACAGTTTAACAAAAGGTTTTGCACAAATGAGCCAAAAAGACAGTGGTGCAGGGTGTGCAATATTGTCTGCGATAATATAGTAATTGTTGTTTTAACGATGTGCGATTTGACATTATCAGTATTTTGCCAAAAACCAAACAAATCACTCTAAACAGTGTGCCGTGAAATCTAGTAGATTAGACTAGTGCGTGCATTTGGAGTGCTTTCTTTCACTGCGTGATTCAGTGTTAACATGCGTTTAGAATGATCACAAAATTGAAGATATAGAAGCAGAGAATTTATATATTTATATCATTTCATATAGTAAGTCAACATCACATGAAGAATGCCGTTTTTCTCAAAAAATCACCATGATTGCATAGGCCTGTAGTTTTTATTTTTACAACAGTTAAAAAAAAACAAGAAGTTAATTAAGAGACTTACGTTTTAGACACCATATTGCCTGTTTTTGCTCTATTTCGACAACAAAAATAATTCCAAACACAGCCACCATACACAGTTTTGCGTCTCTGACTCTGAGCAATGACGGTGTTTTATCCTTGAATTAACCGTTTAAATGATTCTGTTCAATCGCAATGACTCACTTATCAGTGACTTGCTGACACCTACTGGTGGTTCTAATTTAACATTTAAAATATATTTTTTATTTTTATTTTTTTAATTTCAAATGACTATTTAACATTTGTGACCCTGGCCTGGAGCACAAAACCAGTCTTAAGTCGCTGGGGTATATTTGTAGCAATAGCCAACAATACATTGTATGGGTTAAAATTATTAATTTTTCTTTTATGCCAAAAATCATTAGCATATTAAGTAAAGATCATGTTCCATTAATATATTTTGTAAATTTCCTACTGTAAATATATCAAAACTAAGAGCTTAATTTGAACAACTTTAAAGGAGATTTTCTCAATATTTGGATTTTTTGCTCCCTCAGATTCCAGATTTTCAAATATTGTCCTATCATAACAAACCATACATCAATGGAAATATGATTTATTCAGCTTTCAGATGATGTATAAATCGCAATTTAGGAAAATGGACCCTTTTGGTTTTGTAATTCAGGGTCACATTTTATGTCTTATTTATCAAAACATTATTTCTGCATTTGTAACTGCAGGCTAAATGCATTCATGTCAGTGTGTAAATACATCTATGCCACTTCAGATGAAGCTTCTGTGTTTCCTCTGCATTGCAAAGATTAATTTTGTTGATACTGATTTAATTTGCCTGGTAACAGCCCAAATGTCTTATTATTCTAATTAACCAATTCCTTTAATTAAAAACACCTAGTTTGAGATTTATAGGCCCATATCCCAGGTGTGTCAAACTCAGTTCCTGGAGGGCCACAGCCCTGCAGAGTTTAGTTCCAACCCTGCTCCAATACACACACCATGTAGTTTTCAAATAAGCCTAAATGATTAGTTTAGCTGTATCAGATGTGTTTAATTAGGGTAATATCTACACAGTGTAGGGCTGTGGCCCTCCAGGAACTGAGTTTGACACCTTTGGTCTATCCCATTTTTTCCTCCCTTCCACTGTTAAAATGTAACTAAGTAATTTTTACTCTGAGTAAATTTCAAATGAGCTACTTTTTACTTTTACTTGAGTATATTTTTAGACTGATACTTTTACTTGTACTTAAGTAAAATTTCAGTAATGTAATGGTACTTTTACTTGAGTAGAATATTTTTGTACTCTTTCCACCTCTGCTAATCTTAGTAATCATTAAGCAGTTAAAATGAAGATGAAATCTGCAGTGAGCAACTGTATTTTTCAGGCATTTGGTAAAACAGCCAATCTCTATAGTTCATGTTACAAAAGTACATCCTGAATAATCCTAATGAACAACACAGTATTTACAGTGTGTCCTTATTGTATAGTCACTTTTAGCACATCTTCATTGCTATTATGACTCATAATATGCGTAGCATGATCACTGTAAAAATAAATATTACTTTATATATACACACACAAGATATGTATAAAAAGCCATGTGTTATTTCTGCATACTTGTTTTTTTATTTACATCTTTAATCAGTTTAAACAGTCAATGCACTTTCCTGAGAAAAATAAAGATACAAAAATGTATCAGGGTTGGGTTACAAATTGCTCCATATGGACTTACCTGATTAAAGGATGTTTCTTTTAGAGTTTGTGGCCCTCTCTCCATCATGGCATGTAGGGGCTCCAGGACAGCAAACATCCCCTTGACATTCCTCTCTCCAAAGTACAGACGTGACGCCTCCTCCAGCCCCTCGTGCCACATTTCATGCCACAGAATAGCCACCCTGATCAGCTCCTCACTTACCTAAACAAACAGAAGCAGTGACCATGTGATGCATCTACTTAATTTCTCTTTTGGCAGATGTTACGGATCATAATTGACCCTTGGCTAAGCCCGCCTTTAAAAACATCACTTAACAATGCACCTTACTGCACCTTAGTGACTAGTAGGTGTTATTGTTGTCAATATGTTATCAGACAAGCTTTTGCTCCTTTAGGGTGTTTTTGTAGTCTTATTCTTATTATTGAAGTCTTATTCTCAGACATTTTTAAGAAAATACTTTTAATCAATGATTAAGTGTGTTTTGCTATGTCATAAGGTTAATGTGAGCATTGGCTGTGCTGTATTTTCAAATTTCTTGATCTTGTGTGTTGGATTAAATGCCTGATCAAGGTCATGGGACTGAAATGTTGCTGAACAAATTGTGACCCTTTTTTGCAAGTTGGAAGAGTCTGTGGAACTTTTTACCAAAAAGCAATTTACATTTAAAATACAGTAAAACATTATTGCCAATGCAGTTTTAATACAGAGTGTGTGCACAATTTTAGTTCAGTTCACTTGGCTCTTTTGGTACAGACAAAAAAAAAAGAAAATTATACATTTAGTCCTGGTTTGCTTAGCATTAACACTCATTTGTCATACTGTCAGCTGTACACACAAATGGAAATCTGCTGCAAAGAAATGGTGATTCAGACACCAGACTGTAATGAGTTTTGGTTTGTTTAGATGTCTTTGGTGCATGTTGTGTTCATATATCTGGCAAACACCTTAAAAAGGTGGGTCTTGGTCCACTTGTTTGACATGCACTATGGTTTGGATGGCAATGTTCATACTTATTCAATTAACCGCACTAATAAGAGCAATCACTCCAAAGCAAAGCAAACCTGACAAGTTTGAACCCAATCACAATTACATAAGGTACCCAGAGAGGAAACATGCATTACTTTTTTCTTTAACAAATCTTGCTTTATTCCATCATTAAGCCATCATTATGACCACATTCACAGAAAATCACTGTTTATGGAAATCTCCAGTTTATTCTAATAGCACGTTTTGTAAAGCTTGTCTGAGCACGCAAAAGCAACTTAGTCAAGGGCCATAAATTAAAATGGCCAATGTGTACCTAATAAAACATTTATTTTTCAGACAATCAAACTGAGTGTGTACTCGTACCATAATGGCTTGCTGGACCAGAGCGTTGCAGTGTTCACACATGTTCTTCAAGATCTTATTGGCTGCGTTGTGGCGGGCAGTGGTGGTGGATTTGGAGGCCACAGTCAGAGGATAAATCAAAGCCTTTAAGAATGCAAACACAAATCAAGGAAACACAGGTTATGATTCACAGACACAAGTCTGGACACACCTAGTCATTTTTTGTCATATCTAGTGATCACATTTTAGAATAACAGTGAAGTTATCGAATCTGAAATAACACAATGGTTGTATGGGGGTGTAATATTTGTAGGCTACAGATTATAAATCTACACACTCATTCGGTTAAGGTCATGAGGTATTCTGATTATTTTTGATATTTTAAAACTGTACTGAAGGAATTCACATCTGTGCTGTATACCTGTTACTACTTTTCCTTCACTATTTAGTATTACTCCGAGTCATCCATCATCCACATTTTTTTTCCAGACGGAAATGTATATATTTGTTTAATAACTTATTTTATGATTGACTAATTAAACTAAAAACCAGAAGAAGTGATTAGTCATTTGGAGACCATGTAGCACATTTGCTTAAATACATTGTTTCTGTTTGTCACATATTTCACTACAAGAGAGATGCAATTGCAGGTCATGCCACATAGTCCAAAATACAAACAACAAAATCAGCTGTAGAACAGGTAGAGGCCAGGCGATCAGCAAAGCAGGACAATAGAGGCAAAAAAGAGGCAAAATGCAATAATCATTTTATTAAATATGGTCTACATTTTTCAGTGAAGCTTACAAACAGCAAGGAGCACTTTTTCACTGACCCGGACAAAGTTGTTAGGTTTGTTAAAAGCAACTTTGAACTTTTGAGTTTAAATTTCAAAGTTTGATTCTATTTTGGTTTAATTTGTCTTTATTGTATATCTTTGTTACTGTAATTATTATTCTGTCTGGAGAGATGTACAGTCTCCCCATTACACTCATGAACGTATATGGTCCAAATTATGATGACTCAGATATTTTTTTTACTATATATAAAACACATTATAAGAGGTTGTGTAATTTCATATCAAGGGTCTATCAAGGGAAATAAATTACACAAAATGAAATTAATCAATTTAGGGAAACAAATTCATCATTTAGATAATGAAACTGCAGTAAATCCTTCACTAGATAAACAAAGAAAATCCTACGGCTAAGGTTCAAAACCAATAAAACAGTCCAATACTAGATTATGCCTCATTCAGTATGTATTAACTGTGGTTACAATTATTCATGAGATTGTACAATGCATTATAAATTGTATTATAAGGCATAATTAATGCAATAAAACTACTTTTATAATGCATTATACATAAAGGCTTTAAGCAAAGTGTTGCCAAAAATTGCATTGAAATGTATCACCTCTTTATGATAAATGCAAATCAGATTATGCTGATCTAGCTCAAGCTGATCAAGCTCATCATGAATTCCTCAAATATACAGTAGTCTGATAACAGCCAAGAAGCTGTTATTACCGTTGTGGAAAAGGACTTATTCTCCCACTGTTGAACTATGGCATGAGGAACTGACATCTTGCTGCCTACATCTAGAACAAAGTAGGTATATCTTAAAAGGCAGCATTGGACAGTTTGACAAGACATGGGACTCTTTCATCCGTTACACTTTCAACAGACCAAGATGTCGATTTTCACAAATTTTTTTTTTTTTTTACAAATTAAGCGAGATGTTCTTTATTATGGAGATGGGCTTTCTACGTGCATTACTCTATTAATGTATGGTGATCATTACTCTGTTTTATACATATACCTGGGGGTGGTAGCGGCCAATGTCAGTGAGTAGCTGGTGAATAAGACGTCCCACCAGTGCACGTGGGGTATCGATTCGAGCTATCAGTTGAGGAATCACCTGATTGAAAGGAAGAAGATAATGCATGTTTGTTTCTGTGTTTTCAATTGAAATTCTGCTATGTACAGTATATGTAGCGATACCGTAATTTTCATCAGTATAAAAAGTATGCAAACATCATACATTTGTTTTGGAAGGTTAATTGTGTAAGATATGGGGACTGTTTACACCTGGTCACTTCATGCGTTTTTTCTGATTGGATAGCTATCCTATCCTGAAAAGACCAGGGGCCTCATTTATAAAATGTTGTGCAGAAACCATCCTAAAATTTATCTTATGTTCATTTCTCAAATATGCGTGATTCATAAAATGAACGTATGTACAGAAAACGCACGTACGCCTCTCTTTCAGATGTGAAATCTATGAATTGCAAATTATATTGAATTTGCGCAGCTGAACAGTTTCAGATCTCCGCTTAGTAAACAATGTCTAATTAATGTCATTGACTTATAAAAAAGCACCTGACAATGTCCAAATATTTTACAAGCGGCAAGAATGGCTTGTATTTAAAAAAAACCTGCAGCACTCGGGCAAACAAAAGTGCATACGTCTGTTCAGACCCTGACGTGGCGCTAAGCTCTTTTCCACGTCAAAGACCGTTTTTATAAATATGTACGTTGCCGTGGATTTTTGCGTCGCACGTTTTACAAATCAGGCCCCAGGTGTAAATGCCCTCCGAAACGCTTTCGAGACGGATATAAATGCGATCGCTCAAACCACTTCAGCGGGTGGTCTGGGCCGAATTTCAGATGACACTGGACACGTGTGTAACTTGCATCTGGTCGTTGAAACCACATATGCTAATTTTTTCACTCCTCCGAAAATATTCAATAACAAAAGTGTGAGAGCGTTTTATAGGCTATATGGCATGTTATAGTCAGATATGACAGCGCTAATGCAATAAGCGTCACTGCGGATAAGTAGTTGAGTATCTCTTCAGCAAGCCGACACGCAAACTGCTGCGAATGAAACTGTAAGTCGCAGACACTCAACACACAATCATCATCACTAAAAGTAGTGAGACTTACCTATCTTTCCAGTGCTGATGTCGCGCTCTCTCCTATTGCGGTCTCTTAGCTGATAGTGAATAAAATGCAGCACCTATATATTGCTTTCATTGCCGTGAACTCTGTTAAATTTGCATATAGCGTGGAAATTGAAGAACGGATTTATATCCGTTTTGCAAAGACACACTTATGTGGCCAAGTGTAAATGGAAATGTTTTAACAAATCAGATAGATATCCGATCAGAGAAAATGTATGAAGTGACTGGGTGTAAACAGGCCCAATAAGACTTCATGAATTTACAGATCTAACTACATCAAAATCTGGTAAAACCACATGAGAAAAGTTTTCCTATTTGTTGCCAGCGAAAACAGATTTCAAATATTTAACTTGTGATCTTTTCAGTTGGAATCGAAACTCTGCTTATTTATAGAGAGCTGGAAATGGTCTTACCTGTAACCATGTGTCTATCTGAATGGTCTTAATACCCTCGACTAGAGCTTCATTCACCTCGGGCCAGTGGCCATAATCAAACCACAAGGTCAGGACTCTAAATATAAAGGAACAAATACACGAGCATCATACACAATGTACATTTATTTGCTGAACTGTATGTGAATCCAGTACACTTTCAACTGTTTTTGTTTGCATGGTGCTGTAAAGAGGGTTACAAAATAATCATAAAAAAGAAAGTAAATTCAAAAGCATCTATTATAGCATTTCTGGATATAGCATCTCATATCCTAATCATTTATTCATCATTCATGCTGGCAGTTATTAAACCATTTATCAAGAAACCATAACTTGATCCTCGTTGGCTAATTATACACCCATCTCAAATCGTCCATTTCTGTCTAAAGTTTACTAGAAAAAGCTGTCTGCTCAAATTAGCTCTTTTTGCTGATAAAAGGGATTTATGAAGAATTTAGACTCCCTCATGGGACATAGACTGTACTTGTCAGAGTGACAAATGCATTTTTTGTGCCCCAAGGCTCTATTATTTTGCTTGTACATGAATTCACCAGGAGATAATTAGAAAACACACAATTAGGTTTTTATTGTTATGCTGATATTACTCAGCTCTCTATTGCTCTAGAACCGATTCAACTGTAAACTATCGGATTCACGAGAGCATTGTGAAGCGATATGTCAGCATGCTGTGAAGCATGACAAACACATTTTAAAACAAGATGACAGGCTCTAAACGGACTCAGAAATATACATGTTAAATATAGAAATACAGTATTACTTTCGCCTGGATGACTAGGGCTCTCTTACCTCAGTGTGTCCTGTAAGTTATTTCCACGTGAGAGTGAGATAGATCTGAAAAATCCCTGCACTGCAGGCACTGTGTACAAAAGGAGAGTCTTGGACAAATCCTGCAACATAGAAAACAGAATTCAACCCTAAACATTTCATGACTGTCCACATAAAAATAATTTCATACATAAATCCACATTATTTCCTTCACAAGCACTTTTAAGTGTGTTGCCTATGTTAACTTCATGTTTTATTTGACTTCAAAATCTTAGGAATAATTGTCATTACATTGGCTGTTTATTCTTCCAAATGTCTGTTGATCAAAATGATTTTACTTTCCGTGCAATTCTAGGTTGTAAACTGTTGAGAGAAGCTTGTTAATAGCAACAGTCTGCAGATTTGTTCATATAGCAGCGCAAACACATCAGAAGATCAAAGAAGCTAACTCCATTTTATTGTTGACCAATTTTAAACTAATTTACTTGTTTTAGACTTATTTACTTGTTTTAGAAAATAGTTTACAAGTTGTTTGGAAATGCATTAAAGGTGAATGTTGCTGAAGTTTTAAACACAAGCTTCCAATAACACTTCAGTGTTGACGCCTGGCTTTGGTTTGTTGCTCACCTCATTGAATTTCTTCTGTCCGGGGGAGGGTACAGGACTGTGCTCTGTGCTGTCGGCCTCACTGTCACTGTTACTGGCTTCGCTGTTGGCACTGGCACCGCTTGTGTGTCGTAGTTTCTTCTTCTCATCACGGCCCTGGTTCTGATGCTTGTAGTGAAGCACAGCCTCAAAGTTCATTACTGCCCAAGCATGCCAGGCCTGCAGAGGAAATATGCTTTATCTAATTTTATGAAAACACTGAGAACAAGTAGTGCTGTGTATCGCCAGAAAAGTCGCACGATACGGGACTGCACTGAATTTCACATCAGAAGAATTTAGTAAAACAGCTGTTTATTAAACATTGCATACTACTGGGCCATTGCTAACCATTGGCAGAGCAGGGAGTTGACCTCTGCATTATGAAGGGCCTCCATAACTGTACCACAATACAATATAGGAATGGCATATGTTTAATGTTTACATTGGGCACTCCCCACCAGGTAAAATATTCAGATTGTTTGCATCTTGTTTTTAAGCCCATACATAATAATGTACTCGTTCTAATAAATGTATATTATAATGTACTCATATTAATATATAAACAAATCATCTTAACATTGCACAAATTAAAGCACTCTCTACATTTAACAAATACAAGTTAGAAGAGTTCTAAACTAATGCGCTGTCTTCACTGTATCTAATAACGCAGTCACTCACACAGATCACGTTGCGGCCGCACACAGACATTCAGCAACAAACTGTTTAGCGCTGCCCGCAATTTTATCAATAAAATAGCTTAATCGCTACATTATCTTTCTCAACAAGGAGCTCGTAACATCATTGTTTCTCAAGGATTTAAAGCCACAGCTTCACTGTTACGGTGGTAATTCATACACACACAGCATCTCTCTCTCTCTCTCTCTTTCTTTCTCTCTCTATCTCTCTCTCATAAGTGAACACTTGATGAATTACACTTTTCTGAGAATATATTGAAATGGAGATTGCTAAACTGCAAGCTAGCCTGTGTTTTCAGAAAGCAAGCGTGTTTATCCACAGTGGAGAGAGGAGAGCGCGTGCACATATGGTTGCCAGGTTGACAAAGATAAGTATCACACTTAGCAGATATTTCCGTATAGTGCAAGTGGGAAGCTCTGTTTCGGGGATTACGTCTCTTTATATCAGGCAACCCAGTAGTGTTCCCCTGCTGCCAGATTAAAAATCGTTGATAAACATTTTAAACGGTACTCTTGTATTAAAATTAAGTGCGGTCCACTGCTGCACACGTGCCACAATATCGATACAGGGCCAGCTGTATCGATACACCCACACCTATGATGAATCATGCATCATCCTTATCTACTGTATCTCAAACAGCACTGGGACAAAACAATAGCTTTCAGTGAAATAAACGTGACTGCTCGAAGACCTGGAGCAAAAATAACAGTTTCCCAGAAGCAAATATTTAGATCACCTCTCAAAAGAATAAAACAAAGGTATGTGAACAAAATGCAAGTTTTGGCCATTTGCAATCCATATTTAGCACCCGCGGAAATATTTAAATCATTAAACAGTGTGACAAACATTGTAAAAACACTTAAAGTGCCTTAATATATTTAAAACAGTAATATTAAAAGATCAAATTCAGCAATCACCATATTGATGACGCATAATTTACATTGACAAAATAGATGAGGCCAGAATATGAACGCAATCCGCTTAATAGTTCAGTGTTTTCCTTATAACGGTTTTCTATGGCAAACCATTTAACGTGAAACTTTGCACTTTGTGTTTATATTCTGGCTTCATCTGCTTGCCTGTACAAAATACACATAATCAATGAGGTGTTTCCTGAATTTCGCCTTTTAATATCTGCGTTTTACAACATTACTACTTAATGCAAACTACATAAAAATAGCTGGCGGTCAGTGGAGCAAAGCTTCCTTTTGCCCTCCAGGTGGGCGTTCCTATAAGGGTGTGACATCACATGAAAACTATCAATAGTCAACATATTTAGAATCATAGACAAAAATTGCAGGCCTCCATTAAAAATCTAGAGATGAAGAGGTACTTCATCAACCTCAAAACACAAATCAAGTCAACAAAAGGAATTGCTTTAGAAGAACATTTTGTAAAATCCCAGTGTAGTGCCCTGCCAGACTAACAATTGGATCACGGTAGGGCTGCACGATTATGACAAAAATCATAATTGTCAATTATTCCCTTGAGATTGTAATTGCGATTATTAATAACGATTATTTTGAACAGATTTATGCCATTGTTTGAAGCTGTATGCCATATTTTTATATAAAATATATATTTAAAAATAGGCTGAAAATCTTCCTGAACTTTTATTGCTTTTCTATAGCATTGAGCCTCAAATGTCAACTATAAATTGGTTTGGTTTCTTCTTTAAACAAACAAAAAAAGGGTCAAATTATGCATGGTATAATAATGTTATACTAAAACTAAAATAAAAACTAAAAAATTGTTTACTAAAGCTATATATTTAATTTACAATTAAACTGAATTTCAAATTACAGTAACATTGTACAGTACAATTTATATTATCAGGGCTCCAGACTAACATTCGGAAGCAGTGGCACCAGCACCTGATTTGGTAGAACTGAACATGTAATATTACAAGTTTTGTCTCTTAGAAATGCACAACAGAAGCTTGAGTTGGGATGCAGATGTACATTTGACAGTACCATTGTCCATTGTGAAAACTGTAATGGCCTCATCTTTTATACATAACCAAAAGTACAGCACCGCATTACCATGGTAAAACAGTAGCCTAACCATATGGTTTCTATGGTGTTTGCATTGAAAAAGAGAAGCCTAAAGACATTACAAATCCACATCAACTGATAGAATAATTAACAAAATAATGTAATTATATTCCATTACTCCTTTAACATATTTAGTATATAATTAATATAATAATCATACTTCATACTTTTCTGCCAACGTACCATTGTTACCGTTAGTGTTACTACAGTAAAACTATGGTAAATGTGGGTGATTTGTGGATTGAAACGTCTTCTAACTGGATCGTTGTTGCACTGTTTCTGCTGCTTTCTGCATCAGTGTTGATGTGAATAACAGCTCCGATTTATTTGGCTTTAAACTAGTTTAAATTAAAGAGACGTGATTTGTACTGGAAAATTCAGCACTGAACTCGAGTGCTTCTTATTGGATTTCACAGCGTAGTTTAGTGCGTGAACACAAAAGGTCACTGTAATAAACGCATACGCTCTAAGCTCGCGCTGCGCTGTTTTCTTTTGAGGCGAGCGGATAAAAGGTCAGTGTGGCACGCAGTTCAAACGAGTACCACTATTTTGTTCCACTTTTGACATGTTTGGCGTTTAACATATCTATCATGCACAACAGAGTGACAACGACTATCAGTTAGACAAAATGTCTTTTATCCAGTGTGTTTGAGTTTGTTAAACCCCGCACTGCAAACACAAAATAATGCAAGTGGGCATTTTTAATTGTTTATTTATTTTTGTTATCGCGGCTTTGAACGATTACGTAATCGTGGCATCCATAATTGTAATCGCGATTAGAAATTTGATTAATTGTGCAGCCCTAGATCACGGGTCGTAAAACCACTTACTGATTAATCAGAGTGTAAAATCAAAGGAAAGGACCAACTTTGGGGCTCCGAGGAGTTTATAGGATTGGTCCCAAACCCCAGTGTTGTACCCTACTGCTGAGATTAGCCAGGAAACTGGTGACACCTTCCCTGTCATCAAAGGGATGCCATGGGGATGGATAATCCATGGTATTATCCAATGCCTTTTGGTTCAGTTGGAATCTGTTATTCTATTCCTGTTGCTCTTGATTCTTTGGATGTATATAACAAAACAGTGGTGAAAAATGTAGGCGTATTATTGGATCCTGATTTTAAATTTGACAAGCAAATTAATTCTGTAGTAAAGTCCTGCTTTTTTAAACTGAGACTTATAGCAAAAATGAAGCCCTTGCTGTCTTTTAGTGATTTAGAGGCAGTCATTCATACTTTAATTTTTTTCACGCCTAGACTATTGTAATTCTCTTTATGTGGGAGTTAGCCAGAAAACCTTGGTTCGGCTACAATCAGTTCAAAATGCGGCAGCGAGACTGCTGACCGGCACTCGAAAGCAAGCCCATATTACCCCGATTTTGTCTTCTCTTAAATGGTTGCCTGTGCAATTTAGAATTAAATACAAACTTTTATTGTTTGTTTTTAAATCTTTAAATGAACTGGCTACAAAATATTTGGAAGCATTGGTGAGCTGTTATTCCTCTCTTAGGCCTTTGAGGTCTTCCGATCAGTTCTTTTTAGTAGTTCCGAGAACCAGATGTAAACTTAAAGGAGATCGTGCCTTTTCAGTTGCCGCCCCCAAACTCTGGAATGCACTGCCTATGCATATAAGATCTGCCCAGTCCATTTCAATTTTTAAAGCCTCGTTAAAAGGATATTTATTATTGATTGCTTTTAATCAGCCAGAGTTCTGAACATTAATGGATGTTTGGTGTCTAAATTGTGTTTTTTGGTGTTCAACTTGTATATTGTACCGAGTCTGTCCTTCTTGTCATTCTGTTTATTATGCTTGTACAGAACTTTGGGCAACCTCGGTTGTAAAAATGTGCTTTAAAAATAACTAAACTAAACTAAACTAAACTAAACTAAACTAAACTAAAGCAGTGCTGGCTGCACTCATGCATCTGTTTTTTGAAGCCAGCTTCGGCACCTGATGCACAGCACAAGAACTCATCTTCTTTGATCGAGGCCTGTTCCAAGTGAAACCAGTTTTGGAAAACTTCTGTATGGCCCTGTTCACTGTACTGTAACTCAGTTCCAGGCTGTTACCGAACTTCTTATAGCCTTGGCCATCTTTGTGTAGAGCAACAATTCTAATTCTCAAATCCTCAGAGAGTTCTTTGCCATGAGGTGCCATGTTGAACATCCAGTGGTCAGTATGAGAGAATTGTACTCAAAGAACTGCTTTACATGTTGCACATTGACTACTCTAAAATATATCCAATTTTCATTTCTATAGTATTGTCCCTTGAAAAATATACTAAAATGATTGCCCAAATGTGAGGGGTGTATTCACTTTTGTGAGATACTGTATTTCACATGTCTGTGAGGCAGCCGTACGCTAAGTTTCGGTTCTTTTTTCTGATGCGCTCCAGCTTCAAAGATGTAATAGAGCGCGTCCTGCTTTCATTATTTTACAAAAGCAACGTTTTGTTGTTTTTATGAGTTTACAGAAATAAAATCAGTTTTGAATTGATTTTAAGTTGTTTCATTATCAGGAAACAAAGCAGTTGCTTTGCGTACACCTAACTACATATATTTGTGATTTACTTTTAATTCACAAATTACCTTGTGCGGGCCGGACAAGGATAGCGAGAGGGCCGGATGTGCCCCGGGGGCCATACAATGCCCAGGTCTGCTCTAATACATTAGCACTGTAAACTGTTCTGTGACCAAAAAATAAGTTATTAAAGTGATAGATGATTATACTGTAAATGATATACAGGACAAACAGATTAGTTGATTTTAATATTAATTCTGCTACATTTACTTCTGCCCGCTGATATGCATAATCATAATTGTTTATAACCAATTCTAATTAATTACATGAATTCCCATTTAAACTAATTTGTGTAATGAGTTAAGAGCTCAAGAAGTTAATAGACTCTTACACAAAAGGTTAGTGCATATTTTTAGTAAAACAACTAAAATAGTTGCTCTTCCTGCAGATTGGGTGTCTAACACCCCATGATATTTATGGAATTCACAAAACTCCCAGAGCAGGGAGCTAACTATATAAGGGAGTCAGTATATTTTGTATTTTGGTTGATCCTGCTTTGGTTTTGTGGTAACACTTTACAATTAGGTGTAATTTGTTAACAATAGTTAATGTATTAACTAACATGAACAAACAATTAATTTATTACACTATTTATTAATCTTTGTTAATGTTAGTTAATGAAAATACAGTTGTTCATTGTTCATTCATGTTAGTTCAAAGTCCATTAACTTGTGATTTTAATAATGCATTAGTAAATGCTGAAATTAACATTAACTAAGATGAATAAATGCTGTAGAAGTATTGTTGATTCTTAGTTCATGTTTACTAATATTGTTAACTAATGTTAATGAATGAACCTTATTGTAAAGTGTTACCGGTTTTGTTTTTAGTTACTCAGTAACTGCTTATTTATTAACTGTTGTATGAAAGCACTATTACACTCACATATCAATGTGATGTAGCTTTTAATATGATAAGAATATAATATCATTCACTTCACCTATTTATTTTCTTTGTTTCAAGTGTTTCTTAAAATTCATAAAAAGTCAAAATTGTATTTCTAATTTTAAAATAAATCTGGTTAACACTAATTTAAGGTGTCATTCTTACACGTTACATGCACTTACTATTATAATAACAATAAATTAATATAATTAATAATATTTCAGTGTGCTCTAAAACTGTATTATTTAACATTTGAAGCATATATGCACCATGATATCATCAAGATCTAATGAGGATCAATGAGAAAGAGATTTTGAGGTGACAATGTGGACATGTTGTTAACAGGTTTAATGTGATTCATCCACACTCATTTAAAGTTTGTGAAGTTAACGTACCTTATACCAGTTGCGATCATGCTCTGTTGAGTGATTGTAATACTGTAACACTTTAGGTATGGTACTCTCATTTATACCCTGAAGGCTGAGCTGCCACTCCCCCAGCTTCAGAAAACACCTGCACAGAGGAGAACATAATGAAAATGTATTGTGTTTCCAGTTACCTCTACACAAATAATCTTGCCTTAACAACCAACATAGCAGGGACAGAAACTCACTGAAGGTCAATGGCTTTTGTCCATTAGACTGCACTAATTATATACATCACAAATTGGGAGTTTTTTTGGTGGTAGGGTGTTTGACCAGGCACTGCATTCACTGGACAGCATTTGATGGTTATATAGGCCATGTTCATGCTGCCAGGAAACTTCCTCAAATAACAAAACTCATCAATCGTCATTTAAGCAATTTAGTTGTTCTGAGCTGAAATGACTTGCACCGTTATGCAAATCCGATTTAAAATAACGTGTGTGCATATGCAGGGGCATACATTTCATCTAACAGTAGGGGGGGAAATTAAACATAACATTTCTCAAGAGCAATTTTTGAAGGGGACACAAATAATACAGCCAAAATTGTACGTGTAAGGATATATATGTGTACACAGCATGTGTAGATTGTCACGGTCGTGTAGCGGGAAGAACGCGGGAGACGAGAGGTAAGGTGAATAAACTTAATTTTAATCACAGAACACAGGATACACAACTCTGTAGACGAGTGAACGGAACAAAGACTCAGGGGAAACTCAGGGCTTATAAACACATAGAACGTAATCAGGGAAAACAGCAACAGGTGAGGAGTAATCAAACACAGACGGGGACTAATTAACTAATGATGACAGGAAAACCAAATATGGGCACGGAAACACAAGACACAGGGAAACAAAGTCTGACATTACACCCCCTCCGAACAGGCGCGACCCGCGCCGTACAACATCCAATGGGGAGGGGGGGTGGGCGCTCTGGAGGCCTCAAGGGACATGGAGACAGGGCAGGTGGCCTCCAGGGCGGTACCCGTTCCGGGACCAATGGTGGGGCAGGGATCTCGGGGACTCGGGCGGCCATGGCGGATCCGGGGACTCGGGCGGCCAAGACGGATCAGGGGACTCGGGCGGCCATGGCGGATCCGGTGATTCGGGGGGCCATTGCGGATCAGGTGATTCGGGCGGCCATGGCGAATCAAGGAACTCCGTGGGCCATGGTGAGACGAAGGTGAGCTGGACGGGACCAGCGGAGACGAAGGTGAGCTGGACGGGACCAGCGGAGACGAAGGAGAGCTGGACGGGACCAACTCTCGGGGGCGCTCTGGTGGCGCTGACTCTCGGGGGCGCTCTGGTGGCGCTGACTCTCGGGGGCGCTCTGGTGGCGCTGACTCTCGGGGGCGCTCGGGAGGCGCTACTACCGGAGGATTCGGCACTGGAGGGTGCTGGCGAGGAGCAGGCACTGGAGGGCGGTGGCGAGGAGCAGGCACTGGAGGGCGCTGGCGAGGAGCAGGCACTGGAGGGCGCTCGGGAGGCGCTGACGTTCGGGGACGCTCGGGAAGCGCTGAGTCTCGGGGGCGCTCGGGAAGCGCTGAGTCTCGGGGGCGCTCGGGAAGCGCTGAGTCTCGGGGGCGCTCGGGAAGCGCTGAGTTTCGGGGGTGCTCGGGAAGCACTGAACTGGCCGGATCCAGAGGCGATGACGGTGAGCTGGACATGACCAGCTGAGACGAAGATGAGCTGGACGGGACCAGCGGAGACGAAGGTGAGCTGGATGGGACCAGCGGAGACGAAGATGAGCTGGGCGGGGCCAGCGGAGACACTAGTGGGCTGGTTTCGACTCGGGACCGGAAACTTCCCAGACACCGGTAGATCCCCTCTCTCCAACACAATCCTGTGGTGTCTGGGAGATCCATAGGGCGATGGTAATTGGCTCCGAGCCGAAACAGATGGAGGATTGCCGCGTCGTGGAGCTCCGTCACCGCGGCAAGCCCGCAGAATTCTCCGGCGTACTCCACAAATGAGAGATCCCGCCGGATAAGGGCGAGGACGCCGGCGGCGAACTCCATCGCCACGGAGGAAGATTTGTTTAGGTCGGTTATTCTCTTCTTTAAGGTCCGTTCATCTGTCACGGTCGTGTAGCGGGAAGAACGCGGGAGATGAGAGGTAAGGTGAATAAACGTCATTTTAATCACAGAACACAGTAGTAGTAGTAGTAGTAGCACTTTATTGTCACTAGTCACAAGTACCGTCTCGTCTAGCTAAATTAGCCATCAACCTGTCCATACATACACAACATACATATGACAAGGGGGTAGACAGAACAACCCAAACAAGGATCCCCACCATCGACAGGCTCTTTGAATTGAAGAACTTCGCTCTAATACTGTTGTGTTTTTGTGTTTAGCATTTACATGAGGAAAGTGAGGAGAGAGCTCTCGTCGAAAAAGACGCGGCGGCGGGCTAACCCCCACGCTGTTGTGGTCTGCACTATGGTGGAGTTTATGATTATTAAGTGCTCCTACCGAGGGAATAGGGATACATCCCTCCCAGTACAGTGTGAGAACAGAAAAAAACACCTGGGGATTTTAACAGCACAAAGTGTGTTCCCAAAAATTCATCAGCACAACAAGGGGGAAAAATACATTTTGTTTACCACACAAAGAGGAGCTAAACCCTCCCCCTCCCCCACACGACTCTTGCAACAGGGGAAAACAACACAAACAGATCAAGTGTGGCAGCTCCGGCAAGCAGCCATCCGACCTCCAAGTCCAGCAGCCATTTATTGATGATGTAACGGCGCCGGGGCAAACCAGAAGCCGTCACAGACCCGCCCGTCAGGCTGGCGGGGCCAACCTTCAAAGCGAACGGAAGCGAGGGATGGGGGAGGGGAAGTCAACAAGCCCCCACCACAGACCTGCGACAGCACCATCTGTAGAATGCCTTCTTCGGGGAGGAGGCAACCTCCTCCCGAGCGTCCCCGCACAGCGTGAGGAGATCACTGCAGTGTTCTTTCCCAGGGATAAATTTCCAACAACGGCTGTTGTCCCCAATTTCCTATTTCAAAGCTACCACCATCATTCCAGTCCCGAAGAAGTCATCTCCATCCTGTGCTGGTACACTCACTCCTATTCTCATGGGGGAGCCAACACATCAAATCTGCCCTCCCCCCCCCCCTGGAAAAGATAAGATTGTAATTTGGACAAAACGGACACGTTTAGGCGAGTAGCCATTCAACACAATCATCCCTCAACAGCATTCCAGCTGGGGCTCATTCCGCAGCTACTCTCCGGGAGACCTCTGTCCATTCCAGCACCATGAACACAGGGGCCCCCCAAGGATCCCCCCTCCTCTTCACTCTGAATATCATCACATTAAATTTGGATACACACTGTGGTGGGTCTCACAGCAACAGAGATCTGGAGCGAGGTAGCCGCCTGGCCGGACGGGACAACAATCTCTCTCTGTGAACGGAATTGTTGTTGACAAAGACTCAGGGACCATCAACGAAACGAGCAGCACCAAGTCCTGGGTGTACACATCACAGGGCTTACCAACAACACTAAACACACAACAGCGTACTTCCTCCGAACGAAGAGCCAGAGCCCCGACCCCCATAATCAGGGAAAACAGCAACTGTGTGGTAGGTGAGGTCCTGCCGCAGTAATAGTGAGAGCAAACGTTGGTGTCTCTCTCTCCCCTCCCTCCACAGACGTCTCACCCGGGACTAATACCACCCACCCGACACACAGCTAACTAATGATGACAGGAAAACCAAATATGAACTCCCTCCGGCCCCCCCTCCCCCCTCTCTACGGAAACACCCCCCCCCCCCCCCCAACCCCCCCCCCCCCCGACACACACACACACACACAACACACACTGGACAAGAAACAAAGTCTCATTCAACTACCTCTTCTGACATAGATGCTCTCTCGTCACTTTAATAAAATAGTATGGCGACTACACCATCCATATTCTGTGTTTAACTGTTTTGCATATTGGCACTTATCTATTTTTTATTTATTATTATTTTTTTTTTTTTTTTTCTACATGCATATATTTGTGCTGTTAGTGTTTAGTGTTATCACACCAGGGAGTAAGTGTAATTCTCTGTAAAGCGATAGAGGCTATTTACACCAAATATGGGCACGGAAACACAAGACACAGGGAAACAAAGTGAGTGTATGGAGACAAATAGCAGCGTCTGCATGGAAAAAACGAGAGGCTTCTAAGGGCAAATTTACACTTTGTTAAAATAGCAGGATTTTCTGATATTTATACTACTTATTGCAAATAGTGGCAATTAACTGCACCTCAGTATTGAGTGTAAATTAAAATTTTAATTCAAATTATTAAATGGATGCCACCTTATTGGGAGAGTGTGGGCATAAAGCTGGAAAATGAAATCAGCATCTTTAAAAAGTTGGTCAGCAGAAGGAAGCATCTACTTGGTACCTATGTTGGTTTTCCCTAACCGATACTTGCACCCCAAATATTTTCAACTTTCAAGCAACTTGGTTATTTCCTTAATTTTTATAAAATGTTCTCTCAAATCCGGTAACAGTCGATCTCGTTAAAATGAGTAAAACTCCTTGACACTCTGTGTGTGGTGGCTCTTGAATTTACCATCTCCATTCCTTGTGCCACTAGAGCTGATGACAATCCTCATAAGCTGACGGTCTTTTGTGATCTTTTTCTTCCATTTTTCCTTCCACTCAACTTTATGACCAGCCCAACAGCCAGCTCAATTAATGTTTGTGGCACGTTGGTGGGCAGAGTTAGTGTAAATAGCCTCTGCCATCAAGGCGAAAATCTTTGGCAGCAGCGGGCTATTTGCGCCTAGTGTTGGTGGGTTTTTGTTAAAAATATCACAATTAAAAGACACTCCGTAAAATATGAGTTTGGTTCATAGCTTCACCACGAATTTATTGAGATGCAATCATATTATAATTATTATTTTACACACAACTACTGCATCCTCCATAGTGTGTGTGTTTTGGTAAAGGCCAGGGAAAGGAGGCAGTTTTAGGCAAGGAGGGGGGACTTTCGTCTTTTTTGCGTTTATGACTATTTACACAATTATTTAAAATATATTTCCATTGACTTATTTACACAGAGTCTTGTAATTATTGTTTTAGGTTGGACTTCTCACCCCCCCCCCATCCCCCCCGGATTAGCTGTTCAACTACACATATACCAATATAAGCCCACTGATCTGAGTTACACAGAATAGTACCGAAAAAAAATCCCTGTCTCCCTGTCAAACTGTTACCACAACATCACTGTTCAACTCGGGTCTAAAACTGAGCAAAAATACCTGGGCATATTGTTTGATGACCAACTTAGCTTCACTGCCAACATTTTAACAACACCCCCCTGCTGAATAAACTTAGCCACCATGTTAAGATCTTGTCTTAAGAACTAGTTTGACCAACTCACAGTTACCAATGGGTAATCAGTTTTACTTTTCCAATACAAATGAGACCAATCTACCTTTTCATAACTGAATTAAAAAATGTATGGCCAGTCTTGCAAATTTGTGATAAGAATAAGACCCTTTATGTCAGAGTGAGCTGTGCAGCTCCTCGTCCAAACTCTTATTATATCTATACTGGTATACTGCAAATCTTTTTTCTGAAACAAAAACAGTTCATTGTAAGCATATTTGTCAGGTTCTAATAAATAAATAAATAAAAGCTATTCATACTGTAAAAATTGTGTGAAGCTTCCTTCTAGATGCTGTTTGCATCTATAATAGTGATAACAAATGCAAGAACCAATGACAATTTGGCATTCAGTAACTTATTCAGAGAACATTACAGGGAAATAAAACTTTCAAAATCTGCATTCAGAGCAGTCATTTCTCATGCTTGGTGTTCAATAGAAAAGTAGCAGTGTTCTGAAACACTCAGTCAATGAGATGAGCAGTTATGTATCACTAATAAGAAAACGCATATTCGACAAGCATACTTTTTATCATTGGTATAGGGTGCAAGAAGAGTAGTTTCTTGTACCAAGTAGGTTTACTTGGAACCAGAAATCATAAAGAGATATAAGTGGAAAATATTTTGTGGCAAAATGTGTATGCAAAAAATTCTGCTTTAAAGAGCTGCTTTTAAGCATTTTTCTGAAAGAAAATCCAAGACAAAAGCCACAGCGTTGTGTGAAAATGCATAAAGTCAATACATCAGTTCATCCAGTACATCAAAAACTCATTGTTTTTTACAATTTCCAAGATTTTCTGATTCCATTTCAATGAACTCATGGATCAGTTAAACAAATGCCCTTTGTCTTCATTGTCCATGTTCCAGTAAATGTCCTGAATAAACATTTTGGTAGAACAATCTCTGGCCTCAGAAAACAACTGTGTCTGGAAGAGCCTATTTTAAAGGGAGACGAAATGGAAACTGGCCAATAAGAGGGAGGAAACCGTAAAACCTTGGAAGAGAACGTTACATGCACAAATGAGTTAACAGCACGCCGTCAAAGATAATGCTAAAGAACATCACAAAACACATGGCCAAGCAGTTGCATATGCTTTAGATACATTGAGCCATAGTGCTGCTCATGGAGAAGCAAAATCTGACTTGTGCCATCTGATTTCTGAAAAAAATATTCTTAAAGAATTTTAACATGCAATACAATAATGATAATACAACATTTCACAATAAATGAAACAAGATAACCAGCAAACACGTTTTCAAATAAGAAAAGTTGTAACAATAGCTGTTTCCATCCTAAGATGCGCATTTATCTTATACACAAAACTGGAACATCGGAATATCGCATAAAACATTTGTGCCACTTCCTGATAAACTGGCACTAAATATCCCTAAGAAAACTAGGATAAGCCACTGAATATAATAATTTTCATATATAAAAAATTACTTACTCATATATAAAAAAACATATAGATGCTGTGAACGAGATCGGTTCGCTGGTTAGTCAAGCTATCCCATCTCATATAGTGCAAAGTCACATGACATTTTCAATGCACATGGTGGAATTTATTCTGTAAATGTGTAATCATTGTAGTTTATGCACATTTTTTCTTATCGGATAAAACGTTTATCCAATTAATTTGATTTGATTGGGACAGTTTTGATTGCTTCTATTGTTCTCATTTGTAAGTTGCTTTGGATAAAAGCATCTGCTAAATTACTAAAATATAATGTAATGTAAATGTAATATAGTTCATAGAATCCAGAGTTTTCATTTACATTACATTTTCATTGAGTTATTTAGCAGACACTTTTATCCAAAATGACTTACAAATGAGGACAATGGAAGCAATCAAAATCAACAAAAGAGCAATGATATGCAAGTGCTATAACAAGTCTCAGATAGCTTAACGCAGTGCACGTAGCAAGGTTTTTATTCTATTATGTTTTTTTATCCGCTCTGCTTTTAAGTGTGGCTGGCGGATGCATCTGGTTGCACCGCTTCACACTTTTGTAGTATCTGCTTTTTGCAGTTTGCTGTAATTTAAAAGCAGCGCCCTATTGTGGGGGAGGTCTCATTCACTTCGGCGAATGGCCCACTACTCGACCGGCCCATCGGGAATGTCCCAGTACTCCTGATGGCCAGTTCATCCCTGAGGACTACTGAGTACACAAAAGACTGGTCCAGTGACAAGTTAGTTAAACACTAATGTTAGCTTTGTGTTACCATGCTACTTCCCCCACACTTTTAAGCAGTGTTCAAGTAAAATCAACAAAGAGTGTAGGCATATGGTTACTGACCGTGCCATTAACTTGTGTAGCTCTAGTTTTTGCTGCTGGTCTTCAGCTGCGATTGCATGTTGTGCTTGCTGTTGCATCCCCTGCACAAAGTGCTGCATATGCTGGAATGCATCAATCTGAGTGAGATGGAAACAGAACAAATGCCAAAATACATCATGCAAGTAATCATTACTAACTTGTAGAAGACATTTTTATACACAGTTAAGTTAAGTCACCTTTATTTATATAGTGCATTACAGATTGTGTCAAGGCATACAGTATTAAACAGGAAAATAGTGTGTTGATAATGCAAGAGGACAATAGTAAACACTCAATTTTCCAGTTATCTTTAGACAGTCTCTTTATTATACAGACAATTTCCGTGGAACAATGGTGATGGCTCCTGCCAGTTGCCAGTAATGAGCATTACCATAACACCCAATTTCCTAGAGATTTCATTAAAATTATATGTTCCTTTAGTAACACCAATTCAGTAACAACATTTAGAGCAGGTCATCCAACAGACAACTTAGTCGATTGTGCTATGTGATTTCTATTAATGTGCCAATTTGCAATTAAAAATTCAATCCGTTTTTAGTAATTTTATGTTTTGTTTTCTTATCTCTTTACAGTCATTTCTCAGTGAGGCTGATGGGTCCATGCGTGTATGCCTGTAATTTTAACAAAACACTGTGCTGTGGATTGGGACTGGCTCTCTGGTTTGGTCTATGAATCTCAGTGCCTGGTACTTAGCCAGTACTTACGTAATCTCTCACAGACATAACACTCCATTAACAAGCTGTATGGGACGTTGATGTGACGTAATTATACTGTCCTTAAAGGGATAGTTCACCCCAAAGATAAAAATTCTGTCATCAATAGCTATGTAGCTATTTTACATACATTCTGGGATATTGCATAAAAAAAGGCTGAATGGAAATGCCAAGATACACCTTAATTCTAAAAATGTGCATAAAAACTCATGCGCTCAACTGAGTCGGATACATTTTCTATCAAATAAGAAAATGTGTGCATAAATTATAAACAGGTTCTGGGGTCCATTGACTATTTATTATGTTTTTCATACTATGGAAGTTAATGGGGACAAGCTACTGTTTGGTTACCCACATTCTTTAAAATATATAATTTTATGTTCAAAAGAAAAATAAACTCAAAGATTTAGAACAACTTGAGGGTACATAAATTACAGAATTTAAATTACAGAATTTTTGTGTGAAAGTCATCCCTTTAAAGACGTGTTTTTTCCTAAAATGTCATAATTTGGCCAAACAGACAAATTTTGTTTTTTGCATAACACAAACTTGCCTACACAAGTTGTGTTTAAGTTCTTTAAACATTTCATGTGGTGTGACAGGCCTTATCATGAACTGTACATTATACTAATCTACTTAAAATAAATGTTTAAAATGTGAATAGAAATACAGTTGAAATATACTGACATTATCTAATAATCACAAAGAGTCATGAATCGACACATTAAATGTAAAAAAAAAAAAAAAACACAAAACATACCTATTATTGTCCTGTATTGTCCTTGTGACACAAAATACCTTTCTAACTGGGAAATCAATTTAGGATCCTTAAAAATCTTGCTAAACTGGACCCCAACAAGTAATGCAAATTCAAGTTTAAGTTAACAAGAGAGAGACGCTGGCCTTCTCTATTACTTACGTTTCTAACGTTTATGTAGAGCTTTTTGAGTTTAGTTTATTTATATGGGAGTTGGACATACAATCTCAAAATATTGTACCAAGTCCATTTGCCAATACTTTTAAGGAAAAGGTGACCGCTCTTCACAGTGCAGAGTAACAAAGAGGTAAGACTGGAAAGCTGGAAAGGTAAAGCCAAGCGACCTTTCCACTCGTCTTGTTACATAATCACAAACAGTAGATTTTTTTACTGTTAAAAAAACAAGGATGTTTTTAAGCGAGGGAAAACTAATTCAAGTATTTTTTTTTTGAAGGAGTCTGTCTTCCTCTCATGAAGGAGTGCTTTCATTGGTCTTATATGAAAGGCTACTAATGGCACATGGAATGTTGTTGGCAGGAATTTCCCAAAACCTATTACATTCATGTAAAATTAAGCTGTTTGACAAACTAAATGGAAGCCACAAGTCTCACTTGATTTTGTCTTAACCGCTATCACATATCGCCTTATGTAACGGGAAATAAGTATTTGATGTCTTGCATAATTTGACAAATTTTAACACAGCATTCCAAAAAGTTCTAAATTGAGCTGCTTCATCTCATTTGATGGACACTGTGCAAGTGTTTGTTTTTTACAATAAAGGGCCCTATAGGGTCACTACATGCTCTATGCATCTATGCACCTTTGCCATGTGCGCCAACGGCCAGAGGTAGGGCTGTGCGATAAATCAATTTTATCGATTAACTCGAATGTGTAGCTTACGTCGATTTGTTTGAATTAAAAAAATTTTTTTCTCTTTAACATCCCCCGACGCTCCCCTCTGGGCTCTCGTAGTTCTGAATGGGCTCAGCCCTCCCCCCGCGCATTTGCCATATGTTGGGCCGATAGACATCAAAGTACCATGAGAGCGATAAAAAAGCAGACGGATCCTTATGCTTTCATATCGCACTTGCAGTACTTTGATGTCACACAGTGATCATTCTGCGCAGCGCTGCTTCAAGTCAAAGTTCTTAAACTTGGATCAGAACATATTATTAATATTTGCAGATAATATATTTAATATTGCAGCGAGATGTGTGCTGTTACTACTTCAAACTTGAACATATTCTTCTTTTTCAAAGTTTTAATGATCACACAACATTTCTTCCATGTTTTAATTTTAATAATAAACCCCTTTGTTTGCCAAAATAGATAAATACAATTTTATTTTGAAAAAATTATAATTTAAATAATAATAATAATTTAAAGATAAATGAAATTAATGTTTTATGCCTTCATTTGATAACCAGATACAGAACACAGAATATTTGAGAAAAAAAGTAAACATTTCATAAGGCTATTAAGTTGTTTTTATGCATTCAAATAATTAGACATGCTACAACACAGAATTTGGTAACAATAAAACACGGTGAAATAAAATAAAATACCCACTTATGAAAGTAGATAAAGAATATTTTCAATTTCTTGAAGTCTTTAACAACCTAATGTTATGTTTATGCTCACCTATAGCCTACTACAAAAGGGCCCTCTTTTATCTAAATGTTGAATTTAATTTAATGTTCAACAGGTTTGTTTTAGTTTTTTTTAAATGTAACTTTATAATTGCCATTTTCTTCAATCATATAATTACAATAACACTTATAATATGTCGTGTGCCAATACCATGTTCGGAAAGAAAATAACATGTTTTTTGAGAGTGCTTAAACTCGCGCTAGACTTAAGTCAGTCATAATGTTCTTTGACAATGTAAGTTCTGTCTCACATTCTCTGTATTTGCTGTTTAAAAATAACAGTGGAAGGTACAGATAATACAAAAAAATCATCCATTACCTCTTCCCTGAACATCCTCCTTCATAACGTCATCAAGCTGCCTTTGTTATTGTTTTGAAAATGCTCTAGTGGCGAAAACTTACATATTGTCCCTTTAATTTTGAACAATTTCTTTGTCATCTGCAGATTGATTTTTGTGAAAAAATCTGGAATTTTTTTCTTAGGCCATATCGGTAGACATGAACAAGGGTGCAATCCTAATTCTGACAAAATCTAATTATTTGCAAGCAAATGTAAACCTAAATATTATACAAAAATGCAAAACAGCGTTGTGACTCTAATGTGGTCAGTCAATGCCATTTATGGCTCTGGTGAATCACTCAAAAAAACCTAGCTGTAGAACTGAGTTCCCATGAGCTATGACTGGAGCATTCAAGTCATATTTCCAGGACTTTATGCACCAGATAAGCAACTGCTATTAAGATAAATGGGAACGCTAATGGATGGCTTCCTTCAGATACTGCACAACCCTAACTTTTTTGCACATTCAAGCAGAAAGAATCTGTACTTGACTGTACATGATTGGAAGTTTTTCCCAGGGGCACTGCGGAGGGAATCGCTTGTATTCAAAGCATTTAAAGTGTGTGTATGAGTGTTTACCTTGCGAGTGCTCTTCCACATGTGCTTCATATAAGCGTAGGTGACATGAGGGTGGGCGGTGGGCAGGGGATGGTCAAGCTGTTTGGAAGGATCCACTCCCAGCAGGAGAATGAGGGTCTTATGGGCTAGCGCCTGGGAATACACAAATAATCTCTGTTAGGATCATAGTTAATCAGGATTGCAAGAATTAGTAGCTAGTAATAACTAGTAGCTTCCAGTGCTTCCAATATATATGTGCATGTACATATACATATATGTGCATCTCGATAAATTAGAATGTCGTGGAAAAGTTCATTTATTTCAGTAATTCAACTCAAATTGTGAAACTCATGTATTAAATAAATTAATGCACACAGACTCAAGTAGTTTAAGTCTTTGGTTCTTTTAATTGTGATGAATTTGGCTCACATTTAACAAAAATCCACTAATTCATTGTTAATCTCAACAAATTAAAATATGGTGACATGCCAATCAGCTAATCAACTCAAAACACCTGCAAAGGTTTCCTGAGCCTTCAAAATGGATTCTCAGTTTGGTTCACTAGGCTACACAATCACGGGGAAGACTGCTGATCTGACAGTTGTCCAGAAGACAATCATTGACACCCTTCACAAGGAAGGTAAGCCACAAACATTTATTGCCAAAGAAGCTGGCTGTTCACAGAGTGCTGTATCCAAGCATCTTAACAGAAAGTTGAGTGGAAGGAAAAAGTGTGGAAGAAAAATATGCACAACCAACCGAGAGAACTAAAGCCATATGAGGATTGTCAAGCAAAATCGATTCAAGAATTTGGGTGAACTTCACAAGGAATGGACTGATGCTGGGGTCAAGGCATCAAGAGCCACCACACACAGACGTGTCAAGGAATTTGGCTACAGTTGTTGTCAGAGGCGTCTTACCTGGGCTGAGAAGAATAACTGGACTGTTGCCCAGTGGTCCAAAGTCCTCTTTTCAGATGAGAGCAAGTTTTGTATTTCATTTGGAAACCAAGGTCCTAGAGTCTGGAGGAAGGGTGGAGAAGCTCATAGCCCAAGTTACTTGAAGTCCAGTGTTAAGTTTCCACAGTCTGCTGGTGTTGGTCCATTGTGTTTTTGAAAACCAACGTCACTGCACCTGTTTACCAAGAAATTTTGGAGCACTTCATGCTTCCTTCTGCTGACCAGCTTTTTAAAGATGCTGATTTAATTTTCCAGCAGGATTTGGCACATGCCCACACTGCCAAAAGCACCAAAAGTTGGTTAAATGACCATGGTGTTGGTGTTCTTGACTGGCCAGCAAACTCACCAGACCTAAACCCCATAGAGAATCCATGGGCTATTGTCAAAAGGAAAATGAGAAACAAGAGACCAAAAAATGCAGATGAGCTGAAGGCCACTGCCAAAGAAACCTGGGCTTCCATACCACCTCAGCAGTGCCACAAACTGATCACCTCCATGCCACGCCGAATTGAGGCAGTAATTAAAGCAAAAGGAGCCCCTACCAAGTATTGAGTACATATACAGTAAATTAACATACTTTCCAGAAGGCTAACAATTCACCACATTTTTTTTTATTGGTCTTATGAAGTATTCTAATTTGTTGAGATAGTGAATTGGTGGGTTTTTGATGAATGTGAGCCAAAATCATCACAATTAAAATAACCAAAGACTTAAACTACTTCAGTCTGTGTGCACTGAATTTATTTAATACACGAGTTTCACAATTTGAGTTGAATTACTGAAATAAATGAACTTTTCCACGACATTCTAATTTATTGAGAATTTATTGCACCTGTATATACTGAACATAATTATAAACGCAACACTTTTGATTTTGCCCCCATTTTTCATGAGCTGAACTCAAAGATCTAAGACTTTTTCTCCTATTTCTCTCAAATATTGTTCACAAATCTGTCTAAATCTGTGTTAGTGAGCACTTCTCCTTTGCCGAGATAATCCATCCACCTCACAGGTGTGGCATATCAAGATGTTGATTAGACAGCATGATTATTGCACAGGTGTGCCTTAGGCTGGCCACAATAAAAGCCACTCTAAAATGTGCAGTTTTATCACACAGCACAATGCCACAGATGTCGCAAGTTTTGAGGGAGCGTGCAATTGGCATGCTGACTGCAGGAATGTTCACCAGAGCTGTTACCCGTGAATTGAATGTTCATTTCTCTACCATAAGCCGTCTCCAAAGGCGTTTCAGAGAATTTGGCAGTACATTCAACTGGTCTCACAACCGCAGACCACGTGTAACCACACCCAGGACCACCACATCCAGCATCTTCACCTCCAAGATCATCTGAGACCAGCCACCTGGACAGCTGCTGCAACAATAGGTTTGCATAACCAAAGAATTTCTGCACAAACTGTCAGAAACTGTCTTAGGGAAGCTCATCTGCATGCTCGTCGCCTCATCGGGGTCTCGACCTGACTGCAGTTCGTTGTCGTAACCAACTTGAAGTGTGCAAATGCTCACATTCGATGGCGTCTGGCACTTTGGAGAGGTGTTCTCTTCATGGATGAATCCTGGTTTTCACTGTACAGGGCAGATGGCAGACAGCGTGTATGGCGTCATGTGAGTGAGCGGTTTACTGATGTCAGCG
Source organism: Ptychobarbus kaznakovi (assembly GCA_027422405.1). Taxonomy (NCBI): domain Eukaryota; kingdom Metazoa; phylum Chordata; class Actinopteri; order Cypriniformes; family Cyprinidae; genus Ptychobarbus; species Ptychobarbus kaznakovi. The sequence goes on from CM049810.1 coordinate 1,205,219, forward strand.
TTATGGATCGAGTGGCCCATGGTGGCGGTGGGGTTATGGTATGGGCAGAGGTATGTTATGGACAACGAACACAGGTGCATTTTATTGTGGCATTTTGAATGCGGACCCTACGTACCCCCCATCCCACATGGCAGCATAAAATTGCACATTTGGAAGCTAGAGGCCAGCATACTCACCAGATATGCCCCATTGAGCATGTTTGGGATGCTCTGTGGCCAACAGGTGTTCTTCCTGCCAAGGCACACCTGAAGAGGAGTGCAACATAAGGCCACAATCATGAATGTCTTGCAATAAATGGTGGTCACACCAGCATGGTTTTCTTGATACATGCCACATCTGTGAGGTGGATGGATTATCTCGACAAAGGAGAAGTGGCTCACTAACACAGATTTAGACAGATTTGTGAACTATATTTGAGCAAAATAGGCATTTTGTGTACATAGAAAAAGTCTTAGATCTTTGAGTTCAGCTCATGAAAAATGGGGGTAAAAACAAAAGTGTTGCATTTATAATTTTATCCAAAGCAACTTACAAATGAGGACATAAATATAAATATATATAAAGTATCTCACAGAAGTGAGTACACCCCTCACATTTTTGTAAATATGTTATTATATCTTTTCATGTGAAAAGATAACATAAACACTGAAGAACACTGAAGAAAAGACACTTTGCTACAAAGTAGTGAGTGTACAGCTTGTATAGCAGTGTAAATTTGCTGTCCCCTGAAAATAACTCAACACACAGCCATTAATGTAAGTGAAAATGTCCAAATTGGGCCCAAAGTGTTAATATTTTGTGTGGCCACCATTATTTTCCAGCAATGCCTTAACCCTCTTGGGCATGGAGTTCACCAGAGCTTCACAGGTTGCCACTGGAGTCCTCTTCCACTCCTCCATGATGACATCACGGAGCTGGTGGATGTTAGAGACCTTGCGCTCCTCCACCTTCCGTTTGAGGATGCCCAACAGATGCTCAATAGGGTTTAGGTCTGGAGACATGCTTGGCCACTCCATCACCTTTACCCTCAGCTTCTTTAGCAAGGCAGTGGTCATCTTGGAGGTGTGTTTGGGGTAGTTATCATGTTGAAATACTTCCCTGCGGCCCAGTCTCCGAAGAGAGGGGATCATGCTCTGCTTCTGTATGTCACAGTACATGTCGGCAGCACTCATGCAGGCCCAGGCCATGACAATCCCACCACCATGCTTGACTGTAGGCAAGACACACTTGTCTTTGTACTCCTCACCTGGTTGTCGCCACACACGCTTGACACCATCTGAACCAAATAAGTTTAACTTGGTCTCATCAGACCACAGGACATGGTTCCAGTAATCCATGTCCTTAGTCTGCTTGTCTTCAGCAAACTGTTTGCGGGCTTTCTTCTGCATCATCTTTAGAAGAGGCTTCCTTCTGGGACGACAGCCATGCAGACCAATTTGATGCAGCGTGCGGCGTATGGCTGTCCCCCCCACCCCTTCAACCTCTGCAGCAATGCTGGCAGCACTCAAAAGTCTATTTCCCAAACACAACCTCTGGATATGACGCTGAGCACGAGCACTCAACTTCTTTGGTCGACCAAGGTGATGCCTGTTCTGAGTGGAACTTGTCCTGTTAAACCGCTGTATGGTCTTGGCCACCGTGCTGCAGCTCAGTTTCATGGTCTTGGTAATCTTTTTATAGCCAACGCCACCTTTATGTAGAGCAACAATTCTTTTTTTAAGATCCTTAGAGAGTTCTTTGCCATGATGGGCCATGTTGAACTTCCAGTGACCAGTAAGAGAGAGTGAGAGCGATAACACCAAATTTAACACACCTGCTTCGCATTCACACCTGAGACCTTTTAAGACTAACGAGTCACATGACACCAGGGAGAGAAAATGGCTAATCAGGATTTCTGATAATTTTTCAGTGATCTTAATGTATTATATGGGTATGCCAAACTTGGGAACCTCAACTCTGGCACTTGAGGTTCAATTTACTGCAGAGTTGAGCTCCGACCCTAATAAAATACAACCGGACAGGCTAACCAAGATCTTCACGATTACTAGAAAGTTACAGGCAGGTGAGTTTGATTGAGGTTGGAGCTAAATTCTATAGAAATTGGACAAAGGTTTGTATTGCATTATGCTGCTTTTCATGTCAGACATAAGAAACCTTCTTTTCACTTAATTTGAAATTCTTATGTTAACCTCATGCACCACAGATTGAATCTGCCTGCTCAAACACTGTTTTAGACAACTGTGAGGGGAACAAAATAAGACACAGTATAGCAATGATTGACTGTTTTGAGAGTTCCACAGAGAAACCATTCAGTGAAAAAGTGTGTGTCAGAATGTATTCTACCTACAAGGACCATTTATTATTTGACAGATCATCTAGCACTTCTAAGAATCCATGCAGAAAGGGTCATCAGAAATGTTTGGCAGAAGCATCAAATCATCATCCTCTTCTTATTCTTAATTTATTCAGCTTTCTTTGTAGTACTTATACTGTGTCCACTTAAAAAAACTGTGTTGATGAATCATCATGCTTGTCGCATCTTCTGTTATTAATTTTAACCTGTTAGCCAGCACTCCCCATTTTGGGATTTTGGGACCTTCTCGAGATCGAGGAAGGCGCCATGTGTACTGACTGGTTCTTCTCTTAGTGCCTCTCGAGCAACAGCCTGACGGCGTAGATTGCATCAGTAGTCCCGCTTCCTCTGACAAATCCACACTGATTGGGGCTAATGGAGATGATCTTCCGGAGACGGGTGTCGATTACATGCTTGAATATCTTCATGGCGTGGCAGAGCAGGCGGATTGGGCGGTAAGTGGTGCATTCGCCGACATCACCTTTGCCTTTCTAGATTGGGACCATAACACTGGCAGTCCACGCTGAGGGAGTAACACCCTTGTCGATGATCTTGTTGAACAGTCGAGTGAGGACTTCAACACCTCGTGTGTCTTAGTAGCTTCCATGCCTCAGCGGGAATGTCATCGGGTCCGGGGGCCTTTCCGTTTTTCATCTTTTTGATGGCAAGCTCGACCTCAGCAGGGCTGATCAGCGGTACCGGCCCAGAGACAGGTGCAGCACTTGTGATTGGTGGATGAGGGAATTCCTCGTTGCATGTAGAGTCAAAGTACTCTTTCCAGTGTTGCAAAATGGCTGGGGGATCGTGAAGGACTCTGTGGTCGGTGTCTTTGAAGATCATTACTTGACCGATGTCCAGGGTCGAGCGATAGCAGGCGTTCGCAAGTTTGCATATTTGGTTGGCTCCTTCAAGGGTAACGAGCTGGGTGTAGAGGTCCGCATAGGACTTTTGCAGTGGCCACTACCTTCTTCACTATCAACTTCAGTTGTTTGTACTCTTGCCAGTCTTCGGCACGCCGCGGTTTACTGCGAAACCTTGTGTGTTTTGACGCCAAAAGATAACTTAGCAGGCACTTAAACGCTTAGTGTAATCACTTCTTGCCGCGTTCGTGGCTTTTGTGCTTGTGTTGTCGGTCGGGGATGAGGGAATTCCAAGTCGGTGGGGTTGTGAAGGTCCCGACCCGGTTTGTAGGTGTTGTTTACCTTCTTCACTATCAACTTCAGGTCTCGGTCTTCGGCCGCCTGCGATGAATTGTTGTTCTGGCTTATTCACACTGAGGCAATCCGATATGCGGCTGACCTCAACTACGTTGTCGCGCAGCTTTTTACTGATGATGATCGCCACTCCATTTCGGTTGTTTGTTACTCCATAGTAGTAGAGCGTATATCCTTCTCCTATGTCTCTTGCCTTTGCGCCTTTCCATTTTGTTTCTTGCATGCAGGCAATATCAATGCATCGGCTAGTTTGCGGGTTCTTCCAGTAAGTGTGCCGATGCTTAAGGGTTGCGAGTCGTAGATGTTGAACTAGATTCTTCAGCCTGCCCTGACCTTGGGCAGGTAGCACCTTGTCCACTTCTCACATCGTACGGGCGTGGGACGGCGCGCGCCGCTTTTTGGGGACACCCTAGCATTTGGATCCAAGTGTCGCTGAGTGCATTTTAGATGCGACAAAAAAAAAATCAGCTGACGTGTCGCACCGTCTGTCGCTGACCACCCTCACTGTTGGCCCGATCAATAAATTGTCGGTTTCCGGCCGGCACCGCATGGAGGTTTTGATTTCTCAGTTCATGCCCGCTTATTGTGTTTATTCTATATACTCTAACATACTCTATTCAGCTACACATTGTGCCTAACAAGGCCCCTTAGCCAATCTAAATAACTGTAAACCAAGGCTTCTAGGGGCTTATTGCTTTATTTTTTTCCTTGTTTACTGATGTTTCTAAACATTATGCCGCATTCTTGAATACATTTAAAACTTCCACAAGAGTTTTTCCTTTTATGAAATGTTAAGTTCAGTGTTAAGCTTGCAATTAAAGGTAACAGTGTTGTTCTTACTAGTCTTCCACTTTTTCCACAGAGGCTAGCGTACTTCAACCACGTCCTCATGTCCTCATGTGGACTAATGACCAAGGAGCGCACCATCAAGATCCTCTGCCAGTCCTCCACAATACGCTGACAACCCTGAAGAAAAACAGTCACAGGTTCAGCATTTACTTTTGTAACCTATGCTCAGTTCTGGGTGGTATCTGATTACATATAATGCAGATTTTATGCAATCAGACTCTAAAAATGAAATACTTGTAATCACATAGCACTCTCATAATCAGATTACAGCTATTTTATGGATTACATTATTACATATACGCACAATGGCTCTAATTATTTTTTCCTATTTGAATTTTCTTTTCTAAAAATCAGTAACAGACTACACTTGGCAAGTAATGTACCTAGCACTAACTATGCTGCAGCTCTGGTTGGTTACATCCGACTCTATAAAGTTTTCTGACATAAATGACAAGAAACTGAGCAGCTGACAGCTCTAAAGAATGATGTGTTAGCCATTAATTTGAGAAAATATGTCAACAGAAAGATGAAGATGTACTTAGGCGTCTATAGCTATTACCATTGCATAGCTAGACTACTGACTTTTAGCAAAGCTATGAGCTAATGTTAAGATTATAAAGTGGCAGTCCTTGGCCACAATAAGCTGCTTCTACACATAACTGGGATTAATAAACTTGAAAGTGGATAGAAAAATAAAAAGCGGATGAAAAGTTGACTGTACATTAACCCCCTCTAATAAAACAAATCACAATATTCTGAGTCTGTAAATCTCCTGGACTGAAGCTGACCAATTAACTGCTGACTAACATTTACTTGTCAACAATATATCAGTTCTGCACTCTCACACCTTCATTTATGAACGGAAAAGTTTGCAGGTTGGCAGCATTAGTTCTCACAGTTAAATGTTTGTTTTTCCCCAGTGGCACTATAAAAGAGCATATAAAAGAGCATATAAAAGAAACGCAAGCCGACACACTACAACGTCAAGGCACTCTGCTGAGCTGATGTCAAGCCAACCACAAAATGTTTTCACATATAACATCAGCCAGGTCAGGACAGGATTATTGATGAAGGAACACAACAGCAACAGATGGAAGTTTTTGGTTTGATGAAACCTTTCTTTGTGAAACTTAAAATGAATGCATCTCTACTGACTCACTGTTTATGACATGTAGTCTAGTGTAACATGTAGTGACGCAATTAAAAATGTACATGTGAAAATTTGTTATATTATTATTATTAATTATTATTATTATTATTTTGTAATAAATCATATTTTAACTTAGATTTTAGAGATGTAAATTTCGAACCCTGAATACTCCTTTAACTTGGCAAGTACCTGCAGCCTCTCCCACCACGTTTCTCTTATGATGTCCCTCCTCTCAGGAACCAGTTTATACTGGATCACCTCCTCTAACTCAGACAGCATCTGACAAGACACCATGGCCTATGAAAGAGGGAAAGATAAAGAGAATTAAAAAGATTGTATCTTAAATTATATTAACAAAAGCCAAGACTACCTTTGTTTGCACTCTTTAAATACTTGAATCATGTTAAATTAAACGCAGTGCAACCGAGGTAAGAAAAAAAAAGATTAGATCCATTAAGTTTCAATATCTCGCCCAATGTGAGAGGACGTGTGTGTATGTGTTTATTAGCACCTTATTCAGGCTAGAATAATGTAACACAGAGACATGGGTTTGGATTTATTATGTAACTCTCCTTAAATGGTCTCGTCTTTTACAGCAATTACACAATGAACAATACAAATAAAAGTTACTTGTGACAAATGAGTATAATCTTCTATATTGAGACTGAGGTATATGCTCTTACCCCATATGCTCTACTGTAACTCTCTCCAGCCATGGCGGTGAGCTCAGCATCCAGCAGATCTCTGGCTTTGTCAATGCACTGAAATCACATGAACAAAACGTATACCAGTGTTGCTGAATGCTTGATTCTGGTTGCAATTATTTTACAGAAAACAGACATCTATAAAATGTTTCAGGTCTGTTGACCACATTGCAGTCATTTCAAATTATTTCAGTTAATTCATAGGACCTTATAGCAAACAACAGCAAAAAAATAATTAAAAGATAAAAAATATAACACACAAAAAAACAAGTATGACAAACAACAGGATACAAAAATTTTTTTTAATCATAATTTCCTTGTTTTTACCACTATACTACCCTGTATGGAAAGCATGCTTTCATTCTCCTGTTTTTCTCTCACATATTCATACAGACACACACATGGAGACCTCTTTAGGACCACAATGCAGACCTAAAAAACAATCCACATTTTTGCGGGTGATAGCCTATGGTATACCGCTTGCCTGTTGTGTAGCATAAATGTATAATCCGCTATTTTACAAAAACCACCAACTGAACAGAAATCTGGACCTAACCAAAAAAGTAATGAAGATGCTGGAAGGGGATACGCAGGATGCACCCATTGTAGTGACAGGAGGATAACCATTAACATTCATACGTTAAATTACACAGAACCAAACATAAACTTAAACGTGTAAATTCAGCAAGATTAACTAAATATAAAGTGTTCGCGTGCCTGCCATTGTGTATTTAACTTGAACCATGCCTAAGAAATGTCTGTTTTAAGGCACTGGGTGACTGATTCACTCCTTGATTTGCTAAATAAAAGCATTGGTTTTGCACATTATTTTCCATGTGTTTACTGCAAAGTTAGAGGCGACAAAAATAATACTTGCACAGCCCCTGCAAGTATATTGCATTCAATGTATCTGCTTGCCTTGACAACCTCATGCACTTGGTGCAAGTAAAATCACTTGAATTATGGTACATGGAGTGTGAATTTGTAAGTTTATTACATAAATGCTCAAATGTGTTTAAAATTGTGACTGACCAAATTGTACAAAAGGCTACTTTCCTTTCCAGCTTTAAACTGGAGTGATGCTGTGACTGTTGTTAACCTGAAATAACCTTAGCCACAATGTCCTCTCGAGTAATGGAACAGGTGGGATGGACAGGATCATTAATGACGAACACAGGGAGTACATGGGTGTGTCTGTGATGTTCTCCATGTGTATGAGCTCATCTCACTCTCTCTCTCACACACAGTCACGCTTGTTTTTAAAAAGGAAAACTGCATCACCGCAGGGACCGTATGTGAGCCAAGTTATTTGATGTGCAGACTGAGGGTAGCCTTTGACCAATATTACATAACGCATGTGAGACAATGCACAACAGCAACTGCTGCACTCATCATCTTTGCCTGAACAATTTTTTCCTTAAACATCTCCCTCCTGGTTGTTTCTTCCATGTAAAGGGAGTTTTAAAATGTTTTAGAGGATGACAAACGAGGTTAAAGGCAGTTTATATACTGTTCATTTAATAACTCTCATTAGTTGTTTATTATGTAGTACCTGTTGAGCCAATGAGAAGAGATCCTGATGTAGAGCAAGCACTGCCCTGTAAAAGGCTCCATCATGGGTGTCTCGCGGGATCATGCAGGTATACTCCTCCATACTGTCCCAGTGGCCTGACAAATGCACAAAGATGCAAATGATATTATACGTACAAATATTATATCTTCAGCAAAATAATAAATTAAATATCTGTTTGCTATATCTGAGACTCACATTAAGTGCAACATTAAAGGGGTCCTATTATGCTCTTTTACAAAGTCTTGATTTTGTTTGGGGGTGTACTTAGTGATGAAGGCACACCTTCCAAAAAACGAAACTTGTTGTGATTGGTTAGTTGTTCCAGTGCATTGTGATTGGCGAAAAGCTTAGACAGTGTTTCAGTACTGCCCTTGTACCCTTACAAAAGCAGCAAGTTCCATCTGCTCCGGTATAGTTAAGGATTGCGTCAATATTGCAATATCAATTTCCTGCCGCCGTCTGCTTTAGGAAGGCCAAACAAAGACGTTTGGGCACAGGGGTAAAAAAAACAGCGTTTCTTCGACATGGCGAAAAATTGTACAGCAGATTGTACAGTACAGCAGCACTTCTTCTTAGTCGTCTTGTCTGATGCACTCAACCGTTCTAACCGTTCTGATGCACTCAACCGTTCGAAGAAGCGTTCTAACCACGAGACCTCGCCCCTCCCCACCCCCCAACCATTCCAATTTCTGTAGGCGGGATTTACTTTGATGATATTCTAATGGGCAGATTTGTGATATCACAAAAACCCAAAAAACTACGCTGTAGTCCAAACATTCATTGTTATAGTTCTGTAGTTCATTGTAGTTCTTGAAAAGGGATTATGAAATATCTCCCTTTGGAGGGGAATTTGAGATTTGTAACTTTGTAGATCTTTTTATGCCCAAATATACACACTACACACTGACTAAAATTCAAAAAGTGAAAAAGCATGATAGGACCACTTTAAATCGCAGCAATGTGGAATATCTGATGAACTGTAAACAGAATATCTGTAAATGCTCATTTGTATTTAATGCTAATTTATACTTTCTAAACTGATACTGATTGATTGACGAATAAAAATTGAATATGAACTCATTGTTTGGTTTCAGTTCAAAAGGAAGGGAAGATTTCAGAGAATGTCACCAGGACATAAATGTAAAAAAAAAAAAAATACAACAACAACAAAAAAAATCGTTTTGGGGTTGGGGGGATGGGGTTCTTTTTTTCTGTCCATTTTAAGTATTTCATATGAATTCACTTCACAGAAATACAGGTTGTGAAATGCATGCTTTTGTTGTTACAGGTCTGTTGGCTGGTTTTAGAGACGTTTCGGCAACTTTTCAGCTTAGGCTGAATTAAGCAGGATTTCTTAACAGGGTTAAGGAGAAACAGAGACTTCCTGAGCAGGTTTTTGAATTTAAATATTAAATAAATTACCATCATGAAAAAAAAAATCTACTGGGCATTTATGTCATGTATTTATACATGAAATATGAAACATGAACATCACATGATTTTACTAAATTTTTATAATGACATCATTCTGATTTTAATGGTCTTTAAAACATTTACATTAGGAATCTGCTTAGTTTTTTGCTTTATGTAACATCTAGCTTAATGTTGCAATGTATATTGTTGCTGTATACAGTAAGTGTATTACATATATGCATCAAAACTTGCAACACTTTTTGTCAGACATGTGCTTGGCTGCTGTTGCTGTCTGACATCAAGAATATGTTGTGCGCTTGCTTGCTCTCAAACAAAAACTCTTGGGAATAGCAGGGCTCACGCAAGTATCCAGTTTTGCTCAAAATTCATGACAATGAACTTTACCCAAAAGGTGAGTAGTTTGCATCCCTGTCCTATAGAAGAGGAATGTTAGTTATATATCACTGTGTTGATGTGATTACAGTGTTTTGTCCTTTTCAGTAATAAGTGGGAATAAAACTAAGGAAAATTGCAGATTGGCATTGTCATGTTACAGATTAGTTACAGATATAAGTTACAGAATTCCTAAATTCTTGAACTTTAACCTAATGTTGGAATAATCAAAAACAATGCCCACCCCCACACCAAAAAAAGGCGGTCTTTTTTTCTCTCGCCTTACCCAATCCCCATGCTGCAGCCGCTGCCATGCGGGCCATCTTCGCTTGAGTCTCCTCACTGACCAACGTCCACTCCTCACAGCACTGCTGGTGCAGCTGACCCCTGATGGAGGGAAAAAAACAGAAAGAGAATGAGAGAGAGAGACAGACGGACAGCAGGGGAGGAAACAGTCTCAGCGTTTTGACTACTGGGAGTAAAGTCTGGTCCATACTGAAGCTTATTTTGGCAAAGAATTTTGCAGATTACAGTTCATGCTCATTGCCAATACTCTTCTAATATGCACACTTAACACGGAACTGCTTTAAATTGCTATTCTATTACATCAATTTTACAATAATAAAAAAGAAAAAAACTTTACTTTGCAAATTTATTCAAATAAAAACCTGAAATAATTACATTGCATAAGTATTCAGACCCTTAACTGAGTGCTTACATGAAGCAACTTTGGTGGTGATTACAGCCTCAAGTCTTTTTATAATGTCAAGTAGTAAAGCATGAGGACACATTATTTCTGACAAAAAAATTTGTTTAAATGTGACCACTAAGTCCCCCCAAAACGTCACAAATTAACAATACAAATTCAATCAACTTTATCCAATAAATAATCTAGCTAGACAGTCGGAGGTCCTGAGCGCTTTGGACCAGATTTTCATTTAGGATAACACTATGTTATGATGTACTCTGCTTTCATTCAACCCTGACCCCTGGCCACAGCCCTAAAACACGACCACAGCATGATGCTACCACCACCCTGCTTCACCAGTGAGATAATTAGTCGCCTCTGGTTTCCTCCAGACATGACACTTGGAATTGAGGTTAATCAGACAAGACAACCTTATATTTCAAAGTCTGCTAGTCTTTAAGGTGCCTTTTCCAAATTACAAGCAGGTCTTTCTGCATCTTCACTGAAGAAAGGCTACTGTCTGGCCACTCTGCCATAAAGCCCAGATCAGTGAAGGCTGTCCTTCAATTAAATTTCTCTCAAAAGAGACTTCACTGAAGCTCAACCAGAATGAATTTCAGATTTTTGGTCACCTCTTTTCTCTTTTTTTGCACTGACATGCTTATCAGCTGTTAGACCTGCATTGACAGGTGTGTCAAATCATGTCTAATTAATCGAATTTGTCACACCTGTATATTAAAGAAATACAACATGAAAAGGAGTAAATATACAAATAATCATAATTATTGTGTACATTAGGTAAAAAGGGTGTGAAAAATTAACAGGATTCAACACTTCTGCACCAGCACTGCACACAACAACGAGATGTCGGCATTTGTTCTCGAATTATTGTTTCTGGCAAAGCACAAGCACTTGTACAGTTCATAAAGACCAAACGAGTTGTAAAAATGTGCAAGGTCAGTGAGAGCTTCTCTCTGTGTTCATGCCGGAAACTTTTCACCAAAAAGCCCCTTGCCACAGCCTGGCTGTGATAAACTGCAAAAAGCCATGACATCATATCACATCTTGGAATGGTGCACCTTTAAAACAAATGGACCCTTTGAGGTTAACAGTGCTGACACAGAGTAGACACAAGCAAACCATGCGTGTCATTGCTGGGGGTTGTGAAAAAAGGGGCCCCACGATTAGCCCTGTGAGATGCTGCTCATATGGGTTTCAGGAAATGGCATGGGGGATCTGGAACAAATGAAGTGCTTTCCCAGCCACCTGGAAAAAACATTACTTATAGGGCCTTGCAAAATACAAGGTTTCAGGCTGCAGACAGGCCTAAAACACAAAGACGTACATTAACAGTGAGACAGGAAAAAGGGCTCTAGTACCTTTACACGGGAACAGTCAATCACTCACTGGAATGGAATGACACATGGAAATTTGACCCCCCCAAAAAACCTTAACATAGCATCACATTATATACATGTTTAGAGTCGGGCTGGTCTGCAGTATAGTGGGTAATTACGCTAGAGCAATGCACGCACACACTTTAAACTTAACATACAAGAGCTTCATTTACAGTGCAGTGTGTCCTATAATGCTGAATTATAATAAAACGGCAGCAATATGTGGGTCCACATAATAAAACCCCAAATCAGAAAATGTCGGGATGTTTTGTAAAATGCTTTTATAAAATTGAAAATCTGTGATTTGTTAATTCTCTTTAACCTATCCTTAACAAAAGTGCAAAGAAATGATTTCTAATGTTTTCACTGACCAAATTAATTGTATTTTGTAAGTATGAACACATTTTGATTTTGATGAATGAATGAATGATGCATTTATATAGCGCTTTATTGTGTATTGTTGTACACCCAAAGCGCTTTACAATAATGTGAGGGGGTCTCTCCTCAACCACCACCAGTGTGCAGCATCCACTTGGATGATGCGACGGCTGCCACAGGACAACGGCGCCAGTGCGCTCACCACACACCAGCTACAGGTGGAGAGGAGAGAGAGATAGAGCCAATCAAGTGGATGGGGATTATTAGGTATTGATGGCTGCAACACACTCCAAAAAAGTAGGGATTCAAGACTTGATACAAAACTTCAGCTGCTTAACAGTACGTGGTCATTAGGGGTGTGCATGAATCGTCGAACATTCGAATATTCGCTCTGTAATTATTATTCAAACCATAAAAACACTATTCAAATTACAATGTGTTTTCATTTACTGGCCGTAAATGCAGGAAATCCATGATAAATCCTAAGCAGTTATAACTACACGTACTGGGTGGCGCTGTGGAGCATGTTAACAAGTCGATAGTATTTGATCACAGAACGTCATCATCTGCCTCGCGAAGTTTGGATTTACTTTGATCTACATTATCTTACTAAATGTAATTACTTCTGATCCAATGAATTAGTGAAACAGATTTATCATAATATCACCACCACAATGAGAAATCATGAAATCCAAACACAGTCGACTGAGGAAGACAGCTCTCCATCACTGCATTCACGACTGCAGGTAGGCGCAGCTGAACCAGAGTGAGCCGAGAAGAGAGTTTATCTGAAAGTGAAATTATCTTCAGACATATAAAGTTTTCTTGAGGGAGAGTGGTTTAACACAAGCACTAAGAAACTTAGCACAGGTTATCTTTGTCAGCGTGTTCTTATTGTTATCAGACTGAGGAACAAACTTTCATGTGGATGTGGATATTATTGTTTCTCTCAGAATTAATACGGAAAACAATTTAAACACAATAAATATAGGCTGACTCGAGTATATGTAGCCTACATTCTGTACATGTACTTGACTTGCCATTCCTGCTCTGTTGATCTTGAATGCTTTCTTTAATATATTATCTGCTTGTTTTGGTTCAACTGTTTTTGTTCACGATATAGGACCTTGTGTTATCCGAAATTTGTTGAGTAACGGACAGAACTTCACTTGCAAAAAAGAAATTAAATCAATAAAAAACTGTAATACTTTGTGAGGTCTAATTAAACGAATAGAGTCGAAGTTAAGCCTGTAAATTGGCACAGTCCTTGATTCGATCTTGAATGCAAATGTAACAAAGTTTTCATAAAACCTTGCGATATAACGTAATGTCAGAACATCGGCCCAGAAATACAAAAACTTGCGAATATTCGTGAATATTCCAAAATTGTGGGAAAATGCCCATCCCCAGTGGTCATCCTTGTCTGATTCTCCTTTTTATAATGGGCCATACATTTTCAATAGGAGACAGATCTGGACTGATGGCAAGACAGTCAAGCAAGTCCTCTCTGTATCTACGAAACTATGCTGTTGTAGCACATGCAGAATGACATCTGTCATTGTCTTGATCTAATTACCATGGACTTCCCTTGAAAGTTGTCATCTTGATGGCAGTATATGTCTCTGTATAATCCCAATATATGCCTTGAATGTCAATGATACCTTCGCACACATGTCAGTCACCCATGACGTTTGCATTGATGCACCCTCATACCATGAGACACTTGCTTTTGCATCTGTCACCGCTCAAATTCAGGATAGTCCTTTTGGTCTTTGGGACTGAGAACATTTTCCCCAGAAACAAGTTGAAATGTGGACTGACACCTTCCTATTGTGTTTTGACTTTGTCAAACAGTAATAGCTGTCCATGACGGACATTTTAATGAAACTAAAAGTTAAAAGCTAATATTCCCCTATTCAATGTATCTTTTTTCTTTATGTGATTTATTTAAATTAAATGAATTAATTAAATCAATCAATTAGAATACTATAGTATGTTATACATAAACTTTGATCAACAGCAATGAAAGCCAAGTTTACATTGCCAAGTTGGACATTACGGCATATGTCATCAAGTTTATTTAAACATTTACAAATTGTTTATTACTGCTCAAAGGGAGCATAAATGTATTTAAACAACAACTGCATAATGTTATGAGATTAATGCAATTTTAAACAGCCTATATAAAGCATAAAAATTATACAAATTGAAAAAATAATAATAATTACAGTGTGTAGTGCTGCCATTGTCACATTTTTGAGAGATAGAGATACATTTGTGCAGAAATCACAGAAATCACAAAGCATAGTTAAAATATACGAGTTTTCAAACACTAGATGTCACATGAGAGCACCATATATGAGAATAAAATAAATGTATGCTTTGGCCACACCTCCAATTCAATTGTTTGAATAAAGAAATTAATATGAACTGAGAAGTTCAGTCCAACTCTCAAGAGACCCAATCTTAAAAAAGATATGATGATGAATATTAGCAATTATTATTATTTTTAACAGCACTGGTTCTTGCATGTCAACAAAGCATGTTTAAGCTTCTGTTTATAATATTGGATGTTCTCTATGTACAGTATGTGCGTTGTTTATATGTGAATCTAAAGACTACAAATATTTGTAATTATATAAAGCGATTGTGTCTCTTCAGGGATCAAACTGCTTGATTAATATGAACTTCTTTTGCAATGCCATTATGAACTATTTGAAGCATCAACTTTTTGAAAGAATTGACTTTGAAAAAAGAAAATTTAATTTCTTTATTAGAAAATTTTATTTTGCTCAAATCTCTTATCAAAATCTTCTGATTTATGACAGACCTTTCATTTAAAAAACTAAACAAAAGTTGTCTGCTGCATTCTACAGATTGTCTACTGCATTCTACATTCTAAGGCAGCATGATAATGGATCTTCATAAGAGAGTAATCTGGAATGCTCTCTATAGGCAGCAAATATCGTAACTCATGTGAAACGCACAAGAGGCTGAGCTCACCACTGATTCCAACAGCTGTTAGTATGTTGCCAAGCCAAACACATTATATTGTTATAGGCAGCAGAAAAGCACACACAAATATTGAGCAAAATAGTAATTTTTTTAATTAGACAACTATTTTCATTGATATCCCTATATTTCCTGTTTTCCACTTTCACCATCTAGTTATCCTATTACTGGTTTCGCTGACTGTAACAAATCCGGGAAATGTCACAACTCATGCCAATCACTCTCCCACACAAACTCTTCCTCATGCTTCCTGGTAAATGACTATTACAGAAATCAGTAAGATTTTCCTTTCAAAAGTAGAGTAAAAATGTAAAATGACAGCACTGTCAGATTCCATCAGGGCACAAAGGGACAGTGAGAGCACACAAACTCAACCAACCTCTGCTTTTACTCACTAGATCATATTCTCTCCTTGTTGTGTGACCCCGTACTGAGAGGAATATATTTCATAGGAGAAATAACTTTCCATGGTGTAATATTTTGCAGTTAATTTTCCTTTTAATATTTCACAGCTTGTGGGAAGCATGCATTTTTCAATCAATAATAGGTTTCTTGATATTACTAAGAAGAATGTCAATGAAAAAAATAAATAATAATGCAAGGTTCTAAACCTTACATTTGGCAAAAACGTAAACCTGTCTCAAAAACAAATCAATAACTAATAAATAGTAACCAAAATTTTCCAATAATTGACAGCACCTGTTTAGAAACATGGACCTGTCTGCCCCGTTTAGTCACAACACCCTTAATTAAATTTACCTTCAATAGGAATAGGACTACATTGGACTTTCAAAAAAATACAAATTGAGTATTCAATCAATTTTTCCTGAAACAATGCATAAATTGAAAAATATAAAAACATGTATGCATACCATTCGCCAAGTGCTTCCAGACATCTCATGCGACCCAGAATAAGCTCCGGATCATCTTTGTTCATGTCGATTTTTTTATCATAGGCGACCAGAGCATCTTCCCACTCATGAAGTTTCTCATACCAGGTGGCTTGGATCTCCTGTAGTGGAAGAAAAACATACAAGGATGATGGAAATAATTAAAATGATATTACTGATATCATTGATTTTTTATTATTATTAGGGAGGGGATTAAAAGTGCTTGCTTCCTTTGTAAATTAAGTAAATCACAAACTCGTCTCCGCACTCAAAAATTGGGATTTTCAATCTCACACAATCACATTCACATCTGGAACACAGACAGCTGAGTATGGATAGCTCCAACTGTTATTCCAACCTTTAATGGGAGGGCATAGCAACAGTTTATTTGAAAATTGGCTGCAAGCCAAATGTGAGCATCTGCCAGAGTACTGGATTGCTCAGCAACAGTTGAAATAACACTTCACCAAGTCATATTTCTTAATTTAAAGTAGGCTTTTTTGATAAATGAGAACTTAAAATCTTCATTTTTCATACAGCATACAACATTTGTATGTCATTTGGGTCCAATAAATTTTGAAAGGCTACAACAGAAAAAAATACAAAGTAAATCTCCACTCATAATTCTGAATTCTACTACAATAGCCAGAAAATGTGCAAAAACAGTGGCAAAATTCTAGCTAAAACAGGGGGCACCTGTAGGCTTATCGCAAAGGCAATGTGGTAGATCGCATATCAGGTCAGTGGTTTTCTGACACGAGAGGCATGAGATAACAAAATTAAAATATAATAAATAGAGATGCACGGATTGACTGGCCAGTGATCGGAATCGGACGATTTCTCGCATGACCTGCCCGGAACGGTGACCGGCTGGTCAGTCTCACGTCTTGCCAATTCCGAGCCGATCCTATTATTGCCAGCAGCGCATGCAGAGACATCACAGCCACGTGCGTGCACACTCACAGTAGATATCACAGTCGCGAATATAGATGTCGTTCTGTGTGAGAATGATTCTAATTTTAAATGACATTCGGTGTAAACGGCGATTGATAATGTATTTATGTCGTGCCAGATGAGGCTTGAAGAGTCTGAGATAGTGTGTGAGAGAGACAGCACATACACTCTCAGAAATGTATAGGAGCATACTGCAGTAGAAAAATAAATAAAAGATATTTACAAAATATGATTTAGGTAAGCAACATTAGATGGCCATGATGTTTCCCCGAATAACAATATCAGCACGACTGCAATGTGACACTGATTTTATACAATAGTATTTCAATAAACAAGAAGTTAAAATTAAGTGACTTAGATTTTAGACAAAATACTGAATAGTTGCGATCAAAGCCACAGCAGAACTGTTGTGTGTCTCTGAGCAACACACAGCGGTGTTTGGTTACTGAATGAATCCACGTTTTTGAATGAATCGAGTGAGTCAATTGATTTAGTGGCCCATTCATAATGATAGTCAATTGACTCGTTTCTGAATAAATCAGCAATTTGAATGAATCGGTTGAATGAATGAATAAATGGCTCGCTCATTAAAACAGACATTTGCCGCCACCTACTGGTGGTTTAGTCATATGTAAAAGTATCATTGCATTTTTTCAACATTTATTTGTGTTTAAAAAAAATTGTAAAACAATAATCTTATAAAATTATTTATGCATTTGAAATGTCGCAGTGTAAATGCATCTAATACCACTTCAGATGCAGCTGTTTCTTCAGCAGTGGAAAGATAGAGTTTGTTAATACTAATTCATTTGAATGGTAAAACTCTACAGTTTTTTATTATTCTAACTTAATTAATTGAAACAAAGTAAGAATTTGATGTGAAAGATGACACATTTAATAAGGTTAGGGGGAAGAAATTACAATTTGTAAACAGTGGGAAAAGACATTTGGTTTGTTACATACAGCAACTTATTTTAAGTTAACTATATCTTCCTCTTTCCAGTCACAGAGCACTTTATTTTAGAGTTGTTTAAGTGAGAGAAAGTCTGTAACTCAAACCAGATTGGGGGAATTGTAATGTTTAATAATTTATTTTATTATGTAAAAATATTTTTGTTGAAATGTGCATATATTTTTGTTTGTATATGCTGTCAATTATAGTTCTTAGAAAGAAAATTGGAATCGGCAAAAATCGGCATCGGCAGGTCACACTCCCAAAAAATCGGAAATCGGAATCGGCCAAGAAAATTTAAATCGGTGCATCTCTAATAATAAACTCACAAATTTTATGATCAATGTTAAATAATAAAAAAAAAATAATACTATATATTATTAACAGCACCAAGTCTCTCGTAATATTCTGTGTTTCGGAGCAGCTCAAGCCATTTCTCATTGCGCTGAGTGAAATAAAGAGTGAATGGCAGCTCAAAACCACAGTATGAGATAAGCAAACTTCAGCCCTCGGCTGGCTAAAATAAGCTAATGTCGCACTAGTAAAGCTTTGATGGATGACAATTGTAATCAAGGTACACTATAAAAAATACTGGGTTAAATACAACCTAGTGCTGGGTAAAATATGGACAAAGCCAGCGATTGGGTTGTTTTGACCCAGCGGTTGGGTTAAATACCCAGCACTGGGTTGAATTTAACCCAGCATTTTTTAGAGTGAAAGATGATTAGAGTTGTAAAATTAAGTGCACGTTTGTCTGTTATTTTTGATGCGCAAACGAATGGGCATTTAAATAATAATTTAATTAATGCAATATAAAGATGCATGCATTGGTCCAACAAGCTGTTTTATTTATTTTTTAAATGCATTTTATTAGGCCTATTTATTTATATTTCAGTTGATAGATCTCATTGAGTTTATCATTTGAAAAGTAAATCCCCCACACAAAAAAAAAGTGTGGGCAACCCTGAGCTAAAACAAATAAATGTGTATTTGTTTTAACATTTCATACTAATACTTAAGGTCTCTGAACACTTAATATATTTAATATTTAACTCAATTTAATATGCGTTTTTTTTTCGTATTCGTTATACTAAAAATTCGTCATGCACAGAAACCTTGCATACTGAGTCCGATGCATATCGGACACCAGTCGCGGGAATGCAGATCTCTAATTGACATAACGTGAGGTTGTATTTATTTAACGAGCGAAAATTTCAGACGAAATTTTCAGACTCAGTGTGCAATGACCTTTAACCTAAACTAGAGTTTGTGTTTTTAAAGTTCTTAAAGAAAGAAATCAAAGCCTCTGCTCACCAATGTAGTATTACATTTTTTTTAAAGTCTAAATTCCAGTATTGTTTTTTTCCACAGACAATACTCATAATACTTCCATAATACAGACAATACTTCCACAGACAATACTCATTTAAAAAGAAATCCTAAGAAATCAAAAGTGTCCACAATAAAATGAACTGATTGTTCACACTGTATTTGCAAATTGTCACACGTGTGAACTGACTTAATTTTGTATTTGTGCGTGTGTACAGGTTTGACTATATTTGTGAGGTCCAAAATGTCCTCACTAATATACAATAGTGAAACATGTTGAGCACTGACTAGTGAACCAGACCTCACTAGTTAAAGGAACACAAATCCGTCAAATCTTATTTGTATTTAAATCTAGCAATTTGAAATCTAGT
Organism: Ptychobarbus kaznakovi; assembly: GCA_027422405.1. Lineage (NCBI taxonomy): Eukaryota > Metazoa > Chordata > Actinopteri > Cypriniformes > Cyprinidae > Ptychobarbus > Ptychobarbus kaznakovi. The sequence continues at coordinate 1,224,839 of CM049810.1, forward strand.
GTTTAGGGACAGTGGTTGGGTTAAAGGTTAGTTCACTCAAAAATTTTAATTATGTCATTAATTATTCACCCTGATTTCGTTCCAAACCCGTAAGACCTCCGTTCATCGTCAGAACACAAATTAAGATGTTTTTGTTTGAATCTGAGAGCTCTGAGACCCTCCATTGACAGCAACACAACTGAAATGTTCCCATGTCCACCACGCGCTTGCGTCATGTACGGTCGTGAACGCACGTCCACAAGAGAAACAGGAGAGACGGAAATGTGGAATACAATCATTATTTTAATTTTCTTTGTGCAAAAACTATTCTCGTGGCTTCATAAAATTACGGTTGAACCCCTGATGTTACATGGATTATTTTACAGATCTCCTTGCTGCGTTTCTGGACATGGGAGCATTTCTGAGAGTTCTCAGATTCAAACAAAAACATCTTAATTTGTGTTCTGACGATGAATGGAGTTCTTACGGCTTTGGAACGACATCAGGGTGAGTAATTAATGACATCCTTTTTTATTTTTGGGTGAACTAACCCTTTAAGCGATAGAAAATACAATTAACCTGAAATAAGTAAAAAGAAAGGAAGCCTATGAGATGTCTTCAATAATATAGTGAAACTAGCATTTGTGTGTGTGTGTGCGTCTCTGTCATCTGTGCTCGGTGTGTTGACGCAGTGATGCGCTCTCAGTAGGTTATGACTGGGTGATTGATAAGCTGAAATCTGATTGCCTATAATGGGCCCACACATGAATAAAGAAAGTCTCAAAACACACAAACACATACATGACAATTTGTAAGTTAAATGTTAATTCCTTTTTGTGAATGTTAATTTGTAGTAGTATTAATTTTGATACTATTCTGACTCCATAACTGTACACTCGCAAGTATGGTTTTGGCTTTAAATTGGCCAAAAAGTAACTGTACTGTTATAAATTGTGTAAAAAAACTGTACAGATATATCTATTTTATTATTACATTTATAGATTTACATATTACATTTATAATATTTTTAAGGTGATATATGACCAAGACCTTTCTTGACAGATGTGAGATTCACCTCATCTTATGAAGTCAATGCATGATGGACGGCACACAGATTAATGAGGGATGAAAGCTCTTACCAGTTCTCCAAAGTGTTTCATGGCATACTCCAACACTCCTGATGCTGCCTCTGGCTGCTGGAGCTTATTATTGATGCTAAAACGAAAGAATGCAATGTTTTAGTGCACACTCTAAATCTGTAATACTGCAAATACGATTATAGAAATAGAGATTAGCAACAACATGATACAATACACCCCCTGAATACTTGACAAAATAATCAAACGAGTACTTTTTGGGTGTACGCATTTCTTTATTGTGCGTCATCAGAATGCCCTGTTGTCAAAGTGTTTTAAGGAGTTTGCATTCGGCAGAAATAGATCCATTCGTTAAAATGTGTGATGGCAGACTATTTAATTTGCTAACATATATTTGCAATGCTTCTACATATTAGCATATTTTGGAAACTTTTAGCCAGCATAGTCAATAGCTACTATGTACACAGTTTGGTGAAGACTGACGAACAGTCAACAGTCATTCAGAGTTTGAAGAAGTAGGTTTTCAGAAAATAGAAAATAGTACAAGCATTTTCATGCCGGAAATGGAAATAAAAGATATACGTTACAATTTAAGGATTTTGGAGAAAGCCCTTACGATTTCAGAGTGATGAACCACCAAGTTTGGTATCGATTGGTATTGCTTTTTTTTGTGGGGCCAGATGAAATGTGAAATGTACAGAAATTAGGGATGCACCGAAATGAAAATTATTGGCCGAAGCCGAACAAAATGAAACACTGAAGGCCGAATACCGAACATGTTTTTGCAAATTTTTTCTCCCCCATGTAGGCCTATTTTGCGATTTTTTTTTCACTATTGCATAAATTAAATAGCCAAAATCTGCTTTTTACTCTTTTGTCCTGCTTTACAAAAAAATAAAAAAATAAAATAAAAATTCCTTAACACTGAACATTTTTATACATCCTATCAGACATTATACCAACAAAGCACAATTTAACTTAAAATGAATAAGTTAGTAAAATAATATTTTTTGGCCATTTTTGAGACCACCCCTTCTTGAATCAGGCTTGTATTTTTTTCTGTACAAATAAATGCAGCCTTGCTGAGCAGAAGAGACTTCTTTTAAAACATTAGAAAATATTACAGATCCCAATTTGAACACTATTGGTGAATGTTATAGTAAATGTATTAATACAGCTGTTGTAGGGTAATTATTAATATCATTATTATTGTCTTACTTTTTATTTTATTTTACAGAACAAGAGTAAAATTACAATACTAACATTTATGAATGTTGATGGAGCTTTTATTTTGGCGGAAATATGCAGGAACCAGGAAGACCTCAGTGCTTCTGTTTGTTGACCACAGCATGCAGATTTTTCTCAGATACATCTCATTACGAATTTGGGAAAATGTTTGTCACACGTATCACATTGTCACACGCCTTTAAAAAAATTATAAAAAATGAGCAAATGATGAGTAAGTGTTTCAGCGCAGAATTTCCTCGCGCTTTGGACTTTGAACCCTGGTGCCGCGAGCTCGTGCAGCGCTGTTTGAATACATGCCATTCGTGCGTGTTTTAGAAAACATAACATTCTGTAGTTTATTTGCTAATCCATTTCACGATTTCAATCATCACAGTAACCAGCAACACACCCCCCTTCCTCTTCTCATCGGAGACAATACAATTAAACATCGGTGCTACATTTGAGAACCTGAGTACGGAGTTCTCACCTCTATTTATCACTGCATTGGCTACAAAAAGGCCCCTTTCCACATCAGTAATGTATGCAATGACCGACAGAGAACACTGAATGGAACATTTGCACTTCTGCCCATAAGCCATTACAGTTGCTGTCTCTTTCCTGCTTTTTAACAGCCCTTGGGGGCAACATACTTGCTAGGTGAGCTCAAAATATATGTTCTGACACTCAGCGGGGAAAGTGGGAAAGAGGAAAAAAAAACAAGCTAGAAAGTAAATTGCTTCCTATGATAAATAATTTGACAACCAGTTTAAACGTGTCACTGTCATAATAGAAAATAATTGATTAGATGGATAAATACACAGGAAAGACACATAATAGAAGCTGCACAAGTCTACATAAATCCCACAATACATTTGAACATACAGGCTTGAACAAAAGTTATTCCAAACAGAAGAAAAAGATAAAAAACTACCTGAATGCATCTAGTAATGGTTTGGAAAGCTGGTGGTGTTTTATATTTGCCAGAAAACAAAGTCATATTTACAAGTTCCCAGGCAGCTACAATAAGCATTTACAAAGGACTAGAGGATTTAATACACTGCACAGAGTCGTGTTTGAAAAACTTACAATAATCTGTAATCTCTTGCTATTGCCATTGCGCTAATGGCTCCAGCGATTCAACTCTGCTGAAATAATCAGCTGTCCAACTGGAAATACACTTTAATTTTGTTATAAAATATTGAAGGCAGCTGTTGGGGGTGAGACTCACGGCCATGAGCTACTTTCAAAAAGAACTGACAATTGACCGTCCTGCTCCTGCTCACAAACCACACAATTAACAAGTTGGTTATTAGCATGCATATTACTAGCACATTGATTGTTTATGAGTACTCATTAAGCACATATCAATGCCTTATTCAGCATGACCATATTCTAGATCCCTTTACCCTACACAATACCTACTCTCTTACTATCAATAAGCAGTAATTAAGAGTTTATTTAGGGAAAACTCTAAATTAATCTAAAATGTTACTGTGCCAGCTTTACAGTCCTTTGTCTCTTTACACTTTCATTGTGTTTTAGTATTGTTTTCTAGTAGGGATGCACAATATTGGATTTTTGAAGATATCCAATAAGCCAATATTGTTTTAACTCATTTTGGCAGATAGTCGATACAAATATATTTCCTTTTTGGAGGCAACACCAAGTCTTTCCTTTGAAGAGACTATATATAATCTCATAATTTATTGGGATTTAAAAAAAAAAACAACAAACAAAAAAAAACCACTGGATGATATCCATATCATCAATATTTTTTTTTTGTTTTTTTGTTTAAATCCCAATAAATGAGATCTCAGATCATGCCATTCACAGATTCTTGGCAGTGTAACATCACACAGGCTTAAGGGCCCTCCCGCGATTGTTGATTAACACTGGTGTTTTAGCACAGACCCACATGAGTGAGCTGTCAAGAGTCCGCCAAATGCCAAAGTTTGCGCAAATCATTCCTGATCCAGCTTCACCTACAGAAGAAGTGAGTATACGTTTTTTGTTTTATGAATCTTTGCAAATCACCTTTCCTAATAATGTGCTAGTTAGAAAGTTAGACATGTGGCTAAAGTTTACAGTCATGAGAACAGCTCGTCACCCCACAGAAGAGAGGGGCGGGGTGAGCAGAGCTCATTAGCATTTAAAGAGATATGCACCGAAACGGGTCGCTGTGAACAGAGCGGTTTTTGACAAGATAAAAAGGGTGTTTTTTTAGACGACCATTGAGAAATTATAACCAAAGTTATAGAGTATTAGTATGGTATAGACTAGGGCTGCCACTAACGAACTTTTTATTTTGATTAATCTAACGACTAATTTATCGATTAATCGACTAATCTAAATGAATAATTTAGCAAAAAAAAAAGAAATCTACTATTTTACTTTTATATACTTTTATAGAATATTTTATTAAATCAAATGAAATCCAAATTTCTATGAAATCCTTTTTTAAATCAAAATTATTGTGCAACATTGAGTGCAAGAAGCAAGTGTCTATCTCATAGTCCAAATCACTGAAATCAGTTCAGTATCAGTAAGAAAATCCAGAATTTCTAGTAAAACCAGAATTTGTTAAAGATAAAACTTTAAAACTCAATTAATTAGACAGGCTTTTTTATGAATAAAATGTAATTTAACCATTAGAACAGAGTACAGAAAAATTTAAATGGAAAAATATGATTTTGGAAATAAAACTGATTTCATAGGGCCCTATAATTACAATATTTTTTGTGGTAATACAAATAGATGTAAGTTAACAATAGCTTTTAAAATGACTTAAAATACATATATAATAGCAATGATGCAATAATAATTAGTTCAAATAAAGTATCAAAAGCAAGAAATCATATGGATTTATTGAACAAATCTGTTTAAATACATAAACAATAGAGCTAATGTTCTTTACACAACAAAGGCCTGCAGGGGGCTGGCTATCTAATCATTGTTTAATATTGACCAAGCACCATTTAATTCAAATGTCCACTTAATCTTTAATATTTGGCCATTTCTTTAGGAAAGAAATGTTATAGCCGCTGTAATTAGATGAATATGTGGACATCAAAACGTGTAAACTCAGAGTGAGTGTTTGAGCTTTTATTTTGAAATCGCGATGTATCATATGTATCCTGTGTTTGTGTAGGTTTCTAAATGATTTACCTTATGAATCTGATGAAATGGCGCACGTTGCGTTCCCAGATGAACGTTATAATAAACACAAACTTACAACAACATGCAGAGATGGAGTTTGAGAAGCTCCACATGTAAATGATAACAGCTTCTGTGGAGCTACTGTGAACGGAGCGGCTGTGTGACGCACGTACTTAACCTACACGCATGTGAATAATTAAAGCGCATATAATTATTTAATTAAATCATAGAGTTTGTGAATTCAAAATTATGCTTAATTGTGATTTTTAAATGGGTTTAATATATCATGCAGCCTTGGAAAACAGTCTAATAATATGTTTTATGGATTCTCGTCCGTGAAATGCGCCACTTCCGGTATTTTGCCGGTTAGTCAACGTGAGCAAAATTAAGTCGAGGATTTTTCTAAATCGACTAGCGCAACGAATCGCGGCAGCCCTAGTATAGACTTTTCAGTAAGACCCTACATAATCATATCAACTTGTATTCGATGGCCCCTTTAAAGTTATTTTTATAATGAGAGTACATTGAAAACAACTAATAAAATCAATCACTGCTGTTTTTTCACAATCATCTTTTAGTTTTCATAATCTGTTTGAAAAAAAATATTACACATTAAATAATAAATCTGTATATAAACTATTTAATTGGTTATGTGACATGTTTGTGATTTTTGTTCATGTAAGCTATAGCTTCTGCCCTTTAAAGGGGTCATAAACTGAGAATCCAAAATTCCCTTGATCTTTTGACATACTGTATAAGAGATCGTTGTACTATGAAAACATCCTAGAAGTTTCAGAGCTCAAAACATTCTTGTTAGTCTAAAAACAGCTTATATTGAAGCCAGTCTGCCAAAATAACAGCTCGGGGAATGTTCTACTCTAGGATGTGATAGTGTGGCTAAACACCACCTCTGCAGAAGATGATCAACACCTGCTTCAACATCGCTGCCTGTTTAGCTCCACCCACAGATTAGCGCATGCAGTGTTCACAAGAGAGGCGAATGTGCAGGTCTATGCAGAAACAATGATAAAGATGGCTCCGAACACAACAAGTCACTGTGCGGTGCCAAGTTGTGGAAAAGCAGTCTTTGCATTGCCTTCCTTCTGATCCCGACATTAGAAAAGAGTGAATGAACTTCCAGACCACGTCAGTAAGAACTCGGTCATTTGTTCACTTCATTTTACAGAAGATTAATTTACAAACAAGGCACAATTCGACACAGGATTTTCAGAAAGATTTAAAGTAAAAGACGATGCTGTGCCGACTATATTGGATCCAGCAGTAATGTCGCAACACACAAAACAGAGGCAGCTCATGACCCATTTAAATCAAAACAGATGATTTAATGACATCAATTAATGCTTTGTTTATTCACAAATACAAGTATCTCTGTGTTATTTGTGGATTTTATTTTTAATGTCATTACAAATGGGTCCATAGCATCCCCTAAATCAGTGGTTCTCAACCCGCGGCCAAGCGCCTGCGGCCCATCACGAATCCAAATGCAGCCCACCATGCTGAACATAATTAAAAAATAACTTTCAGTTTTACAATTCATTTTAGTTTGTACATTAATAAAAAAATGTACTAAACAAATATAAGCTCTAATTCTTTTTAATGTAAAATAATTTTGTTTTTCATATATTATATTCAGACATGAGCAGACCCATGTACTCACGTAATTAATGTTACGCATTTAACGAACACTCACAAGCGCGCACTTTGGCAGAATTCAATTCAAATAGTCATCAGCAGCCATTAGTTCTGTCAAATTGAGCATCAGAATGGACAAATTTGTTAAGGGAGAAAACGAAATGTGGAAAATGCCAGCGAAGGAACGCATTCAAACAAGAATAGTCACAGCATCAGCAGTGAAGAGAGTTCTGGACTTTCGGCATCAACTGCCACTCCCACTGAAGATGTTCAGGCAAAAAGAAACACCCATAGGCTACTACGCAGCAATCATTATAAATTACATAAATGTGGCTAAACATCTCTGGAGAGAACCTCAGATTATTAAATTCGAAAATGCTTTCCATATTTGGATCAACATAGGCTATATTTTTGAACGCAAACTTTCTGCAATGTCGCGTGTCGAGTCACGCTTCCGTGCGCGTCTTACAGACTGTCTTACGATCGCAACTTCATTGTGCTGTTACTCCTTTCGAGCAGAATTTCAAAAAATTGGTCAGCTCCCGACAGCATCAGGTGTTTTATTAATGGTGAGTATATGTATTATTTCAATAAATGCAATCCTTTAGATATCATAATCTTTAGGCTATAAATAATATTATAAATCTGGTTCGTTTGTATTGATGAAGTAATATGTAAATGACATGCGTGCGGCCCATGAGACTTGCACTTGGACCATAGTGCGGCCCGGTGGAAAAAAAGGTTGAGAACCACTGCCCTAAATAAATAAAATGTCATACTGGACATGTCATAAAGAACCCGTATTAGGACCCGGGGAAGGCTGTTGTTGTCACTGCACGCCCTTGTGATTGTTGACTCTATCGCACACTGGACACATCATTCTGTACATACATCCTCAAATGAAATGCTGTAATCAAAAACAGTGAATCTAATCATGCTTTTGCCTCAAGAATGACCACACTGGTGACATGATCTTATCACTAGCACACCTTGAGCACATGCGAGTTATTCGTCTTACCGGCATAATTTTTCATATCGGGTGATGCTGATGTTTACATTTTAAAGGGGTCATCGGATGCCCCATTGATATTTATTGGAAGTTTATATGATTATCTAGGATCTTAATGAAAAGTCTATAACATACTTTGGTTAAAATTTCTCAATGGTAGTGTAAAAAAACACCTTTTTACCATGTCAAAATCAGCTCTGTTTTTAACAAGCCATTCGAATCCATGTTGCTTTAAATTCTAATGAGCTCTGCTGACCCCGCCCCTCTCTTCCATGGGGTGACGAGCAGTACTGTTTACTTTAGCCGCGAAACTGGCTAACTAGCACGTTGTTAGGAAACGTGATTTGAAAAAAGCCTTATAATCACTTCTTCTGTAGATGAAGCTGGATCACGAATGATTAGCGCGAACATAGACGCATTTAAGCAGATCGGGGATCGCCGCATTCACTTAAAAATGAAAGAAACGTTAATACTCTGCGTATTCAACGGCTCAGATATCGGGAGTAATTCGTGACGACTGCTATGTTCATTATTACATCCAACAACAGAACATGTCAATCTCTTAATCTGAGATATCTTGTCTTCCTCTTCACCGAATTCGACACAATGGTGGACAGCTCTCAGCTCACTCAGGGCGGGTCTAAGGTAAGACGGTCCTGTCAATCAACTATCGCGGGAGAATCAATCAACTGTGCAGAACCACGTCATTCTGACAGGAATCTCAGAACAGCTTGATTTGAGAAAGAGGGTTTTAAAATAGGGATTTTCAAAAAACCACTGGGTAGATTTGTATCATTATAGGGTGGATGTATACAAGTCAAGTCACCTTTATTTATATAGCGCTTTTAACAATACAAATTGTGTCAAAGCAACTGCACAATATCAAAACAGCAAAATTTTGGAGTTAAAGGCATTTCATTATTGAATTCAGTGATGTCATTGTCCAGCTCAGTTCAGTTTAAATAGTATCTGTGCAATCAAGTCGGTGATATCGCTGGAAATGAAGTGTCCCCAACTAAGCAAGCCAGAGGCGACAGCGGCAAGGAACCAAAACTCCATCGGTGACAGAACGGAGAAAAAACCTTGGGAGAAACCAGGCTCAGTCGGGGGGCCAGTTCCCCTCTGGCCAGACGAACCAGTACAACACACATTTATGTTCAAACAACTTGTAACGTGAATTTTGCATCCGATGACCCCTTTAAGCCTTTATCAACCAGTCCAGAAATACTCTTTTATGATCAAAGAAACCAATCAAAATGGTTTGCAGATCTGCAACTCATTAAGAACTGGAACCACAATCATCAAGCCATCATGGAACAAAAGAGTTTGGTTCTTGACAAGCGACACAAACCCACATGAAATAAATATTTACTTCATAATTTGTCATTCAGAAACACAAAGCCCTGCCTAATTGAAGAGCTTGCAGACTGAAGAAGTTCTAAGAACATATGAGGTTTGACCTCTCTTAGATGAGATTCCAAGTTACATTAATATATTAGCTTTTTTTGTAAAAGCCTGGAATTAGTTATCTTAGGGATATTAAAGCAAAGGGCCTGCCATATTGTATAATATTATTATTTCCTCAGTTTATTTTGTAATGGCAAACTGCAACATAATCAAATGTCTTCACCTGTCAACACCAAGTATCCTAAAATGTAATGTACACTTGTAAGAGTAAGGGTAAGGTGAAAGCACATTTCTAAAAAAATACATTTCAAGACAAGCTAGTCTATCCTGACATGGACGTAGTTTGCCATGCCAATAAATCTGACTCATTCCTGATGTTAATCAAAAACACAGTGCATGGTTCTGCTTTTGGTTCAAACAAAGAGTATTTTCAAAATAATTTAAGTCTACATAAAACCATTATACTACATTAGCTGCTTTTGGCTAACCCTGCCGACCGGGCTGGTCGAATGTGTGTATTGTCTGGATACAAGTTTCTCTCTGTAGCTCATCAAAGATGCTTTTCCACCAATGGTTTTTAATTTACTTTAACTCAAGAATGTTACTTTAAACTTGAACAACACAAACTTTAAATTGTAGTGTTGTCACGCCCCTGGACAGTTTTGTTGTGTTTTTGCTCCCCATGTGTTCCGTGACCCAGTTTCTCCCCAGTCTGATTAGTTTGATTATTAGTTGATTCCCTGCACCTGTCTTTGTAATTATCCTGTCTTTATAAGCTCCAGTCCATTCAGTTCTTGTTTGTCGGGTCTACTTTGTTGCTACGTGGGAGTGTGTGCGCGCGCGCTTCTCCCATTGTGGACTATCTCGTGTGTTCCTTGATTAAAGCCTGTTTAACGTTTGCTCTACTCCTGCGTGTTCCTGCATCAGCACAGTTAGTGGCAAGTGTATGTTTGTATCATTAAAATGTATTACATAAATCTTCTTGCTGACTACTGTACTTGTAAACGTTTGGCTGAATTCGGTAAATATAAAATTAAAACTGCATGTTTTTGTGTGGCATGAAGATATTTGTCCATATTTGCTTTTATTTGGTATGAAATAATTTAGCATGCCTACAATAATGTGCAATGGTGAAATTGTATCTTTAGTTAAATACAACGGGCAAATTATGTTGTTGTTTTTTTGGGGGGGAGGGGGGTATTGGCAGCACAATCAGTTCTCTCTGAGAAGCTGTAAAGTCTGGACTTTAAAAAACAGAACATTACATGCTCGATTAGTTCGAGACAGAACGCAATTACCTGCTCAGGTCAGTTGGCATTAAATGAAAGGAAAACTGAATTTAAGGAAGAGGTCAGTCTAGAGAAAACAGTAGCTCCAAAAATGTCTTTGTGCAAGCTACCATGCGGTTTCTAGAAGTAGCAAGCAGGAAGGCATTTGGTACATTGGATTAAAAGTGTCTCAGGACAGTACTATTGGGGCAAGCAATATGTCAAGTAATTCAAGACCAGCTCTATTTTATTTTATATATTTGGTCCCACTTTATATTAAGTGGCCTTAATTACTATGTACATACATCAAAAATAAGCTCAAGTTAATATAAAGAGGGACCCAATATTTTTTATATGTACGAAGCCAACAAAAAGTAAACAAGGAGTTTAATATTAAGTATTAGGGGCATCCAACCTTTTGCAATGTTTCTGACAAAACCTTGTTTCTTCTGCACTTTTTGCACAGAAACAAACAATCTGACTTCTATTATCAGCCCATTCTAATACACCACAAACAGAACTTTCAATTTGATTTAGTCCAACAACTAGCTGTTTGTTCCGCCACCTCCAATCCTGATCCAATCATAAATCCCTGTCATACACTGTCGTGACTGTGAGGTCTCCTTACTGACAGATGGTGTTTTAAAGAGAGGACACCTATGTTTTAATGCAGTAGACATTTCACTGTTTTGTTTAAAAAGTCTTCCCCCTCAGGTCAACTCAGTCAGAGAAAAAAAAAAAAAACATTATTCGGCTGAATGAATGTCTGCATGCCATCACTCCAACAACAGACAACTCGAAGAAAACATCTTAATTTAAGGACTGACGGAAGTTGTCAAATGACAAGCCCATGATTCTTTAAAAAAATTATTATACCAATAACTTAAGTTAATTTAGTTTTAGAAAAGAAGACAAGTAGAAAATGTCTAGAAAGTATACTTGTTAAACCCTTAAGCAATGAATTATCCTTTTGCATTTTGTAAAATAATCTGCACGCCTTTCCCTAGTTATTATTACACTGTTGTTCTTTAAAGGAATAGGGTTTTAGGCATGTTCTGCACAATATGGTGGATTGTCTAATATTTGTGGATGTCTGGAATAAACTGGAATCTTTTTTTTTTTAATTGTTGTTGTGTCCAAGGTACTTATGTTTTATTTAATAACCGGCTAGTTTTATAAGAACTTTACACTTTCTGCAACTACTGCATAAAACAAGGGTGGATAACTTTTTGGGTGGAGAGGACACCAACAAAAAAGACTGTCGAAAGACAAATTCCATGTCCCCACCAGAAACAGAGCTGCAACAGCTGGAAGAAAGCACTTAAGTTTACAGTATATGATATGTTGATTAGTAGCAGTAGTAGTCCATCATATGGACTATATCATGGGTAAGATGACCAGCATTAGTGGTCACAATTTGCCAAAACTGCACTGTAATAGAGCACTGGTGTGTTCAGCGTTGACTTACATTTCACTGCTGGTCATATTCTGTATAATTATGTATGTGACGAATAAAAAAATCTTGAATCTTGACTATGGTTTGATGAAATAGTCTGCATATGATGACCTTTCTCTGGGAATCCAAGCTTTCATAGGCAGAAAAAAAGAGTTAACCCACAGTGCAATGAATGAAAACAATCCAGATGTTTAAATGTTTCCCATTTCCTCTCCTCATGGCACATGATACAAGATTAAACCATTCCTTCCCAGTTCAGCTCAGACAACACTGCACAATAACTGCATGTTAACATTATATAATTGAAGTAGGGTGGACCCAAAACTTGTTGCCAATCACTTAATTCCTTTAATAATATTCATGAAAAGCTTGACATGCAGCTTAGACAATGGTTTCCATTTGATTACTTGCGAGTCCGGTGCTATTTTTCCAACATGTGCTATTCCTGACACAAGGTACTTGTGGATCTCCTTGTGGTCTGACCACAAACACCACTGGAAGAAGTCATATTGTGTTATATAAGATTATGTAATCTGTATTACAACTAGTTCATTGAAATAATACATCTGCTAGGAAACGTGCTTAGCAATGGTCAAACCAATCATTATTTCATTAAAAACTACTGACTCTCACTTAGAACAAAACCAATCTCTGAATTATATTTAACCATTTACACCATTATTATATATTGTCTGGCCCTAAAAGTTGCTCTATCTTAATATGTCTATAACGCTTTAATGTTATGCATTAAAGCATTATAGACCGTATGTAGCCCGACCCCTTTTTAATGCTGCACTCGTTGTCTTCTGGTTGTATTTCCACAGTGTGAAGGTAAGTTCGTAAAAATATATGAATTAACTGCTTGTTTTAAAATCTTCCCGGGCTATTGAAATTTGTTATGACATCTACTTGAAACATTTACAATGCAAATGATCACTTTTGTTAACTCTATAATAAGTAAATCTACTTTAGCTAATTACACTTCACCAAAGGTGGCTGCGCACTTGTGTCTCTGACACACAAAGGTCTCTGACGGTACTATACAAGTTACACCGTACTGTCAAAGAGTATAGAAGCCCAAGAAGCGAAACTCAATAGAACGCTCCATAGCAACAGTTGCGCCCATGACTGTGCCGCTACAAAAACTACACAAAAACGCTGTAGAATAATAGGAGCCAGTAGCGCTTGACCAACTTACAATAATACATTTAAAGTATATATGTATATATACACTCACCGGCCACTTTATTAGGTACACCTGTTCAATTGCTTGGTAACACAAATTGCTAATCAGCCAATCACATGGCAGCAACTCAATGCATTTAGGCATCTAGATGTGGTGAAGACGACTTACTGAAGTTCAAACCGAGCATCAGAATGGGGAAGAAAGGGGATTTAAGTGACTTTGAACGTGGAATGGTTGTTGGTGCCAGACGGGCTGGTCTGAGTATTTCAAAAACTGCTGATCTACTGGGATTTTCACGCACAACCATCTCTAGGGTGTACAGAGAATGGTCCGAAAAAGAGAAAATATCCAGTGAGCGGCAGTTGTGTGGACGAAAATTCCTTGTTGATGTCAGAGGTCAGAGGAGAATGGGCAGACTGGTTAGAGATGAAAGAAAGGCAACAGTAACTCAAATAACCACTCGTTACAACCAAGGTATGCAGAACGCCATCTCTGAACACACAACACGTCGAACCCTGAAGCAGATGGGCTACAGCAGCAGAAGACTGCCAGCTAAGAACAGGAAACGGAGGCTACAATTCGCACAGGCTCACCAAAATTGGACAATAGACGATTGTAAAAACGTTGCCTGGTCTGATGAGTCTAGATTTCTGCTGCGCCATTCAGATGGTAGGGTCAGAATTTGGTGTAAAGAACATGAAAGCATGGATCCATCCTGCGTTGTCTCAACGGTTCAGGCTACTGGTGGTGTGTAATAGTATGGGGGATATTTTCTTGGCACTTTGGGCTCTTTAGTACCAATTGAGCATCGTTTAAACGCCACAGCCTACCTGAGTATTGTTGCTGACCATGTCCATCCCTTTATGACTACAGTGTACCCATCTTCTGATGGCTACTTCCAGCAGGATAATGCACCATGTCACAAAGCTCAAATCATCTCAGACTGGTTTCTTGAACATGACAATGAGTTCACTTTACTCAAATGGCCTCCACAGTCACCAGATCTCAATCCAATAGATCACATTTGGGATGTGGTGGAACGGGAGATTCACATCATGGATGTGCAGCCGAAAAATCTGCAGCAACTGCGTGATGCTATCATATCAATATGGACCAAAATCTCTGAGGAATGTTTCCAACACCTTGTTGAATCTATGCCACAAAAAAATTAAGGCAGTTCTGAAGGCAAAAGGGGGTCCAACCCGGTACTAGCAAAGGTGTGTCTAATAAAGTGGCCAGTGAGTGTATATATTTGTATCATACTTAAATATAAAGGGCTTCTTTTGTTGGCACTCCACTAAATTCTAGCTACTTTGTTTAAAAAATCCGTACAAGCTGAATTACAGCCTGAACGCATTGACAAAAATAACATACAATAACTGACGTTAGTGATGATCAAATCCGTTTAACAGTTTATTTAACAGACTTTATTTTAAAGTCTTCCCTTTTTTCACAAAACATTTTGCTCTCAAGAAACCATGTCAGTTTCGGTTGAAAATATTAAGTTCAAGTGTTAGCATTATAAACACTGAATTAATAAAAACATATGAAATTAAATTAATGACAGAAAAATTAGGAATGTTGGACAATAAATATAGGCTATAACAGGAATATAACAGCTTGACAGTAAACTGTTTTTGCAGTATTGTCTTATATTAATGCCTGTTAAAGGAAGACTGTAAAAAAACAAAAAAATGTTTTTTTTATGTAAAAACACGCACAGCCACTTTCTCCAAAATAGTTGTATTATTTAATTATGACAGACACAGCAATGCATCATGTTCTAGAGATCATCGTGTTTGTAGTGTGTTCCAGGGGATTAAAATGTTCAATATATATTTCAGACCTAGTGGAGTAACGTTAATAGTAAATAAATATAGTAAGTAATTGTAAATGTGTAAAGTTGCATAAGCTCATTCTAACTTAGTTTCATATCCATATAAATCATTATTATGTTTTCTATGGCTAGGACCTGCAGTTCCTAAAAGGATTTATTACTAAAAACAGTTAAAGTTAGCAGGTGCATAAGACAGCACTAACGTTAGGACCCACTTCAAAACACATAATATTTTTACACTTTTGTGAATAATTACATGTCAGGGACTTTGAGAAAACTATTAAAGGCAATATTTTTACTGTCACACTGATAGTTTTTGCAGTTGATTGCCCAACATTGCGTTTTTTATTCTACTTTGACTTCTCTTTCGTTTTTATTCTGTCTATTTCTGTATATCTGTAACGTTATCCAGTTGGAATTTTCACCCCAAAATGGCGGCCGCGCTACCGAAGCGCTACCTACTGTAGTGGCTGTTACCCAAAAAGCATCAGAGTTTCGCCTCTAGGTTGTCTATACTCTTATGTACTGTACAACTAGTATAGCACAGTTTAGAACTTTATTATGCGTATATAGTCACTTGGATCAACTGCAACAGATTTCATTACTGGGTGTAAACAGAATCTTAGAGTTCATTTGAATTAATTTGAGAGTTTATTGAAAATGAAAAGATGAAAAAAAGAAGTGACCAAGATCTTAAAAAATAAAATAAGTAGCCCCAAACTCAAGGTTTCGACAGAAATTTGTACAACTGAGAACTGGCATAAACCTCACTCCTAGGGTCAGTATACAAACATACATGACAGTGAATCGCTGAGGGTCAGCCAGAGCATGTCTGGCTGGGGAAGTGAAGATAATAATCTTGATTCATGTCATGGTAAAATACTCACAGATGTGTGACAGCGAAAATAAATCATTGCATGATGTTTGGAAATAAGCAAGACACAGTGACAGGCGATATGACGTCAACACCTCCAGACAGTTTATGTCATGCATTTGGTAATAAATGCGGGGTGTTAAGGGAATCTCTAGCGCCATCTGTTCAGCTGTGAATAGTGATGTGAAGACGTTTTGTTTGTTTGAAGAACACAGTTTTAGCCAAACAATTTGACAGTGCAAAACAGTGCTTCAGCAACAGGTTTGGTAAAAATAAACTTTGTTTGTGCACTTCAGAGGCAGATGGTCTGATAGCTTTAGGATTTTAGGATGAAAATGCTGCCCATCAACCTGAACACATTTCAGCTGAACTAAAGAATGTTAATTAGCAGACACTTGGGGTCTCACGACAGTCTGAAGCTCCCAAATCTGCTGAAAAACATCTGGACGCCTGGCTGTGGCCGATGGCAATCAGACAACATCCTCATTGACTTCAGCTGTGCTAATAGTACCTTTGAGCTGGGGAAGCACATTCCCGAATACTATATTTTCTGCAATAAAATATATTCAAAAACAAATCTGCTTTTCTCTTTTAAAAATTTGGCACCATATACACATTTCAATAAATATGATAACATTGCAATGTACACACAGTGCAAAGATATGTAAGAATTAATCAGTATGAGAAAAAAAATGCATGCAAAGTCCCTGTGACTAGAATATTTTTCATACCAGACACTTGACATCGTAAACAGCTTACTAAGAACATCTTAAGAGTATCATTACTGTTACAAGAGCATTACTTGTCTATAAGTGTTTTTTTTTCTGAAAAAAAAGCCAGCTCCATGACATCTGTTTTATTTTGTTGTCTGTATAAGAGGGAACATAAACCTGTCATTAGTGCTGTCACGATACCAAAAGTTCAGTAGTCAGCACCAATACATACATTTCATATATATATATATATATATATATTATATATATATTTGTATACTGTATATATCTACCGCGCTACTGTGGTACTATATCTACTGTGCTACCGCCAGACCCGAGATTGGCTGAACGGATTCAAAAATGGTAAAACTCAACTGTTTAACTCTTTGGGAGTTGTAAAATGAGCCTATTTCCAAAAAAGGGGAGTGTTCCTTAAAGTAAATAATACATTGTATTTAGGTTCTTAACTTTGGCCCTTGAGGTTCACATTCCATGCAGATTTCAACTTCAACTTTATCTCTGACGATAAAAATGTCTCCACGATCTGCTTTTGAAGAAATATCGTAGTATCGTGCTACAGCGCACATTCTATCAGCGCAGTTCTGGCGCCGACGTCTGTATGTAACTTACTGTACAGCGCCACATACATTCACATCAGTGTAAACTCAACAGTAGAGTTACTCTCACGGGACACTCTACTTATTCGCAATCACAAAAGTACATTATTTGCGTGTTTTAAAGTCTTGCCGGTTAAACTTTTCATTCACGCGCTGGTCTGACGTGCGCTTTTTTCTGAGCCCGTACATTCGAAGCGCACGTGCTAAAAAGCCTGTCTAACAGCACCTGATTACTCAACTAAGTTATCTTTTGTGGTAATGCTCTCAAAGCACACAAGCGTTATGTATAGACTCAGTTGGTTATGTCTAAATTGAAAGTAAACAGCCGAGACAAACGGATGTGTGCCTGGATATTAGATACGTATACCGGTCTTAAAGTAAACTAAACATGCTGCCGATTGTAATTAAAGGGATAGTTCACCCTAAAATGTAATTTATGTCATTATTCACTCACTCACATGTTGTCCCAAACCTGCATTAATTTCTTTCATGTGCTGAACACAAAATAAGATATTTTGAAGAATGTGGGTTCCCAAACAGTTGCTGGTCCACAATGACTTTGATAGAAGAAAAAAAAAACAATTGAAGTCACTGAAGACCAGCAACTGTTTGGTTACCCACATTCTTCAAAATAGCGATTATGTTCAGCTGAAGAAAGAAACCCATTCAGATTTAAACTTGAATGAGTAAATGATGGTATATATAAAACACTATGACAGAATCGACAGACAGATGACAGAATTTGTATTCTTTAATGTTAAAACAACAAAGAGAAAAAAATAACTCACTACTCTTGACTGAAAAAAAGTTTATATATAGTTACTTTAATAGGAATCAATCTATATAGCGTTTTATTTTTATATTTGTTCATTCAATTTCTTGAATGCTTCTGCTAAATATGCCTATTGTACCAGAAAATAAAGCAATGTTTGTTTTATTTGTATATTATGTGTATTTGTAATGTGTATTTTTGTTTACATTTTTTAATAAAAAGGATAAAATAAGGACAAATATTCTCATCTTGGCCCACTTTGCCCTAAATATCCACCATTCTTTTTTATATTTTGTTACTTTGAAAGGATTTGTCTTTAGAATTGGGAAATTAGTTTGGCTGTACTGCTCAGACCAGCATGACAAAGAATCGTGATAAAATCGTGAAATCGTGATATAAAAAAGAAAAAAAACGTGATATGATATTTTTGCCATATCGCCCACCCCTAGTTGGAGCTAAACTTAAGTAGACCTTAAGGGCAAGAATTAAGAACCTCTGAATTAGCATGTAGCCCTCAAATATTAAGTAAGCATTGTTTTAAAAACTTTTTTTAAATGTTAGCAATAAAATTAAAAACAGAGAAACATTATATATTACATAAACGAGTAACAGGTCTATTAGTCTGCATTTACACTCCAAGATTTAGTGCATATATCTATTTTGACAAATAGTATAATTTTTTTCTGTCCCGTCTTTTGCCATGGTTATCACTGTCAATCATTACAGTTATGGATTTGATAAAAAATGTCTGTCAGTCCAGAAACTTTGCAGTGTTCTAGCTAGCAATT
Source organism: Ptychobarbus kaznakovi (assembly GCA_027422405.1). Classification (NCBI taxonomy): domain Eukaryota; kingdom Metazoa; phylum Chordata; class Actinopteri; order Cypriniformes; family Cyprinidae; genus Ptychobarbus; species Ptychobarbus kaznakovi. The sequence continues at coordinate 1,243,878 of CM049810.1, forward strand.
TTTTTTTTTATTATTCAAACTGTGAACATGTTATATATATATAAAAGTGAACAAAAAGATCTTCCTTTATAAGGAAACGGTCAATCACTTCAGTACAGTGCAAACTTACTTTAGGCTGACACTGACAAATGGTGAAATTAACTTGTGCCTTACACCGTGTCTAAACCGGACGCGAGTGGCACGGTGCGGCAAAATACTATAGAACTCGTTATAATCAGTAGCCACGTACCACACAGTACACAATTGATTTCTTGTGTTCTCAAACTAAGTGCGATCTACCAGCAAATAATAAACACCCGCTTGTCTCATTGGACAACGCAAGTAGCAAAACAAAGTAGCAACAAAAACAAATCACCAGAAAACAAAACGCCTGTATTTGCGTTAATATTTTTAATAGCTGCTTGCACTTGCTTAGAATAAACAGACTAATATTTGAATCCCTTGCGTTCATTCGAGCGTTCAGTCATGTGGCCAGAACACGATCACACACACGCTCTTAGAAACCATACGGCCGTCTTCTATCGTACCACACAGTACCAAATTGATTTCTTGTTTCTAAAAACTAAGTTGCACAGATCTACCAGATAAAATAATAAACACAATATAGCTTGATCTCAGCCGGTTGATCAACACCATCATGTCGCCCTAATTTAAACATAACAGTACTACCCTCTGTAATGTAGCTCTGAAATTGTATTCTGATACTAAAAAGTTGTACTGCACTTAAATGGAACAATACACGATTTCTTACCAAGAGTTGCTAAACAATAAATCAAAGGAGCGCAGATTGATTGCAAAGAACACATAACATTTCCAAACGATATTCATGGCGTGAGCACTTATAAATTCAAGCAGATCGGAAATTATGAATCTGTAAATACAAATGACAAAGGTAACTTTTGGTCAAATTGTTTATTTTCATTGAGCTATACTTTCACTATCATCATTGTGTTGTTTCTAAGCTGAAAAGCAGAACATTGCGCTTCAATTCAGATCCGTTTTTCACTCCGGTCATGAGAGCAGATAGTTCATAACACAGCAAGCGTTCTCCATTCTAATGTGTTTTTAACTGTATAATAAATGTTTTTACTTTATACATCCACTATTACCCAGTCCCTGTAGTGTCAGTGTCCCCAAATCACAGAAAGTACTGCATTGCCGACATCACGTTCATGTTCTGACAACCCGACCTCTTGACGTGATGACGTAGATGCAGAGTAATCGGTTTAACGCATTTTACATGGCAGAGTTTTAATTTTGCTCGGTTTATAGAAAGGTTTATCCCACCCCTCTCAAACCGATTACAATTTCATTCGGTTTGGGCATTTTTATTCCGATTGAGGTGTTTATATGGAGCATTTTCATTCAGATTTGACTTTTAAACCGATTACAATGCTCCATGTAAACGCACCTACTGATGCTGTCTACACTGGATGCGCAGCACACCGCAACACGACAGTAAACTGCTGCCTCGTTCTATTTATGACGTATTGACACAAAGTTCAAATGATTTGCAATGGTCACTTTGTCACATCCAGTGTAGACAGACTTTAGCTGTTGTGGCAAGACAGCTGTTGTTGTTTTTTTATAAAAAACTAAATCATTGTCTGTAAAGCTCATTTGAAACAATATGTATTCCAGTGTTCCTGTGGCTCAGTGGTTAGAGCATTGCGTTAGCAACGCAAAGGTTGTGGGTTCGATTCCCAGGGAACACACATGCTGACAAAACATGTATAACTTGAATACACTATAAGTCGCTTTGGATAAAAGGGTCTGTTAAATGCATAAATGTAAATGTATTATCAAAAGCCCTATTACAATAAAAAAGGACTTTGGCAAAATTATGGCTCGTAGCTAAAGACAGGATTGAGTTAATTGGTCCAAATTTTTGTTTAACTTCTGAAGTGGTCTACCACCTGAAAAAAAATTGAGAATCACTCCTTTAATTGTTAGATTAAAAGCATTTAGAAGCTTTTAGGTGAAGCATTTCACCTAGTTTAACTAGTACTCACTTCAATGATTACAAGCTGGTTCTGAGAAATTAAAAGAATGGATGAAAGCACAGCTTCCTCTCACAAGTCCTTCACATCTCGTCACATGGAAGAGCATTTTTCTTTAAAAGAAAAGATCAGAATATCAGACAATGAATGGCCATCATAGAACAAAGCATCTTCATGCAATACTCTGTATACAAACAAACTCCACTTGTGCAAAATGGAAGTATTGTGAGGTGCATGGCACACGTGTTGACGGGTGGGACCAGACAAGAGGAGGAGAAAAAATTTCACCAGGGGGAAAGGGTGGGGAGGGCTTAGTGGTGGTAGGTGGTGGGGGTCAATGACTGTGGGCCTGAGCAAAAGGGGAGGGGCACAGCACACATGAAAAGATATTTAAGCTGCACCCGCTGCAGGCCCTCGGTGTGAGCAGACATCTGATTCTGAAGTGCAGAGAAGAGAAACCTGGCCAGAGAGTATTCTACAGATCCTAAGCTTCATTTTAAAGAGTTCTTCTCACATTTTTCTCGTGCCCTCTCATCTAACAAGTATTCGAGAGAGCAACACAGCCAGGATCAATCAGCGTCTTCCACAAAAGACAAACTTTCATCGCACATAATAACGAAAAGCGTGAAGATGACAGCTACATCCTTGACTCTTTTGCTGCTGCTCCTAAGTCATGCGATGGCTCAGAGTTCCTTCAAAAAGAACTTGGCAACAACCAAACCAGCAAAACCAGCACAATGCTGCGATGAGGTGCGCTCCCTTAAGGTTCAGGTGGCCAATCTGAGCAGCATGTTGGAAGAAATGAGCAAGAAGCAAGAGTCTGATCTTATGAAGGTCGTGCGGCAGATGATGGAAATGGAAAAGCTTAACCAGCAGCACGAGGCCCGGGTCACAGAGGCAGAGAGCAAGTATTCAGAAATCTACAGTCAGATCGAAATCATGCAGCTGCAGGCTGCCCAATCTGCTCCACAGCAGAGCACTTCAGGTGAGTCTTGACACGCAACTGGAAATCTTAACTTCAAGCACACACCATGTGTTACTCTATTTTCTGCACTCAGCAGGGTCACAGGTCACATATGCTGGCTGTTGACATACCTTAGAGCATCGATGGATGTCCTGTTAAGTCATGGGATAATGTAGCCCATCTAAACCTAATGCCCACCTCATGTTTAAGGAAAGATTAATGTAAATGTGGCTTCAATGATTATTCTAGCTATAGGTTCCCTGTATGTTTATTTCTTAGGCATTTTTCACAAAATATTACACAAAAAAATTACATGATTATTTCCTTGGGTTATTTCAAAATTCAATCTTCGTAGCAGCATTTCCAAACTCCTAACTTTATATGGAGGAAACAGACCTCTACTTTGGATTGGAACATGTGTCTTTCATCATGTTACACTATCCAGTAAGCCAGAGTGAGATTTGAGAAATTTTAGAACCAAGAAAAAATTTACAGCAAAGTGTATCATACTGTAAAATGTGACAAGAAAAATTAGAGAGAACAATCAAAACAAAGGGTTGTTTAGTTTCATCCGAACAGAATGCGTTAACGCACACACATGTAACTCTTGAAACGCAAGCGTTTTAATTTAGGGAGCCATTAACATAGCTGCAAAATGTCTGGGCAGCACTTAGAGGTAATCAGTAGGTAATAATACAGGCTAGCATGTGCAGGAATGTCTGGCTTTACAACAGTAGCTAAGTCACAGCAGGTAATCTGTGATCTCTACTCTGAACCCACAAGAACGATGGAGCAATTTTCCTCCCAAAACTACTGGACTATTAATCTTTCAAACCAGAACGAGATGTTAAATGAAGCATGTTGCAAAGCTGTAGTTTAATACCCAATTATTCATTTCTGAAGTCATGCTGTGTTTTCTTTTTCCCACTTCCAACCATGCAAACAGTGAGGCTTTGTTAGGAAAGTGCTAGTTGCACACACACACACACACACACAGCTTTAAGTCAACACACTGAAGTGTCTTCTGTTGGTGGATCCCACTAATTGAAATCCCTTGTTTTTCAAAAGCACCTGGCTTTGAGACGCTAAACCAAGAATTCTCTCTCCCTTAGATGCAATCTATGATTGTGCATCCCTATACAACAAGAACTACAAAATTTCTGGAGAGTATAAAATACCAAAAGATGACTTCCTTGGAACACCTGAACTTAAGGTAAGTCTGAATTTTCATGAAGTCTTCATACAAGCAGGGTGTTCAATTTAAAAGAAGATTTGTCATGAATCCCTATATGTTTTTGGTTTCTCCAGCTATTTTGTGACATGGAGAAGAATGGTGGTGGCTGGACCGTCATCCAGAGACGCAAGATTGGTCTGACAAGCTTCAACCGCGACTGGAAGCAGTACAAGAATGGTTTTGGTACAATCCGTGGTGACTTCTGGCTAGGCAACGAACAAATCTTCCGTCTGACCAGACAGCCTACAGTGCTGAGAATAGAGATGGAGGCAAGTATGCACATAAATTAAACCAATGTAGAATGGAATATGAATCCATGAATATTTAAAGTCAACATCATTTAAAGCAAGCTTTCTTATATGACACAGTCTGTATGTTTTTTTTTCTATTATGGTAGGACTGGAAGGGTAAGACACGCTATGCCGAATATGGCTTTTTTACAGTGAGCAACGAGATGAACAGCTATAAGCTCTTCATTGCCAATTATAGTGGAAACGCTGGTGACTCTCTGCGTTACCACAACAATACCAACTTCAGCACTAAAGACAAAGACAATGACAAGTGTGTGGACAATTGCGCACAACTTCGCCAAGGTAAAAACAAACACCCACCACACAAGATTCTGCTGTTGTAATAAACTCTTTAACTTACCCTTACTGGGTTTCTTTCACAGGTGGATACTGGTACAACTGCTGCACTGACTCAAATCTAAATGGTGTGTTTCACCGCTATGAATCACATACCAAGAATTCAGATGGCATCTCTTGGTACGGATGGCACGGACCAAACTACTCACTGAAAAGCGTGGAGATGAAGATTCGACCACAGAGCTTTGTACCATAAAGACTTGGCAAAACACAATTTATGTTCCTGCTCACCACTAAACCTAGGCATCAATGGATCCACATAATCTACAGCTTTAACTGGGCAAACTTTTTCAGGGGGAATGCATTTGAATAATAGAATGTTAGGACTGAATATGTGATGAAATTATATTTGATTGTAAATTGCATTTTATACATGGTATTTATCTCTTAAAAATTGTATTTTCTTTAGCTTTTTCTAGAGGATTTTATGCACATTATCATTGAAAGCAACAAGACTAAGCAACAAGCTGATGTAAGCCATTCACACAAAATGTACAATTAGAAACATTTTGACAGTTCAGAGACATTATAGTAAATTCACTGGTACAGTAAAATGAACTGTGTAAAAAAAAGTAAAATATTGGATGATTAATAAATCGTATTTAAAAAAAAAAACGTTTTGCTTTACCTAAATAATGCATGTCTGCTTTGGTACAAAATGATCAAAAAGAAATTCACAATTAGTGGGAGTGACAAACATGAATAAACAAATGTACAAACAATATTTGCAAAATAAACACAACATTCCAAAATCACACTGAAATTGCCTCAAACTAGGATTACTAGAAGTACTTGTCTTGACCTTCAAGAACAGCCACTCTATTTGCTCGACCACTATGTCAAGCAGTTGTTGCTGTTGTTGATCTCAGAATTCATATGATCTTTGTCAAGAATGACTCATAAGACTATCACGGCCAGGTTATGCAGACAGCATGGCCATAGACCTCACAGACTAACACAAAATTTAAAAAGATAACATGCAAAAAAAAGCTAATAAAAAGTGACCAGCAAGGTGAAGGTGATTCATCAAGAAATAACCATAAATATCAAACCATCACCTGAAAACATAAATTGAATAATTTCTTCCGATAATACAAAAAACCTGGATCAACATGAGCACATTCCATTTAATTTCAGCTAGAGTAGAATCTTTGTGCATTCTGGGAGGTCCAGTTGAGGTTATGCTTCCAGGAACTGTATGGCCTTACATGACCTTTCAGTGCATTGGAGGACTTCCTGTGCCCAAATGGTTGACAATTTGTTTCTCAAACCGTTCTTCATGTTTATCACTCAAGAGTCCCCTCAGAAGCAGCCAAGTGGAAAAATATGTGCTAGTAAATGTACAAATCTTGTTCAACCAAAAGCACTAATTGCTAAGAACAGACAATCATCATCATGCACAGAAAAATGTAAATGCACCATAACAATAAGAAAATGGGAACTCAAAGTATATAAAATGATTTAATGGCACAAAAGTAAAAAAGGAATCTTTAATCATTTGATTACAATTAGTAATAATTTTCATGGAAAATGTCATCTTTTAATTAGCTTCATGTCATTGTTGACCCTTATGAGGTTGTTTCTTGATCTTGGTATTTTTATTAAGGAACCCCCCTCCAAAAAAAAAAAAAAATCAAAAACTACATCCTACCACTATAAGCAAATTTTTATCATCTGACAAGCAAAACAATCAAGTCTCATAACAAATCACTGAAAATAAACAAATCAGTCTTTTTCTCTAACTTTCTCAGCATTTCTTAGCTTCTTTGTTCTTTACCACACAAAAGATTATTATTATGATAAAACAAACAAGACAAAACAATACCAAGGACCCAAGAAACAAAACACAATCAGTACCAGGCCCGAGGACTGGCTCAGTCTACAACGTTTAGTTGAAGTTCCATGAGAAAATGCCTTATTACTCATTTAGAGATGCATTATTTTGACAAAGGTGGAGCACATTCAGTAACAAACACAGACAAACACTGCTCAGAAACACATTCCAAACATCAGACTCAGAAACAACATTAAAACAATACTGAATTGACCTGGACCAGTAAAAAAAATAAAAAAAAAAAACAATCACCAACAAATATACATCACCAACGTATATCAAGAGGCACTAATTTAATACAAAGCATGTGCATGTGCGACAACAAAAATAAGCACTTTCATAACACTGGAATGTAGGGCTGTGCGATATGACGATACAGTGCTCAGCGTAAATGAGTACACCCCCTTTGAAAAGTAACATTTTAAACAATATCTCAATGAACACAAATACATTTTCCAAAATGTTGACAAGACTAAGTTTTATATAACCTATTTAACTTATAACATGAAAGTAAGGTTAATAATATAATTTAGAGAACAACATTTTCAGTTTTACTCAAATTAGGGTGATGCTGAGTACACCCCACTGAAAGTCTCTGGAGCAAAGCTACATTTTAGACTCAAATTATTTAACAAGAATTCAACCACAGTGAGTTAATTATTCATTACACAGGTGACAGTTGACTATAAAAGGGTGTTACTTAAAGAAAACCCCTTCCCATTTCATGCTGTCAGCAATACCACATGGAAGAGAAATTCACAAGACCTAAAAGTAATTTCTTTACACAAGAAAGGTGGCTATACAAGAAGATCAGCAAAGCTGTCAGCAAAAGTGGTACAAACATTTAAAAAAGATGGAACTGCAACCATCTCACAGAGACGTCCAGGTCGTCCACGGAAGTTAACACCTGGCGTCTTCTGATGAGAAGGGTTGAAGAAAATCTGCAAGTCTGCAGTTATCTAAAGAAGTAGAAAGCAAACTGGGGTGACTATTTCCCGTGACACAATACGGCGTACACTGCAGAGGAATGGCATGCATGGGTGCCGTCCACGAAAGAAGCCTCTCCTAAACAGCACAAAAAAGCCCGCCTAGAGTTCCAGGGCCCATGTGACAAAGATGAAGACACTGGGACTACTCTGAGTGATGAGACCAAGATAAATGTTTTTGGAACTGATGGCTTCAAAACTGTGGCGTCGCAAAGTGAGGAATCAAAGAAAAATGCATGGGTGTGCATGGTGGTGGCGTGTCTGCGGGTGCTGCTGGTGTCGGGGATGCATTTCATTGATGGCATCAGATTCACAAATGTACTGCTCTATACTGAAAGAGAAGATGCACCATACTCCGTGCCCTTGGTCGTCGTGCAAACATGGATCCTAAACACACATCTAAGGCCACTTTGGAGATGAGAAGTATCTCGTCCACAATCACAAGATTCCTGACTAGACAACTGATCATTACTGATTCCATTCTGAAATGTACTGAGTTTACATTTGTAAACAATGCAAAGACAAATCAATTCTACCTATTCAAACTTAATTAGCAGATGCTTTTAAGTAATAATTTCAAGCACTGTTATGTTTTGGAGTAATCAGAGCTTTCCAAAAAGATATTAGCTCAATCAAGCAAATTCAATTCACTGCTCTAAAATGATCTTAAAAAAAGTGAGGAATGTGACCGGAGACTAAATAGATTTTTTTAACCACCAATTGACAAAAGGGAACCCACCATAATTTCTTCAAAATTAAAGTAGAAAAATAAGTGCCCAGCTAACAAAGGCCATTGCTAAGACTCAAGTATGTTGAATGGAAATAATGGAGAGGTGGAGGCAGCTGGGATGCATTGAAATGATCTTCAAGCACTCCTTAAGTACTCTGAAATTAGGAACAGCTCCATGGGAGGGCTGAGTCAGATACAGAATAGATCAAAAGAGTAAAGAGCAAATTAAAAGGTTGGGAAAAAAACGGATTCAGGAGGCTGTAAGGCTGCAGTGTAAAATTAAAAGGTGTATGGAAACACTAAGACATTAGGATGAGCTCAGAATTGAAGATTAGTCCATCTTAGATTAGCCAAGACTTAGTCAAACATTCCTAACTATATGCTACTCCATAACAAACATGTTGTTCTAGTTTTGCAGAGCAGGTCGGGCCCAAACAATGACTCAAAAAAGCAAATTAAATCTGGTTTTGCGTCATGCAATCCACTTGCATTACATGAACTCATAGAAATGGATTATTATTCTAAAAATCTCTGTTTGTGTTTATCTAAAGAAGGCGAGTCATATACTTCTAGGATGGCATGAGATTAAATGAAAGAAATAGAATTTTGGGTGAAGTATCCCTTTAAAGACACTTCACGGTTCAACAGCCTTGACATTATAAACAGCACTGAAGAGCAGATGAGTAGGAAGCACCAGTGCCATGCACTACCATAAATTACACACTTTTTTAAACTACACATCATCATTACCCATGCTAAATTTATCATTGTGCTTAATATTTAATCTAGAAGGGAGATTTATTAGAATTAGTTTTTATACAGCCATCAAATGCACATTTGCTAGGCCGTGAAAATAAAAGGCAATATTATTGCCTCTTTTTTTTCCAATATGTCCTGCCCAGACTGAAACATCAAGGAAAACTGTGCTCATCAAGACAAATCAATAAAAGATGCATTACTAAGCATCTTTTATTGTTTTTGGACATCTTCACTTTTATTCTTGAAAAGCTATCAGATCAGATGAAATGGTTAATATTTTAAAACTTTGAACAGAACACACTAGCAAACGTCTCTGTGAAGGACATTACACCTAAACTGTTATGGAGGAATCAAGGGGAAACTCAAATCCCAAAGCACCTTCCAGTAATTCACAGACCACATTTAAAAATGAAACCTGAAGACGTCCCAAAACAAGCAATCAATGCAGGAACAGTGGAGGAAACATGAGACACTTCATGGTTTGGTGCTTAATTTTTTTAAACTGCAAAATATGTTGAGCGCATACTTATTAACAGTGTAAGGGGACCTTTTAAATATACAGTACAGCATGTAGGTGTGTGTGTTTAAAAAAAGAAGGACCGAGTGCATATTTTAATTTCTTGGGTGATATAAGCTCATGAGAGAAAATCTAGCTTTGGAGGCTAAAGCCCTATTGATGGTTATTGTTTCTTGTCACGTCTAAAGTACTATCTGCATTGCTCCTTTGATGAAACTGAATTCAGACAGCAACAATTCTCAGAAGAAATCCATTGTCTGAAAAAACCTAGAAGTGCTTATTCTTCTAGTGGTTACTGTAATGGGTGGCAATGTCATTTTTGTTTTCATGTAGTTAACCTTAAACACCTCTATATCATACGTGTTTGGACTGACATGAGAGTGCTTAAATGGGGACAGAATTTTGATTTAATTAACTATCTATCCATTTAAGTAATATATAGAGTAAGCCATCTAGGCATCTATACTATCCTCAGACTTAAGAAGTTTTTAGTTTCCTACCTGATGAGGGATTCTAAAATGAGTGGTGAAGGACCCTTTTGAAACTCAAGTTCCTTGTAGTGCAGGGCCTTGGCGTAGGCCCGACATTTAGCAGCTCTCTCCCCGAGCAAAACAATTCCATTGTCATCTCTCAAGGGAAGTGGGCCCTAAGAAAAAAACAGAAAATAAAGACTTTAAATATAGAAGAGAAGAGCCGACTGGTATAGTATATAAACGGGCCAGAACAGAGCAGAATGGAGCATCTAGCCCAAAACATTTTTATATAACAGACCCTCACTGCGTGAACTCTTCACTTCACAGCTCTCTAACTTTACTGCCCATTTGCTATGTCACTTCTGAAGGGCTATTTGTTGTGCTGGAATAAAACTGAACAAGTGCACCATTCATTCGGTCTTCAACACAATGAGATCATACTAAATATGGAAAGAAATGTGATCGTCCAAGTGCGCAGGAGAAGAATAAACTATAGTGCTCCATTTAGGTTTACTCATGCTGTAAAACTGAAATAATGTATATGTATTAACATAAATTACTTCTCTGGATAGGATACAGATATTGAACCAGAGAAAATCAGGACATCTTACATTTAGTTTCAGATTTCAGGACTCTTCATTTGCAAATGATATTAAAAGAAGAGAGAGTAAACGTATGTTCTTTTTAGGATAGAAGTGTCCAAACTTGCAAAAACACATTTAAAAGTGATTTAAAATACAAAAAGGACAACTTGTACCACATTTTGGTATGTTTTAAGCCTTTCCTCTTCTGATTTGATTCGAATAAACTTGAAATTCTGACCTGATTTTTGACCTGACATTGTCAAATTTCTATAGACTTCATTACTGACCTTGTCGCTGTGCTCCATGAATTCTGCGAGATTAAGCAGCGTTTGTGTGACCTCAGCGATATCCTGAGAAGTCAGAGCAAGCTCAATACTGCGTATCAGTTCATCCTGCTGATCTTCACTGAGCTCTGACCAGCATGATAAGAATGCAGCATTAAAAAGATCCCTACAGAGAAGAGAGAACATACACACACAACATTTTTTTCCCCACTGGTATTGTTTGATCAACATTTAGCACTGCTGCTGTGCCACTATTTAATTGAGATTCAACTGGCATTCTGTTTGTTATTATATCACTACAGATAATTCCCCCTGCGTCATCAATGAAATTAACACTGGTCCAAGTTATCTGTTCTTGGCCAAAGTAAGCTTCAATGTAAACCAGGCTTTAACCAGGCTGTTTAATTCTCCTGTGAGGTTCCTATTTATAAGTTATATATTAAAAAATATTTTTGGGCTTTCAGCCTTTTCAAATTTTGTGTTTGTAAATGCTAAGTCAAAGTGTATAAAATGTTGGCTTGTTAGTTTGGTGCATGTCATAGAACATTTTACTAAAATTTTCTAGAGAAAATTATTGGGACAATTATCCCAGAATTAAGGCTACTGAAAATGCGGGCAGTCAAGTCAAGTCACTTTTACTTATATAGCGCTTTTTACAATGCAGATGGTGTCAAAGCAGTTTTACAGTATAAACAGGGAAATAGTGTGTCGAAGGAATCAAGACTCCATCGTGTTCCTCTGGCCAGACGAAACCTCTGACACTTCTGTTAAACAGATGGGTTTCTGAACAGAGGCAGAAAAGGTTAATTTTACCTAGCAAGTGGTATATACGTCTGTGCCAGAGACCAGCAGGAGCGCAGGGCAGGTGAAGATGATTCTTTTAGCAAGACCACACTGAGACGTCTTAACCACTCCAGCCAGTCATCTTTGGAGACCTTCCTGGCTGCACCCCAGGCCTGCAAACAGCAGAAACAGGACTAGTAAACACACAAAGGATGTATATATATATATATATATATATATATGTATCATTTAATAAAATGTGTAAATCAACAAAAAATTACATTCAGACACCTTTGACGTTTTATTTAAAAAAAGGCTGTCAAAAGCCAAAACACCCAAGGCTGTTGAGTCCACTCATGGGTGAATGTTCAATATTTGTGCAATAGATAATTGGTGATGTTGGAGTAGATAGTGGAAAGACCTCTCAGGCAACACCTGTGAATCATTATGATGTCTTCACAAATCACAGAGAACCTTCAGCAGTGTGCCCTCAGGACACGTGAATATAATCGCTGTATGAATAGGATGATCTAATGTGGTGGTGAAGACAGATGGCTCAAATTAAACAAAACAGATAATCAGGAGATCAAGAAATATTTTGGGTTCAACTTCATTGGGACTCCTAGTGTAAAGAGGTTTCTCATTTTTTACAAACTTTGGAGCAAGTTGAAAAATTTTTTATGAACAGTGTGATACTATTTCAACATTTCAAGATGTGAACAAATGAACTCATTCAACCAATACACCACACATAATACCACTATGTTTAAAAAAGAAAAAAATTAATATGTTGTGGATGGAGACATCATAAACTAGACATTATATTCAGATTTCGAACAGTGAAGCTGAAGCCGACTTTATTGGGATCAGGATTGGGACATTCCTTTAATACCAAACTATTATTGGCATGTGCATATGTTCACCACAAACTCTCCAATATGTGAATGTGAAGTTATGAAGGTTACACGTCATTCTACAAACCTTCTGAAGAGCGGTTGTGCTGACGTGCAGTTTCTTCATGGGTCCCGGTTCGACCGGGCCGCTAACACTGTCACTTTGATTGCCACGTAATTGTCTATGCTGAAATATCAGAGGGTCCTCTTCCTCTTCTGTCAAAGTATAGCCCTGAGAGAGACATGCACAGGTTAGCAAAGACAACACATTCACAAATCTGCATTTGTGCTCACCTTGAAAAAGCATGCAGGCACCAGAAAAATCCAGAAATTGGCTCCAAAATATGCCAATACTTCAAATACATAAATAAGGCTTTAAACCCTTAAAATTTGTTAAAAATAATTAAACAAAAGTCTTTCATGTGTGTACATGTCTTTTAGTGTAGACCACTAAAAGAGGGTTGCTAGTAAGATGACTGCAAATTTAGCCTGAATTAAGCAGTTGGTAGCATCTACTTTAGGACCAAACGTTAGTTTGTTGACAAACATTCTTCCAACTAGTAAAAAAAACTAACTAAAACTAAATAAAAATGGCAAGTTTTAAATACTTTTGGTAAAAGGGTTAAGGGGTTGAACACGTTAAAAGGCATCAAATAAAGTTTAAAAGCGCTGCCCTGGGGTACAGTTAAACATTATATCACACCATTCAGATTGCTTATATATATATATATATAACGTATATATATAAAAAATATCGCCGTTAATCATCATTGGGTTGGGAGCCTATACTACGTATTGCTGCTATGTATATACCCTGTACAACCCGTTTGCACATTCTTCTTGTACATCCCTGCTTATATTATTATTATTTAATAAGTCTACAGTATACGGTCCTGCTCATTTTATTATTATTTTTTTTACCTATATTTATGTATATTCTCTTGTGTTGTGTTACATATAATTGCACTGTCCATTGAGCGGACCTGACTTACATTTCACTGCTGATTATATTCTCTATAATTGAGTATATGACGAATAAACATTGAATATATTTTGGTACTTAAGTTAATAATTAATATAATTAACACAATAAATTGAACATAAAAACAAACATTTAATGCTATACTTATTTTACATATTAAACATCTCAAGCGTATCAATAGCATATCTAAAATGAGATGTTTTATTTATTTAATTTATTATGGGGCACCAACTATTTAGGTTTTATTGGCAAAAAGGGGGCACAAATACACTATATTACTGAACACCTCTGGTGTGACTTTAAATGCAGACCTTGAGCCAAAAACTCATCACCAAACACCAATGACTTGTACATTCATTATATGGACAAATATACTGGGACACCCCCTTCTTTAGAAGAGAAAAATGCACTTCCTAACTGTGGCAACAAAGATGGAAACATAAATAATGTACTTACAAATTGTATTTCAACCTCTGTTTCAACAGTTTTGAAGTGTATGAAATGACCGTATCCATATGTACCCATATGTCATTGGTGTTTGGTGATGAGTTTTTGGCTCAAGGTCTGCATTTAAAGTCACACCAGAGGTGTTCAGCTGGGATTAGGACTTGGCTTTCTGCAGACCAGTCAAGTTCTTCCACACTGACTGAATCATCATTTCTCTTTGATTCTTGTCTTATACACAGAGACACTGTCATGTTAGAATAGAAAAGGGTCCTGTCCAAACTGTTGCTATAAAATTAGAAGCACACAATTCCCTAGAATATCATTATATGCTTAAACATTAAGATTTGTACTCATGGAAATTACTAAAGTAGTCAAACCTTTCATTAGAAGGGGGTCACCTAATACTTTTGGCAATATAGTGCATGTATATTTCTAAATAAAACATTTCCTCTTGAAAGAGGGGCAAGAATCTTTTCTTTGCACCAGCATTATGTGTAGGTAATTCTATGTCAGTACGAAATGTTATGCATGTCAAAAACAAAGACAAGATTAGTTTTGGATGTCAAGAGGCCATATGTTGAAACAGGAAGTCTGGGTTCACTAGCAAAGAATGAGTGGTGATTCACACAGGGGCCAAGAGCAGGAAACGGAGGCAGGCTTCTCCACCAAACACAAGAGGCATTTGTTTCAGACTGACTGAATTGTCATCAGGGAACTATTCTATGATACATTTTTTTTGATTTTGCACAACAAAATTATGCATGCAGGCGTGGAGAGGGAGGGATGCTGACCTTGACGATTCGACAGATGAGAACATCGTAGCGCTGGTGATTGATGCGGTGTTTCAACATCACTTTGTTCACCATAGGGATGAAGATCTGGTACTGTGAAAGAGAAATAAGCAGACATATTATTTTACATATGAATACAAAAAAAATACAAAGCCAAAATCTATTATGATATTAAACACAAAAATGTATTAAAATGTTTATACGAATATCAATGAATGAAATTAAAGTATTTCAAAGCACTTCTCAATTAAGAAACCACTGCTTCATTTGCTTTTTTTGTAACAAAAGCAAAAGTTAGATACAACACATGTAGTGAATTAAGTCAGTGCTCAGTAATAATATTGTAGACAGATTAGTATCATCATTACTTCTTTTTATTTTATTTTCAAACTTAGTACAAGTACTTCTGACATTCGCTAGATGAGGAGCAAAGCAAGCTTACTGGAATGATTATTTTGATTCCATATGGTATTATACAACGCTTTTCAGTGTTGGGAGTGAATGTGTGCACATGTGTGTCCATGTGACTAAACCCCATCAACAAGTAAGTACACAAAGTGTTGATCCTCTAAACACAGGAAACTGAAGATTGTGGCCTGCAGTGATCAAAGGAATCAGAACGTGCGTCTGGTGCTCATGATGGCCACATGTTGAGTGGTAATTCTAAGAAGGTTTTAGGAGGAATGGTAAAAGAAATGACCTCATCCTTCTCTCTGATGGGAAGCCTTTTTGTGCATTAGAGAGACACTAGGACATTTTTAAACGTTAACTTCAGAACACAAATTCATGACATGAAATGTAATAGTTTTTTTTTATGAAAAAAATTAATAAATAAAAAACTAATTACAGATCCCCCCCACCCAAACAGCTAAACTGATAGTACTGCAAGATTTAAACGAGGCTTTGAGCTTGTACCTTTTTGCCAAGCTGAAAAACCAGCGAGGACAGTGTGTCCATTGATGTGTTCCGCAGCTCTGGAGTAACGTCGAGAGTGCGCACAATGGGGTGAATAATTCTTGAGGCATAATCCGTGAAGTCCAAAGACTCAGTCAGGCGATCTAAAGTCTCCAAGGCAACCCTAAACACCAAAAATAAAACAATTAAATGTGAATAAAAATGTATTAGTGACAGACTAATAGTATTGGCCAGTTCTTACAGAACTTAGATTTTTTTCTCTTAACTTTTTTTGAGTTAAATTGAATTGCTAATCTAATATAATTATTTGGCTTTGGTATATTAATAGATTTAAAAAATGTATTGTAATTTGATGTTTGAAACCGAGTTTCCCTAGAAACACATCTGCACAGTGGTACAGTCAGCAAACAACAAAATACAATCCACGTCTACCCTTTTCTTCAAAAGTCTCTTAAACTCAGCTCTTTTCTTTAAAAACACTTTGTAAAAAAGGTTTCACTGAGAGTAACGACGGAGTAACAGCTGGCCAAAGCCGCTGTGTTAATGTGATCCTGTCTTCATAGATTCAGGGGTTACCCGATTCACATACATCATTACCATTGCTGCGAAAACAATTTCACTACCTCCACTGACCTATGTTTACTTTTCAAGTCAACGTGAACTTAAAATTGAACCAATTTACTTGTGTCTCATACTGTCTCGTATCTCATAATGACTACCATTAAACAAAGGAAGCCTAGAAAACAAATACAGTTTTAAAATTATATAATTATTTATTGAAGCAAAAGGTTATCCAATACCAACTGGACTTGGGTAAAAATGTATTTGCCCCCCTGTAGCAATTCCCAAATCTATGAAACTGCATTCATAATGGGGTTCAGCTTGACTAGACTCCACCAGGCCTGATTACTGCCAGCCTTGTTCATTATCTCCAATTGTAAAAAACTCTGCACCATAGCAAACCTTCCGAGAAGTGTCTGACCTTCCAAAATTCCTCCAAGAGCACAGCAACGACTCATCCAGGAAGTCACTAAAGACCCAAGGACAACATGGAAATAACTGCATACCTCTCTTGCATCAATAAAAGTCCCTGTCCAAACACGGCATCCCTGGAAAAGTGGTGAGGCGAAAACCACTGCTAACCCAGAAGAACATTAAGGCTTATCTGAATTTTGACAAAACATACCTTGATGACCTCAAACGTTTTGGGAGAATGTTGTGTGAGCTAAAGAATTAAAAAGGGGAGCTCTTTGGAAAGCAAGTCCTATTACGTCTGGGTTAAACCAAACACCGAATTCCACAAAAAGAATATCAATTCTCAATGCTCAAGCATGGTGGTGGCAGTGTGCTGATGTGGTGATGCTTTGCTGGTTTAGGGCCTGAGAAACGTGCATTTATTGAGGGAAACAAGAATTCTGCTCTCTATCAGATAATCCTAAAATAGAATGTCTTTGATGTCTAAGTTGAAGCTCAAGCACACCTGGATTATGCAGCAAGACAAAGATTCAAAGATAGGAGCAAGTCCACCTCTAAACAGCCCAAGCAAATAAAGTCAAATTCGTGACTTGAATGACTTTAAAGTTTAAGGTGGTAATACATTTTTTTTTCACATGGGTGTTGGCTGACTTTTTTTGCTTCAATTAAAAAAAAATAACTTTATGGGTCTACTCATGTTGCCATTGTATTTTGTATTTCATTATAAATATCTAAAGCTATTTAATATAAAATATAAACAACAACAGAAGAAATTAGGATAGGGTTAAGTACATTTTCACAGCACTATAAATATGTAGACTTGTTTACAGAAAGCTGTTTCATTCAGGTGTGACTCAGTCCTTTCTGATAAGGAACAGCAATGTTTTCCCATCCAATCAATTCCTTAAGAAATAAAACCAAGCTCTTTCTGAGTTAAATACATTCCGTTTTACTTGCAAACATGTCATTTTACAGCAATAAAATAGGTTTTAATTGGTGATTCATGTTGACTTCAAGAAGAAGCTATGTAATCAAAGATACTCTTTTATAAGCTAGTATAGAGTATTATGTAAAAACTGTCATCCACATAGCGTGCACGTATTTCAGCTATACACAGTTCATGTTTACTTTCACTACTTCACTGGTTTGAATAACACTTGTTTTAGGATATGTATTTCTTATGGAGCTTGATCAGAGCAGAAGATTTTCATACTGACTTGCGGGCCGGCAGGGGGACATCAGGGGCATCGAACAGTTTCACAATGGGTGGCAGCAGTAGGTGGAGGTAGTCATCCAGGTTAGCTCCAAACAGCTGGATGGCCATGAGCATCTAGGAGACACAAGGAAAAAGTTTGCCTGAAAACGGTGAAACTGGTGCATCAAGAAAAACAGTATATCTCTGTCAAAGCCTGTTAAATGAACCAGAGCTATAGATTAGCACTTGGCACACAGGGACATTATAGGCAATTTATATATATATATATATATATATATATAAAACATCACATTTTTTAATCTTGCACATACTGTAGCAATGAACACATTATTCATAAATGTGACACTGGACCACAAACCAGTCATAAGGGTCAGTTTTTCAAAATTTTGATTTATACATCGCCTGAAAGCTGAATAAATAAGCTTTCTGTTAATGTATGGTTTGTTATGATAGGACAATATTTGGCCGAGATACATCTATTGGAAAATCTGGAATCTGAGGGTGCAAAAAAATCTAAATATTGTGAAAATCGCCTTCAAAGTCGTCCAAATGAAGTTCTTGGCAAGTTTTGATATATTTACGGTAGAAAATGTACAAAATCTCTTCAAGGAACATGATCTTTACTTAATATCCTAATTATTTATGGCATAAAAGAGAAATACATCATTTTGACCCATACAATGTATTTTTGGCTATTGTTACAAACATATCCATGCTGCTAAAGACTGGTTTTGTGGTCCAGGGTTACAAATAAATAAAAACACTCATCTTCTTTGCCTCGTTTTATTATTAAAATTAAACAAAAATAAAGCTTCTCTCATTTTAGCTGAAGATAAGTGTTTGTCTTATATTTCTAAATGAGGAATACAACAAAAGTTAAAAGAAAATCTTGACAGCATTAGAAACAAAACAAAACAAAAAAATAATAATTCAGTGAGCGAGGTTTAGTGGAGGGCCAGTCACAGACATCACACAAGCAAGACATAACAAGCTTGGCTCATTTTCTCCTTTGAAGTAAATTTGTAAAGTGACTGGAAATCTACAATGCAATAAATAAAATCTATATAGAAATACACAAACTTACTTCAACAGAACTAATACAGACTTAATTTATGCTAAAAATATATTATTGTCATTATTTATATATTAGTATGAAATGCGACTCAAGAATACTTTTCCAAATGCAATCAATAAAACAAAGTGGCAAAAAGTTAAAAAAACTTTTTAGAGAGATATTGCTACGAGGTGGCCATTTTTTAAATAAACGTATTTGTTTTAGATGCTCTGGGGAAACCCAGTCAAAATCTAGACAGAGCAGCTCACGTGAATGACTGAGCTTTTGTTTTCTTATCTGTCCCGCGACAACTGGCAGGCAGTTTAAGAGCTCCTTCAGGGTGACCTCAGTGCTCCCAGTGACGCAGACGGTGGTTATGGGCTCTCCAGGCGCACAGAGAGAGAGAGAGTGATGTGGATGCAGGGCTGAATTACTTGAGTGGGATCTGTGGGTTTGGCCAGTAGCTACACACATCTGTCACGGGCTAAAGACTGGCAGAGAAGATGTCTAATGATTGAGGAGCTCTGGGAATACTTTCTTTTGAAGGTGAAGGATTTTCACAGGTCACTGTTTGGCCAGGAACACACATTTATATATGTAATTTGCTGCAAATTAGCTTGATTTATTACGTTTTTAGGGAAAGCTTGACACTGAGGCATTCTGTGCATAGACTGAATAATAAACTGTTGTCCAGGGAAACTGATTTTCTATACTTAAAAAGTATACTTTAACTCTTTACGCATCCAATTCACATTAACGGACCACCAAGTATCAATGATACTTATTTTTTACACAAAATGCAAACTTCAGAGGATTTAACTGCTGGATTTGTTCATGTTTGCAAGGTTTGCAATTAAATATTTATTAGATATTCAAACACTTATTTAAATTAAATAAATTCATATGTAGAGAATGAATGTATATGAAAAAGATTTTGCCTTTCTATTACTAATAACAAAAAGAAAAACACTATTATTTTTTCTATTATTTTAGTTTGTGAATATTCACTAGTCTGTGAATGCAAAAACTTATATGATAAAATAGTTCTGAAATAGAGATCATCAGACAGAAGGGAACAGTACGTTCAGGGAGGGTATATTGGTCGTCAGAGGGGCGCGTAAGAAGGTTTTATATGAGATGAGATCATTTGACACCTGAAGGTGAACTCAGCACATATTGAAATAATGTGAAACAGGTGTCACAGACAGCAGACATGAGATTCTTTCACACACTGAATTTGGTAAATTACCGTAAACCACATTTTTTCCCGGTAAAAACACAAATGTACTATTCAACAGTGTTTTATCTTTTTGACTTTAAAATACCATTCACACCATTGAACCAACATATCGGTAAACTCTGTGATGTCCATCAATAGACAATTACTTTTAAAACACTGAGCCATTTTCTTCATCCATCCGGATGAGCAGAAGCGCTTTAGATTTTTACTAAAAGTGTGCTGATCTCACAGAATGCAGTTTTGCTTTTAAACATTAGTGATGCTGTGCAATAATATACAACACAGAGCCGCTTAAGAATGGAAAAGAAGAATGGATCTCGAGATGTGACGCATCTCACAGCGAGACTCAGTGCAACAGTCAAAGATGCCCATCTAGGGCATGTTTATTTATAAAAACTATTAACAGTATTACTGTAAATGGTAGAGATGCACCGATTGCCATTTTCTTGGCCGATTCCGATTTTTTGGAAGTGTGACCTGCCGATACCGATTTTTGCCAATTCCGATTTTCTTTCTATGAACTACAATTGACAGCATATACAAACAAAAATCTATGCAAATGTCAACAAAAACCTTTTTACATAATAAAATAAATTATTAAACATTACAATTCCCCCAATATGGACTGAGTTACAGATTTTCTCTGACTTAAACAACTCTCAAAATAAAGTGCTCTGTTACTGGAAAAAGGAAAAAATAGTTAAATTAAAATTAGTTGCTTTATGTAACAAAACAGATGTCATTTCCCACTCTTTACAAATTGTAATTTCTTCCCCCTAACCTTATTAAATGTGTCATCTTTCACATCAAATTCTTACTTTGTTTCAATTAATTAAGTTAGCATAATAAAAAACTGTAGAGTTGTTACCATTCAAATGAATTAGTATTAACAAACTCTATCTTTCCACTGCTGAAGAAACAGCTGCATCTGAAGTGGTATTAGATGCATTTACACTGCGACATTTCAAATGCATAAATCATTTTATAAGATTAATGTTTTACATATTTTTTTTAAACATACAAATAAATGTTGAAAAAATGCAATGATACTTTTAAATATGTCTAAACCACCAGTAGGTGGCGGCAAATGTCTGTTTTAATGAGCGAGCCATTTATTCATTCATTCAACCGATTCATTCAAACGGCTGATTCATTCAGAAACGAGTCAATTGACTGTCATTATGAATGGGCCACATAATCAATTGACTCACTCGATTCATTGAAAAAACGTGGATTCGTTCATAAACGAAACACCGCTGTGTGTTGCTCGGAAACACACAACAGTTCTGCTGTGGCTTTGATCGCAACTATTTTCGGATGCGAAATTGAGCAAAAACAGTCAATATTTTGTCTAAAATCTAAGTCACTTAGTTTTAACTTCTTGTTTAATGAAATACTATTGTATAAAATCAGTGTCACATTGCAGTCGTGTTGCTATTGATATTCAGGGCAACATCATGGTCGAATAATGTTGCTTACCTAAATCATATTTCGTAAATATCTTATTTTTTTCTACCACAGTATGCATCTATACATTTTGAGTTACTTTGTGTGTGCTGTCTCTCTAACACACTCACTCAGGTTGTTCATGCCTCATCTGGCACGACATAAATGCATTATCAATCGCCGTTTACACTGAATGCCATTAAAATTAGAATCATTCTCACACAAAACGACATGTATACTCGCGACTGTGATATCTACTGTGAGTGTGCGCGTGGCTGTGACGTCTCTGCCTGCACCGCTGGCAATAAAAGGATCGGCTTGTAATCGGCAAGACGTGAGACTGACCGGCCGGTCACCGATCCGGGCCGGTCATGCGAAGAAATCGGCCAATTCCGATCACTGGCCGGTCAATCGGTGAATCTCTAGTAAACGGCACTGTGTAATCTCTTGAGCTAATGTGTAATTAGTAATATCTGTGTAATATCTCTAAAAACTTATATATACACTCACATTGTTTTTTTTAAACGAATAATGATACTGATAAAGTTATAAAAAAATAAAAAAAAATTACTGATAAAGTTATAGTCCCAGAAAATTGGCAAAACTGATTTATTGGTATTTTTTTAAGGAGTCACAATGCTGTTTCAAAATTATTCTAAATGTACCTCGTTTTCAGCAATAGCTTCATGGACAATTCTTTGGCGAGTTCGAACAACTTTGTGAAGCCCCATCAAAACAACCTTAAATTTGTTGTCAATCAATCAAAACATTAACAACAAAAATCAATATCAACTCATTTTCAAGCTGTGCAGTGCTACCTTCATTAGTTAAAGGTAGAGTAAGTGATTTTGAAAATGGTAATGCAAGATTTGCAATTGCGTTTGGATTAGGTCACAACTTATGCACCCACAAGTGGAAAACGCAATTGAAAATACAATTTGCAATTCCTTTTGAAAATTGCCCTGAATATTCTTCAGGATCAACAGCAAGTTAGCTTTGAAGGCAAGATCCCACCCTCCCTGCAAAGCCACACATCTTCTAAAACACAGCGACACAATGAGAGACGCCGTTGTTAGACAGCTGAATGCAACTACCAGACTACCTCATGATTTATATATTGTTGGTGGTTCATGCTGGATGTTGCATTTGTCCGGTCTGCAACGAGTCTGATTTTTCAGCAACCCTAGTTAGAAGTGCTAATTTAACACTTATATCCAAGCGCGCGTATACCTTGATAGTGACACTACGTCCAGGGCTGTTGTCGTGCATGAAGACTCGCAGCATATGAGGGATAAGCTGTGGCAGATAGAGTTTGAATTCTCCACCTAGAGCCACCACAATCTGCTCGATCAGCAAAATAATGGTGTTCTGCATGGGGTTATTTGGAGTCCAGTATTCCTGCAGAAGAGAAAACACAATATCCAATGGTTCCCTAGATGATCAAGATCCAATCCAATTTTTTTTAATACTGAATATTTTTTTTTTTGTATTTTGAATAATAAAATACTATTTATACAAACAAATAAAACACTCAAACTCTGTTATACATGCTTTCTTGCACAACTACTCATTACAAACATTATGCACATTAAATAAAATAATACCAATTAAAATAAATAAATTACCAAATAATAGTAACAAATAATTTAATAAATATTTTAGCGTTAGCAAGTTCGATAGTGGTGCTGAAGAGCAGCGAAAAAAAATCTTGAATTGGGATTAGTGATGATGCAAGTGGAAAGAGTGAATTAAGCACCTTCATAAAGCAGCCAATATTATCTACTGCTTGAGTACTAAAAGAGCCACAGAAGGACAAAGTGTCAAAGACACTAGGACCGGCCAGCAGTTTTATATGGGCTTTGAGGTACCCATTTCAGGCTGCAGGGTGACTATGGAACGCCAATCCTGCCATAATTAGAAATAAATAAATATGTATATGTACAAAGAAATGTCAAAAAGCAAAAATAAATAAATAAATATATAAATATACAAAGAAAAGTAAAAAAGCTAAATTAAATAATTAATTATTTAATTTTATTTCGTTATTTATGTTTTTTCACATTCATTTATATATATTTTTTTATTTTATACATTTATTTATTTCTACATTAATACATTTCCACATTTATTTATTTATACATTTCTTTGTCCATAGGGTAATGAGGAGGGCGTGTTTTACCGCAGGAATAGCAATCGAGCCAGAGTAGTCGAGGTGTAAGCTTTCAGGCCACAGTGACACCCTGTGGTGCCCAAACGAAGTACAGGAAGTGTAGCCTACATGATGTGCCTGTTGATAGTGTGGGATGAATGACTTAGATGGGCAATATGGCCAGCATATCATGGGTTATTATTTCAGTTTCACATGGAGGGTTGTTTAGGCTGGCAAGCGTGCAATCTGTGATCGCGTGCATTTGCTGATGCTCGTGAAAGCGTGCAATCGCTTTCTTATGCGCGCTGTTTTTTTAGGTTTCACTTTCAACGCATAGCCTACAAAGCATGTTTCCAAGATTTGTAATAAAAGGAGGCATAAGTTACTGTAAAAGATCTGTCGCCTTGCGCCACTTCCTGTGTGGACAGTCACCGCATCAACCGATAATAATGAGTTCTCTTGGTGTAGACACACTTTAGATATGGATTAATCACACTGGAAATATCCAGAATTAGGTCAAACAAAATGTGTCTATGGAAACGAAGCTAGACAAACACACGCCATGCATTGAACATACAAGCATCATGCTCATCCAAACAGCGCCTGTCATGTGCCCTCAGCTTTTTGAGCTAACTGCATTTTTTTTATGTAACCAAAAACCAAAACCAACATTGACAGCATCAGAAACAAACCCGTAAACTGATGTCATGAACTGAAACATTCATCCCACACATACAGGCACATAATGTAGGCTACACTTCTTGTACTTCGTTTGGGCACCACATGGTGTTACTGTGCCTGAAAGCTTACACCTCGACTACTCTGGCTCGATTGCTATTCCTGCGGTAAAACACGCCCTCCTCATTACTCTACGGACAAAGAAATGTAGAAATAAATACATGAAAGTGAAAATAAATAAATATGCAAAAAAATTATAATAAACGTGGAAAAAATACATAAATAAGGAAATACAATTATAAATATATATATTTTTTTTTTTACATTTCTTTGTACATTTCTTTATTTATTTCTAAGTACAGCAGGATTGGCATTCCATAGGTGATAAGTCTTTGTCTAGTCCACTCAATGGGACTAACATACCCTGATTTTTAGTACAGAATAAAATTGCACAGAAAAGACAAAAACATTTTTAACAAGCAAAATGTTGAAGTGCACATTTTTGCCTTTGTGGCCTAATACTTTGTTTCAGATGAGAATCAGGAAGATGTGTGAACAAGTCTCTCACCCGGATCAGTGTGAAGATATCATCCATGTATGGCCGGATGTGGATCTTGACGAAGCACACAACCATACCCATCTGCTGGAAAAGAAACTAAAGAAAAAAAGAGATGAAAATAAGAGAAAGATGCATAGACAGGAGAGGTACAACGAAAAAAAATCAGATGGCTATACATGAAACTTGATTTGATGTAGGTTCAAGTTAAAGAAATATTCCAGGTCTGTAATTTAAATTAATTTTAATTTAAAATTCTATAACTTTAGAAAATTAAAATTAAATTAAATGATCAAATAATAAATACACATTTCAAAATGGTAGCTAAAATTATGAATAAAATGTTAAAAGAAATTGTATTTACTCATTCGAGAAATAAAATTAAAGGTGCTGTGTATAAGTTTTTGACTCTACTAAAGCAGAAAAATACCATGATATGTTTGCAGATATGTAAGAAACATGCTAAGTTAACATGTTTATCTGAAAAACAATGCTACAGTCAGTTATTCTCCTTTGAAAAGGTGCATTCCGTGTCGGAATGTCTATTTCTGTTTTGGTCTGTGTAACCCGCCCACTGCAAGTTTACCCAATTGTATTTCGGCACCCTGGGTTGCCAGATGGCGGAAAACACAGCGTAATTAATTTCCGCCATGGAAGCTGCCAAGCAAGGTTGAGCTCGTTCCTGTTGGTGTCGTCAATCTGGCAACCTGCATTTGCATCAAGTCTGAGGAGGGGGGGGCGGATGAAAAAACCCTCTCCAATATTTTGAATTTGGACTGCAATACATAGTTCAAACACTAGGCCTATTTTGACGATCTAAGCGCATGGTCTAAAGCGCACGGCGCATGTGCACTCAGGCGTGTCCGAATCCACTTTTGCTTGTTTAACGACGGGAAAACGGTCGGCGCCCGGCGCATGGTCTAAACGGGATGTCCCTATTCTCTTACTGAGTAATGAGTGTTTTTTTGGGCGTAACATGCAATAAACCAATCAGGGTCTCATCTCCCATTCCCTTTAAGAGTGAGTTGCGCTTGCTCTGTGACAGATTTAAATGGCGGAATTTTAAGGCGCACAGATTTGCTCCAGAGAGCAAATAGATCTGATCATGCGCGAGCACATAGGTAGGCTAATTCTGATACACGCAATGACTATCCATTATGACATGTATGACATTTTTATATTTATGTAGCCTACACACAATAATATTCTTTTACACTGTAATCCTTTCATTTTTAATATTTGGCATGTTTGTGTGCTGCTGCGCTTCCCTGTGTGTAATAAGCAAAGCGAACGCACGTTGTGGACCCGCCCAGAGGTGCATTTTCTACTAACGCGCTCTTTAAATAACAAAAAAAATATTGCGCCATTGACTTTAGACCAGGTTTGAGTTGGTCTATAGCACAGTCTATTTTCAGTTCCTCAAAATAACAACACGCCAACAATGCGCCTGAACACACCTCGTTTTCAGACCAGCACGCCCATGAGTGCACAAATGGGCGCAAATTTGCCATTTAAACAACATGACACAGGACGAGAAAATGAGAACTGCGTCGAGCTGAAACTAGCATAAACACTTGCGCTGCGCCTTGCGCCGGGTGTAGATGTCAATCCTACATACAGCACCTTTAAATACAATGTTTGTGATATTTCATTTTTCAATCCAGTGTTCAAAGGATTAACTGTTTAAAACAAATCACAAATAGACAAAATAGACAATGCAATTGTTAAATTAAATTCAAATGAGATGTCCCCTGAGGCATCAATCAAATCGGTAGAATCTGTAAGGTGGGGGGCACAGAGGCTAAAGTGGATGGACACCTCGGGGCGCCGACACTGAACCAGTGCAATGGATTTTCAATGTTATTTATTTGTCCCAAGTTACAAAGACCAACAATATTCCTATGTAGACCACATACTTAATTCAATGAATGTTCTCTATGAAGCAGACTCTAGTTACTTATTCCATTTAGACTACTTCACAGTTGCTTCCTTATATCGAGTCTGCTTGAGCTTGACACAAAGCTAATATGATGGTTTAATGAAATTTTAAGTTAATAAATTTTACCGTACCAATTATTTATACAGACCCTAGAACTTCACATAAAACTAACAAGCCTGTATGCTTTTGACAAAGCTTGTGAAACCCAGCTCATAAGAGTAATTTAAGAGAACTGGACAATGCTGGTTGCACTTTATGTTTTTGATTATTTTTGATGACTGTGGTTGATTTTGGGGAATGTTAGAAATGATAACGCACTAATTACAAGAAACAATACTAGCTGCACAAAGCATCGTGGTTTGGAGTTAAAACACATGACAGTAGAGACTGACATCTGAAGCAGCAAAGCAAGTGGGTAAACAACTATTGATCCTCAGAAGTTATATACAACCAGCCCATGTTTGATCGTGTGATTTGTCTATTGCAATGTCAATTTCAGCATTTGATTAATCATTTGAGAACTGATTAACAGTTTAATTGACAGGTTTATACTGAACTAATAATGAAAATGTAATATCAAACTAATTTCATAGTAAAGTTTCACAAGATAAACATTTGTAGTTGTTCTGACAAAACATTGTGTACAATTTTAAATAGTTTTAAAATTGAAAACAGAAAGTCAGAGAAAGACCAATAAAAATGCCACTATGTTGTAAGGCATTGTTAATATAATTTTGGTAGCTTGTTTTTAACTATTTAATCAGGTTGCTGCTGTTTTAGCATTCACATAAGCATGATGATAGTCATGTATGCTAAATATGATGACTGGTGTTTCTAATATGTGTTCCATTTTTTTAATATCCCAGCCATAAGTGAAAACAACCTTAAGGTATGGCTTGAGACAGATAAAGGAGGTATAGGAGTTTTGGTCTAAATAAGAATAAGTTTAAATTGCAATTTTATCAAAAGTCATCATAATATTTACATTTATTTTTGTTGGTTATGCTTATCCAATTGAGAAAATTAAATTGCATTTAAGCATTTAATTTATTTTGAGAAGCTAGAAGTATTTCATTTATAATCTGATCATTTGAGCATTTGATTTTAATTTTGATAGGACAAAACTTATTCAAGTTCAGCTCAACCGATTTTAATTTAAACACACTTTATAGCTCAAATAATACACACGTTTTAACAGAAGAATTAAATACGGTTATGAAATTATAATCTTCACATTTCTGCATATAAATCCTTAAAAAAATCACTTTCACTGTAATTGCCTTAGTGTAACCTTATTTTAATATGTTTATTTTTGAAGGAGGGACAAGTCAAACAACGTTTTTTTGTAATTTACATTATGCCACAAATTCTGTTGACCCAGCCTAACATCTAATAAACCTGAATACTGCTATGGAAACCTGGTCGAACCTTACGGATTTATTCTCACTTAGACAATACACCTCATAAATGGAAAAACAGGTTATGTGTTGCAATGCATTGGCAAAGAATCAGCAAGTGTGTTTGTGCACTCTGGCTTTCAGATTTATGTTTTAACATTCTATTAAAAATAATTTTTGAAGAAAGTACCACCTCATTTCTGTGATAGCAGCGTACCTCTCTGATGCTGGCGTCACACACTCTGATGACGTTGAGAAAGGTGGGCATAACTTGAGGCAGGAACTGCACACATTTCAGTCCGAGTGATTTGAAAATGAAGGTGACGGCCTGCACCACCATGGTGTGATGGTTGGACAGCGACGGGTCACGCAGGATGCGCATCAGAGTCACTATGGCAACTGCCGGGTAAAACTCGTCTAGTGGCAGATTGCCCATGTTGACCAGCATCTCACTGGTACTGTAGTCAGCTGAAACGTCAAATGTGACAGAAGTCATTATACTTTGCAGAAAGGATGTTAAAGGGATCTTTCACCCAAAAATGAAAATTCTGTCATTAATTACTCAAACCCGTAAGACCTCCATTCATCTTCAGAACACAAATTAAGATATTTTGAGAGCTATTTGCATTCTGATGCATTAGTCTGAAACAGAGGTAAAATAATCAGCTGTTGAGATACGCTGTTTACCTTTGATTTGAATGAAAACAAAGTATCCGCGTGTCGCAGCTGACACAGAACAATGTTTAATTAACTCCATTTTCAACGTCCATACAAAAAGTAATCTGATTTACAAAATTACGAACCCCTGATGTCAGGATTTTCTGCTTTTTGTTTTGCTTACATGAGGGTGAGTAATTAATGACAGAATTTACATTTTTAATGAAAACTTCCTTGAAGTCCGTGAACTAGGTGAGTAATTAATGACAACAGTTGAAATATCCCTTTATGCCTTCCACGTGGGTGGTCAGAGTTTGCTGTTTGCTTACTTCACGCTTGAAATACAACAGTGAAATTAGTAAAGTAATTACAACCATACACAAAAAGGTACAACCACACACACTGTAAAATAAGGTGAGCCAATTTAAATGTTTAAGGCATCCAGCTTCAGCAGATTTTTGAGTTTTTAGGATATTTCTCAACTTTTTGTTGAATAAACTTAAAACAATAAGTTGAAGAAAACTCAAAAAATCTGCTGAAGCTGGTTGCCTTAAACTTTCAAGTTTGCCCAACTTTTCTTTTTTTTTTCAGTGCATAAGTTTAAGTTTATACACAAAAAGGTACAAAAGGTACATTTAATATCTTTAAGGTACTAAAATGCACCCTTCAGAAGTAAATAATGTGAATGTGTATTTTTTTTGAAAGGGTACTGCCCCATGTTCCCAACACCTTTTAAAAAGTAATTTAAGGAAGCAAAACACATGAAGATATCAGAGGAATTAGTAAATTGCAGGATTTACAACAGTAAACTATGTGACACAGGAGGCAGCGCAGCCTGCTACTGACCGCTTCCTACAGTCATAAAACTCTACCACACATACCTCAGTGAAAAACAAACTATATCCGTGTATGTGTGTATCTGAATCACGTAATGCAGTCATCTGTTTCCCATACACAGCAGGCCGTTCCCTAAAATACATGTGCTATTTGATGTGGGGTTAACAGGCGATCTGGAATTGTTTGCCTGCGCTTAAGGGTTTCAAGTCCTTTCATTTGGTTTACAGTGGCAGACAGCGGGGTGTCTAAGGACCTGTTTACCACCTGGTATTCATATGAATTGTCGGAGATCTGATCCAAGCGGTCAGCCGAGAGACGTTGCTGTTTCTACCTGTTGTTAACATGCAACCACTCACTCATTCGCTTTAGAGAGCGTGCATGAATGCAACAGACAGACTCTTTAAAAAAAAAAACTATTTGAAATACACTGTGCATTAAAAACGAGATGCAGAGTGCTGAATTCCCGTCAAGCCAGTTGCAAAGAAAACAGTCTGCAAACTTATTAGGATTATTATGGTAATCTACAGACAGTCACAGCGCATAAAGATGGCCAGAACCATATGCTTCTCATTTTGTTTTGTTAGCTTCAAATATGCATTCTTCCCCCGATCTGGGCAGAATATTGCACACTAGTCAGTCGAGTCAGTATGAAAAGACTGTGATAGACTAAATTCAAAAGAAGATTTTCAGATATCTACCTGCAAAGCTACCTTAAAAAATGTTTTGCAAATGTACCTTGAACAAAAGCTGTTTTTGGGCAGAATGTGGTCATACCAAATATTGATGTGATTTAGTAAATAGGAGTAAATAGAAGTAATGACATTATTTTTGAAATCATCTTCATGTCACTTTTTTCACAAGCGCCTAAATGTTTTACAGTACTTTAGCTTTGCAAATAGATTTCTCTAATCATTTTAGAAAGGCTGCCTAAGTTCTTATGAATTCTGTCGGTCTCAGTTTTCTTCTGTCCTCACATGAGTCTCATATTATGTATTTGTATTGAAGAAATAAAATACCAGTACTAAAAGTCTTCTAAGAAAGCTACTGACCAAAATAATTCAAGATCCTGAGAGCTACGCACACACTTTTTTTCGGTCCACCATTAACATCCCTCACAGAGCTCACCTTCATCTCATAAAACGTCCCATTGCTCTATTATTACAACAAGAGGGCCAGCAGGCAGTTCTCTGCCTGTAGGGAGAGTTTTCTCAAAGTGGGAGTAGAGAAAATTGCAGACCCAGACAGAGCTGCCCCAGACGGTAACCTGTACTTTATCCCTAATGCATCACTCGGGAGATATCCACACTTCCTGCAGAATGCTTCTTTATGAGGCCCTGCTGTTAAAACTATTCATTCTCTCTGCAGCATAACAGTACATGAAGGTCTGAGCTGGTAGACTCTGCTTCTCTGAGGCCAGAGGCAAAAACGTAAGAAGCTTTAATGACCTACCCAATCTTCTATCTTTGCTCATGAAACTACAGAATATTTTTAAGGCAGTCATAAATGTCAAGACAGTCAAAAGTAAATAGGTGTTTGACTGTGGTGCTGCGTGGACTGATTGGCATCTGATTCGAAGCAGTGCATATGCTGTTAAATATTTTGTCCGACTTGAGACAGCGGAGACGTCACAGTGACATATGCCCATCTAAGTAATGCAAAAACAATTTGAGAGCTGCTCATTCTGCGCAACTTTGCCAGAGTGGCCACACAAGCTCTGATGATGACGTGTGTTTCACAATTGGCCAGATTCACATTTCATTCATGTAGTGATAACTAAGTACTGAGTATATGTATGTGTTTTTTTGCACATTGTCTTCTGTACAGTCTGTATGTATGTACTGTCTATATGTAAATAGTTTTTTTGCACTCTCTGGAGCACGCTCTCAAGAATTTCACTCACCAAGGCACTTGTGCTGTGGTGATGTGACAATAAAAGTGATTTGATTTGATTTGATTAGTGTTTATTGACACCTTCAGTTTCGCCAATGCTCTTAAATCTGTTAACTTATCAGTAAAAACTTTGTAATGTAATATCAATGTTATATTGTCATGCTTTTCAATTTTATTTTTACAAATATAGACCCCACTTTGTTATTTAAATAGTACTGATTTATGTTGAATTTTATTAGTGTATATACAGGCGCTGAATTAAGCAATACAAAAAAGTATTGAATGAAAAGTATTTCTGTTTCTACATAAAATATCTGAAATTTCTGTGTATTTGACAAATATTGCATCTAATCCACCTCATCTGTAATAAAGTATGCAAACACACCACAAGCATCACTATGTTAAACAAAAAATGAGACCAACATAATGGCTTCATTTTCAACTCTTTCCCCAACTGTAAGCGGCAAATCGCGGAGATCGGTTAAATCCAGCAGCCGCCGAATTCAAACACACCCGATGGCATCAGGACCTTGCACAGTCCCAAACCCTTCACTAGCAGCATTTTACTAACTCAATTAACTTGATCCCTTGGTTTTACTACAAGTTCATCCATCTACAGTAGTGTGACCCCAATAATGATGAGTTAGACTAATTTAACACACGTTTGTACAGAAAAATATTACAAACACACTTTAACAAAAATATGAGCTTCATATTTCTGCTTTTACATATTTTTGCTTTTTATACTCCAAAAAGCCGAATGTCCCACAAACTTCCATAATAATAATAATATAATATTAAAAGATAATTTCTGTGGTAACTAACAATATGCCACGATGCTGTTAACTGGTATAAAAAAAATATCTTTTTTTTTTGGTTCTGGACCGAGGAATAGTGGACACGTTGTACTAGGGCACTGGGTTCACAACAGTGGGAAAGGAAATGTCTTTATTTGATAATTGAGAACTGCTTGTTCTGACGTTTGCACACCTGCAAATTAAATGAGAAAGAGGATGGTATGGGTGGGAAACGAGTGGGACTTTAATGAAAACGGCACTGTAATTTGATCTATTTTAATCCTAATTCTAAAAGACAGTGTGTACACAGGCAGTGTATGGACTTGCAAAAACATTTCCAAAGAGAAAGTCACAAAGAAAAGGATGAAATGTGTACAAAGATTTGTGAAAGGCCAAACAATCTGAGCCAACATGTGAGAGCACGCTACCCAGGAGTTCTGGCTCTGCCTTTGGAAAGAGAAATTAGTGTATGAAGATGTGCTCTGTTTGCTATGGAGAATGCCTGTGTTAGATGGGCAAAATCTTCTGTGCATCTGTAATTAATTGTGTTGATGTGAACTCACATTAGCGTGATTAGAGCCCACTGTGTCTAGGCATGCATGCTCAAAAAAGTATACAGGTGCATCTGATTACCTGAATCCTGGCTGGACTTGGACTCTGAGAGGCTGACGGCTGAAGCATCACGAGACTGGTCAATCATACCGATGTTCACCTTGTGTTTGTAGGGATCCAGAGCTCCAAGTAGACCTAACACACGTATGGCCTAACCAAGGGAAGAGAACCACAAAGCCAGTTTAAAAATGCAAACGGTTTCATATTAAAGAGCAGTGGTTCCAAACTAATAAGCTGATTAGTTGAATTACTGTAGGTGTGTTTGATTTACCAGACAGTGTTGGGATACTCCTGGAAAATATACGATCCTGTCAAAAATGACTATGCTGTTGTCATGGATTCGTTGTCAGCCGTTCATGGATAGAACTGTGGATTAGAATAATTACATGAAACTAGTTGGAATAAGTAGTGAATATTTCAATTTATAGTTTTAAGCTATGATGCTGCACAAATGTCTACAAATCTGAAAACACTAAATACATCATTTTAGTCATCTAGTTTGCATCTTTTGTGCAAACAATTTCGTACGACAACAATAAAATGGCATAACTCAAGCTAATATTTCCAAAACCATTAACTATAAATATCCTAATTTCCTTTAAAACCCATGCATACTGTCTCATATTGCCCATACACCCAAACAATGTAACTGTAAAATAATCTTAGCTTAGTTTCAAATTGTGCCCCTATACAAACATAGAAATATACAAATCAAGTACATCAAAAAATTATAAACAATTTAAAATCTCGCCGACTAGATTAAGTACTAGTTCAATAAACAAAACAAAAAATCTCTGTAAATTATGGAAAGGCATCAGTTTAACAACTACAAAAAAATTGGTCCCAAACTAGCAGGCCCCTACTGAATGAGCCTAATTTAAGCTTTATATGTAAACCCTGTTATCCATATCCATTTGTTTTGTTTTATTGCACACATTAAGGTCATTGAATGACCATTGCTTGAAACAAAACCTGGACGTGAGGTGGAATTGTCTGAAGCACTTCCTTTCAAATAACTGTTGCAGCCACATTCGTGGAAAATGGCGTTCAATGACAGGAGCAGAAATCAGTACCTCTCTCCTAATCCCCTGGTTCTGTTCTGTCTTCAGGAAGTTGAGTAGCACCTCCAGTAGAGACGGATACTTCCTGTATGGCTCCACCACATACCCAGTACTGGCTACTTTTTGACCCAGAGTCCAAAGTGCCACCTAGTGGGAGAGAAGATGATCAGTGTGCTATTGTGTACATTAACATTTGTTCATTTAGCAGGTGCTTTTATACAAAGTGACTTATAAATGAGGAATACAACAAGCAATATATATATATATATATATATAATACAGTGCTAGTAATAAGAGTTGCAATCATAGTCCAGAATTGTAGAAAACAGAGAAAAGCTAGAGAAAAGAGGGAAATAAGAATAGTTTATTTATTTATATATATATATATATTTATTTATTTTTTTTTTGAAGAATGAAGCCATGTTCTCATAGAAGATAAATCTTTACGTTTAATATTGGCAGGTTTTTGCTCTTTAACACTCCTAAATGCTGCATCATTAAATTAGCTTCACTATTTATTTATTACTTTTATTAGATAGTGTTTTTAATGAGGAAAAATTCCTGAGTGCACCAGTGCACAGTACCTTTAAGCTGTTTTATTGAGAAAACGACTTTTAAGATTGATACAGAAAGTCAAATAAAGCCCCAGACACAGTTCAGAACAGGTAAAGTATTTAGTTACATGAGCTTCTGTGAATCTCGGGTAACCTAAAACTAATGTAAATCATACAAACTCTATAACACTCCTGATTGCTAAAGCAGAACCTGACAACGTCATACCAAGAAAGAAAGCCTTGTGTAAAGTTGTGTAAACGTTAAGGACATTTGACTGCACCTCATAACAGTACTGAAATATCTTTCAGATTAAAAGCATGCACTCTAGAGTACCTCCAAATATTGCTGAAATACACAAATACGTCTCAGTGTTTCCACTGTCGTTACGGAGGAAAGTGGAAAGCAGAGTGCTTTTCATTACCCATATTCATTTTCAAAATAAAAAAAACGAATTGCTTCACAGAGGGAGGAAAATAGATGTGTATAAAAATACCAATCTTGTGACTATAAGAACCTTGACAGTAAGAGTCATAAGAGGCCACAAGTAAAAACGTACAAACACAACATACAAACATAATTTACTGAAACAGGATTGAAAGACTTTGGTTTAACCTCGCTAAGGTTAATAATATTGCCAAATCTTGGATCACATGAACAAAAAAAAAAAAAAATAAACAAATAACAATGGATCAAAAGTTTAACATATGGGAATGAGCAAACCTGTCTCTTAGCTAATGAAGACGAGTCCTGCAGCATGTCCATAATAATGGGGAACAGCTCATCCATCCATTTCCTCATCTCCAGTCCGCTCACCTGGTACAAATTAAAGAAACACACTATACAGCATTGCGACTGACAAATTAAATGACCTTTCAGGGTTGACTTGATTTTGAGTGTAATGTAATTTTAAGTGTAAATAAAATAAAACTCAAGTATCTGGAAAAGAAAAAAAAATAAACCAAAAATAAATATGGAAGCAACAGTGCTTGTCCTTAAGACTGCTCTATTCTTATTAGCACTCATTCAAGTGGCTCTAATCCATTCTTTAATACCAAACATTGTAGTCACATATAACTATAAGGGATGGGTCACGATTTTCGAATATTTGATTAGTCGATTTAATTATAGAATATCGATTAGGTTGTGCGATTATTTTCTAAAGGTGTACCCACACTGGGTGTTTTGAACCATGCCCGATCGCGTCTGAGCCCCAAAGCCCTGTTCGTTTGACTAATGTGATCGCTCCGTGCCCACATGTACACAAGGGCGGAAGGCACACATGTAGTGTGTCCGCGCCGGAGCACGGAACTTCTGATACGTGCAGCCTGATTGCGTGAACAATAGACCTGTTAACAATATATTGTGAGAGGGCCGTTTGTTACAGCATCCCAAACAACTCAAAATAATAAACCACAAAGTTAACAAAACGATGCACTCCCCTGCGCTGAGCGAGAGCGCTTCTCTGCCACCTTCACATGCTATCGGAAACGTCCTGTTTCCCACTTATGAAGTCATGACAAGCTCGCTGCATTCAAATTATTTGTTTTTTGTTGAAAGTATAATGTAATATTCCACTGGTTGATAACCATAAATATTTATATGCAAAATATGTTGTGCTGTTTTTCGTGTTAAATGTGAAGAATGACAGGGTGGATTCCACAGACTTGTTTTTTTTTTGCCGGAGGATACAGGTGTAATTTTCACTTTAACTTCACGCAATGTAACATAACATGATAATTTTATTATCGTACTTTTGACTTTATTCTTAAAATATTATGAAGTTAATCTTATTTATTTGAGAAGGATAAACTGATCAAACTCGCGCTGGCCGCTTAGTATTTTAAAAAACAAAAACTTGAATTTAACAAACATAAAATGTTCCAATTATATTTCTGAATTAAATTAATAAATAAACGAAACAAAATAATGACCACTTTGCTATTAAAAACCAAACCGGAACTATTTTAATGGCTGCAACAGCAGCTTTGTAACGGAGGAGGAGATAGAGAGAGAGAGAGAGAGAAAGACACAGGCTCTGGTCGGACTCAGGCGGAGAATTCTGAGAAGCTGCAGGGCTCTATATTCGTTCCCTCGTTTCAATTAAACGTTCCCCGGACTAATTGTGAACAGATTGCACTCCCGTCTTCTTCCCGAGCATGTGAACATGTTCATTTAAAAAAAAATATATATATGAAATAGGTTATTGTTATGAAGACAGACGTTACAATTAATGTTCACATAATAAGTGCCATCATTCAAGCTGTTCACAATATTTTTTTGCGCGTAATATGTTTTAAGAATGATATTCATTGATTAATTAATCAAACTGTTAAGTTTTTTTTTGTTTTAAACAATACGAATGTTCATGCTCATTTTTCAAATAGAAATATCCTAGCCTTATGAGCAGTTGATAATCGACGGACTGTTCTGTTAATAAATGCCATCATTCGGTTATGTTATATTAATATGTTCCAGCAATCATACGTTACAACAATTCATTGGCTTGGGTTAAGATAGACTATTCTCTAATTAATTAAACAGATTTGTATCATACATATTGAAAGCCTGAATGGTTTCTCTCCCTCTCTCTCTGTTTGTGTGTGTGTGTGTGTGTGTGTGTGTGTGTGTGTGTGTGTGTGTGTGTGTGTGTGTGTGTGTGTGTGTGTGTGTGTGTGTGTGTGTGTGTGTGTGTGTGTGTGTGTGTGTGTGTGTGTGTGTGTGTGTAGCAGGAGGGGTGCGATTTTCGAATAGTAATCGAATAATAACTCCAGCGATTATCGAATATTACTTTTGCTTAAAATGCCCATCCCTAATAACTATATATTTTGTTTCTGAATAAATTCCCATTTAATTCCTCTTTTCCAATCTTTGCTACACCTTCTTACCAGTGTCCACAAATATTTTAGCTTTATGCTTGCATTCCCAACTCTCTCCTGCACAGAGCTACTCTGATGCTTCTCCTGAAGGTTTCTTAAATAGTGTGCAGTAGGAAAGCAGATCTGGTCATCTGAAAGGTACTGTAGATGATTTCAAAAGATGATCCATTACCTGAGCAAGTTCTCCAATAGTAGCTAAAACACTGATAACGACCCCAGGGTTTGGATCGGGATCTTTCAGCTTCAAGATGAGGGCCTGTGTGAAGAACAGAATAGGAAAAATACATCATGGAAAAGGTTTATCTTTTTTACAACACATTATTATGTGAATGAGTCAGTAAATTGATTGTTTGCTAAGCCCTGCTTTACAAAACATTACTGACAAATCCTACATAATATATATATATATACTCTGCATCATATTATCGAACATATTTTTCTCTTATTCTAATGAAAGCCTTGTGTGTTTAGTTAAACTATCTAAAAATATGTGAAAATAATGTTTACAGGGCACTTCAAGATCCAAGTTCACGCTGTGCATTAAAAGCCATTTAAGATTAAACCTTCATTCTGAAACGAATCATGTATAACATCAGCCAGAACACATTTTGGAATCTCAACCGTACAAATTATTATTTGGGCTATTATCCAAGTAAATGCAAATAAACTTCCGGTTACCCCAGTGTTTCCCCTGCCATTATATTAGGGGGTTCAGTAGAACAGATATTCATAGATGTTCAGAGATATTGTTCAGTAGAATGCACATAATACTACTATTAGTACTACTACTATAATTATTAAAACTTACACTTCTTAAGGAATAATCACAACAATTTCTTCCATGTTTTATTGTTAATAGTAGCCTAAATCGCCCTTTGTTTGCCAAAAAATTACAGTTTGTTTAATTTTCAATAATTAAAAGATACAATGCAATTAATGTGTCATGCATTCATTTGATAACCAGACTAAATTTAAATACACAACACAGAATATTTATCTGAGGAAAAAAATAAAAAATTCAAAAGGCTAATTTTTTTTAATAAATTTGAATAAAATATGATTATTTTTTTATTATTTTTGCATTCAAATTATTTTACATGATATAACATGAGAATTTTGGTAACAATAACAAATATGGTGAGAAAAAAATAAAACATTTCATAGGGCCCTAATCATGTAGTTGTGTTTTTGTTTTAATAAATTGATGTGACATTGTTTCATGAAGTTTCATGGTTTTAATTGATTAGACATGCTTTTTGATTTATACAGATTTAATTTAACCATTAAAAAGGAGTCCAGAAAAATGTAAACAGAAAAAAAGCGGAATCCAGAAAAATTAAAACGGAAGAAATGGAATTCGGAATAATTCCAAAAAATAAAACGGATTTCACAGGGCCCTACACTTAGGTGTGCTACAGACTCCCACCAGCAGACAGAGTGCGCGCGTGGGAAAATATGTCATGTCAAATATGCCCCCCCTGTAGACCTAGAGCTGTAGCTGTAGACCTAGAGGGAAACACTGAAAACCCCAAAACACATGAAGAGAACAGTGGAAGTGAGTGTACCTTGAGAATGGGCTCCATGTATGGCCGGATGAGTCGGGGGGCATTAGACACCAGGTGACCCAGCATGCGGGCGCTCTGTTCTTTGTTTCCGGCCCACGCCACTATGTTCCAACTCAGTAAGGATCTGGACAGTTTTATTGCATTGGACAATAACACAAGTCTGACATTAGTCAATTGTTCTTAACTAACAGACAGATTCATAACAGATGAGTGGTATAATATTTGATCAAAAAATGATCAGTGTACATTACAATAAAACAAATAAGTGAACTCTTCTATTGAGAGGGTAGTAGCACAAGGTAAAGGTTTCCATGCAATATGCATAAGGCATATGTTGTTAGTCAACAGAAAAAAAGTGAAGTTTGATGGGAAACAGAGTCAGTCCAGGCTAACTAGAGCTGCAGTGAAACAAAACAGCAGATATTTCAGCAGAAAAATATTAACTGACTGCCACCTGTTGGTAGTTGAGAAAAACGGCTACAACGTCTTTGCAGTGTACAGCATGAATATGTTCACTGTGCACAGTATGAAGTCTATATGTAACCCTGGACCACAAAACTAGTCTTAAGTAGCTGGGGTATATTTGTAGCAATAGCCAACAATACACTGTATCGGTCAAAATTATTGATTTTTCTTTTATGCCAAAAATCAGAAGGATATTAAGTGAAGATCATGTTCCATGAATATATTTTGTAAATTTCTTACCATAAATATATCAAAACTTCATTTTTGATTAGTAATATGCATTGCTAATAACTTCATTGGGACAACTTTAAAGATGATTTTCTCAATATTTAGATTTTTTTGCACTCTCAGATTCCAGATTTTCAAATAGTTGTATCTCGGCCAAATATTGTTAGATCCTAACAAACCATACATCAATAGAAAGCTTATTTGTTCAGCTTTCAGATGATGTATAAATCGCAATTGTGAGAAATTGACACTTAAGACTGTTTTTGTGGTCCAGGGTCACATATATAGCCAATATATATATATTCATAAAAAGAGCAATGAGTAATGAAATAGGGAGCCGATACACCTTTTCAAACCGATACATAACAAAATAGTATCTGCCGATACCGGCCTACAGCACAGTTTTTTTTATCAGTAGAATTTATATATCAGCGTGTGTTGATTTCACTCTTTTGTATTTTACACACAATCCTAAATATAGAAAACTACTAAAGAAAAACAAACAATTGGATATGTAATTATAATCTGACAAAAATACTTTTATAAACTAGTGGATAATTCAAGCAAAAGTATCTAGAAAAATCATGAGTGCTTATAAAATCTATGGTCCTATCGCGTTTGGTCTTTCTTTCTCTGTCGGGCGCTTGCTTGGCCATTTATCTATCTATCTATCTATCCTCCATCTATCATCTATCCATCTATCTATCATCTATCCATCCATTTATCTATCTTACCATTAGTTGTAGGGATCTAAAATATGGTCATGCAGAAAAAGAATTGTGATCAGTGGTTTAGTCTCACATGTGAGATGTTAGTCTAAAGCCCTGTTTTTTTTTTTTTTAAATATGAGCATGAGTAGTGGGATGCCATTTCAAATATAGCCAAGTGCTGTAAAAAATACCTGAATGAGCATCTTGCGCAGAAAAGGCATAACAAATGCAGGGTTCATACTGCTGAGACGACCGATAGTGCAGATGGCCAGTTCACGGATCTCAAACACTTCATCATTAAGCGCCACAAACAGAGCTTGGAGGTTCTCTGCTTGTGCCAGGTGCGCATCAAAGCGCTCGTCCAGGGAGGCCAGCACGCAGTATCGAATATCAGGGTCTAGAAGTCACAGGAAGTTACATATGCATAAATTAGTACACCCAAAACCTAAAGATATAATGTTCCATAAAGTCTGGTTGGTCCGTTACCAACAAAGCGTGTCATTAATCAGGAAAGTAAGAGTTTATTATCAAATTGATAAAATATTATGTTGCAAAAATGAATACTCTCCAGAAATTTACAAAATAAAACGTAATAAAACATTTCCAATGCTCCAATGATTAACAGGTGAGTATTTGAACCAAATAATTTGAATAGGAATCATTTATTGACAATCAAAGCATTACACAGTCATTTGAACAATTATCAGACTTAAATCAATAGTTCACCTTAAAAAACTATGTCATACTTTACACACCTGTGTAGATTTCTTTCTTATGATGAACACAAAATAAAATATTTTGAAGAATGCTGGTTCCATTTTATTTTTCTCCCTACTATAGAAGTCAACGGGGACCAACAACTGTTTGGTTACCAGAATATCTTCTTTTGTGTTCATCATAATAAAAAAACATATTCAGCTTTGGAACAACATGAGGGGGAGTAAATTACAGATGTTTTTTTATTTTATTTAGGTAAACTATTAATTTAATGCTAAAACAATGAATCAATTTGGAAAGAATTGTCAGGAGAAAAATAATGGATTTATGAGTTAGCAAGCTCCATTAAATAATCAGTCTTTCGTTTTGTGTTGAGTGATGTTTTCTTAGAGAACTATTATTATAAAATATATATTTTTTTTGGGGGGGGGTTATAATAACAAAAATAGTTTTATTTTTGAATTGTAAAGCACCTTGGACACTGAACATTGTAATCATATGGTGCTATATAAATAAAAACGACCATGACCATAACCATCAACTACTAATTTAAATAAAAAGGTTCTCAATGTTTGTTGAATTTATTGAAGGGTATAAAGATATTAGCAACTCTTCATTTAATTGAATTCAACTTATGGACCAATTTTACAAGCATAAACTTGTGAAATGTGTATATACATAATCTATAAACTACCATGGATTAAAGCAGCTGTCTCTCTCACCTGGGTCAGTGATGCCAACCACCAGTAACTTGCTGAGAACGTCAGCCACCACCTGCACAGCGGTTTGACTGACCACGTGTCCGTGGCCACTGATCAGGTGGATGGAGGGGGTGAGAAGACGTGAGCAGGTGCGCGCTGCCTCCATGCGGATCTCCTTGTGCTCACTGTTCAGGAAGTGGTCAGCACAGTGGCGCACAAACTGGGTCAATGAGTGACCTAAAAATTGAACCAAACAGTAGTGAAAAAAATATATATTTTCTGAAAAAATGTAAGTAATGCTAGCTTAAACAAAACTCATTACAGAGCATTGCTGTGCACTTGCTAAGGTGTTCTGGGTTGGGCTGGGTAATGCATCGGATAGCAATATTATTACAATATTTTAGGGAATATCATGATAATGCTAAGTTTAGCATAAAAAGGACAGAAAGCCAATTTCACTCCCCTTTTTTATCTCTTGAATATAACAGCTGTCATATGCGAATGCATGCCGTAATCAAAACTAAAGGTGGTCCAACCGAATATTAGAGTGTGTGAATTTTTTTTGGACGGGCAGTGTATTTCCCCAATATTACAGTCTTTGCACTGGCTGCCGATTTGTTCCAGAATTGATTTCAAAATATCTCTCTGTTCGTTTGAATCAAAACAACTCTGCTAGATTATTAAGGTCATCTCAACAAAGATTGCTAATGGTTCCGAGATCTAAACTTAAGTCGAGGAGTGACCAAGCTTTTTCTATTTCTGGTCCAAATAGTGGAATAGTCTCCTTTTATCTATAAAACTAATTTCCACAGAGTCTGAATTTAAATCCAAGTTAAAAACTTACCTTTTCTCTCAAGTTTACAACTGTCTTTGATTTTTAAAGTCGAATTTTCTGGGTTTTGATGTAAACTCCCTTCCTCATTGCTTTGCTTTTTTAGATATTTATCCTTTGTCGTTTTGTACAGCACAATGGTCATCTACTTTTGTTTTTATTTGTGCTATATAAATACAATTTGATTTGATTTGATGTTAATCATGGAGTATTAATTTATCGCAAGGTCATAGTGTTTCATTATAGCCAAAAATAATAAATAAGTGTAAACATGTACCTTCAAATTCAAAGCTGCCAAGAGTACGCAGCGCCAAGGTGATGCTGCCCACGTCACTAGCCTCAGGGATATTGGTCAGGCTGGGTGATGCCAGCTGGTACGCCAGGCCCTTGGGCATACCTGGGTGACGCAGAGGCTTGTGCATGAGCACAAGCGAGAGCATTTTCAGCAGCCCATCCTGAATGTCCTTCTTCAGCTGTGGAATCTGCCTGCTCAGGTCATATAGTACTGCAGTCAGAGCAGGACTGGGAGAACAGAGAAAGACAATTAAAAGATTACACAAGAAATAATGACTGAATCTTTTGGCATGTACAATGCCAGTGAAAGATTTGTGCACAACCGACTGCATCCGTTTCCCTTAAAAAAACTTTTGTTCTAAAGGCTTATGCTTAACTGTTTCAAATTAGTTCCTATATATCAGGTTTTTTTTGTGCTTATGTTTATTAATTATCTTACTCTTATCTGTAACATTGAGTGGTGTATATTGTATTTGTATCTATGACTTGGCATCTCAAGAAATTACAGCCCAGTAAAGGTGAAACTGATAATAAAGCACTTGACTTGGACTGTACCTGAGACCAACAGCTAGCATGGGCTCGAGAAGTTCTTTGACATCCTGTTGAATGCTAGGCCCCATAGCTCTGGAGAGCATACTGATACAAGTGAACACAGTAGCATCCACCTGCATGGTCTTCTGCCTCCTAAAAGATTACAAAACATGGGACAGAGGGCAAAAAAGAGAAGAAAACCAAATACATAACATTCTTAAGATTTCATTAGTAGTGAAACAGTAGCAACACTTGGATTGTTTTAAAATCTAATTGGATAAGCCACATTTAAAGGG
The DNA here is from genome assembly GCA_027422405.1 of Ptychobarbus kaznakovi. Taxonomy (NCBI): domain Eukaryota; kingdom Metazoa; phylum Chordata; class Actinopteri; order Cypriniformes; family Cyprinidae; genus Ptychobarbus; species Ptychobarbus kaznakovi. Next base: position 1,287,975 of record CM049810.1, read on the forward strand.
GTGGTTGATTGCGATTTCACTTTTTTAACGTTAGTTACTGTGTAATATTGCTGTTTGAGCATAAATAATATATGCAAAGTTACGACGCTGAAAGTACAATGCAAACGGATGTCTTTTAAAATTAAGGCATCTAAGGCACATTAAGGCATCTTTTAAAAAACTTGCCCCCGGGGGCGAGGCCATTTTGCACTGCATTAGAGGAGAGGAAGAGTTGTTGCCATGCTGTCAAAACTAGGGGTGCACGAAAAAAATCTATTCATATATGAATCATGATTCTGTCGTTTTAACGATTCTAATGGATTCACAAGTTTCAAAATCAATGTTCTAAAGCAGCAGTCCTTAATACTGTTCTGCATCTCTCTCTCTCTCATTCAGATCATCAGCTCCATTATTGAACTGTGTTCCAGTTATACACTTTATGTGTATAGACAAACAGATATTTTTCACATAGCTATGAAAAGCGTTAAACATGGACGTGCACGCGGTGGCCGTGCTGTATTATAGCTTTAATCAGGATAAAACCATATATTAAAAGCTAACATAAGCAGTAGCATTTACAAATAACAGCATATCTAAAAGTATGAGACAAAAAAAGAGCCATTCTTGCTCATAGGGCTGTGCAATTAATCTAAATTTAGTTTCGATTTCGGCCTCCAATGATTATGAAAATACAGTAATCGAGATAAAACGATTATTGCGCCCCATTCCAGCGGAGCTCTTTTGTTCCTCCATAAAAGCCCATTTTCAGGTGCAAATCAGAAAAATCATGTAACGAGACTTTAGTAAAAATGGGACTTGATTTATTTATTGATTTATTTAAGTTGATTAGATGTATTTTTGTTTTTAAAAGTGTGACAGAGAACATGCGCTTCCTCGGGAAGATTACTGTGTATGCGCTCAGAGACAGAACACAACATGGATATGTAAAGTCATCTTTTAGTGCCTAAACGCTCAAATACACGCCACAATGTGTCAAAATGTGGCGCTTAGTGATTATTCATGTAAACCCTCGTCAGTTATGTAATAAATGAACGTAAAGAGTTGAGGATGAAAATACTTGTGTAACGGTAAATTGGATCCGTGCGGCTCTTAAAGTGACAGCGCGCTATATTCCTGCTGCGACTGTGTGCTTTATATTAATAATCAAACAACAAAATCACTCTCTGCTCTTGACAGACGGACTTTTGTAGCTTTAATAAGAAACAAAGGAAGTTTAATTCTTACAGTGAAGACTGTTTAATTTTAAATTAGGTTATTCAATTTCTCTAGTAGGCTGTTAACTGACTACTTTAGACTTGCATTAATCCATTTTTTGGGGGGGATATGGCCAACTAATAATCGTTTTAAATAATCGTGATCACAATATTTACCAAAATAATCGTGATTATGTTTTTTGTCATAATCGAGCAGCCCTACTTGCACAGGTTCTGCGCAATCCTCTTCACTAATATTCTCTGGGTCTCAATCGGGCTCAAATTGATAAGCAATACTGACGTCGCCATTGTTTACAATACAACTGGAGCGGAGCTGAGGGGCGGGACGTTTAATGCGCACTAGAGATGGTTTAGCCAATCACAACACACTGGACCAGCTAACCAATCTGAGTATTTTTCGCGTATTTCTGAGGGAGGGGCTTCATAAAACCAGGAAATCATCTGAGCATTTTTAGAAGAAGGGACAAAGCAGTGTAGAATAAATTTTGTGAAAAATAATGCATTTAATTTTTTTTTTATTAAGCATTAACACGTTAAACTGCAAAAAACTGTCAACCACCCCTTTAAAGTCATAACACGTATAAGCTCAATTTTATATTACTCTTTGATCATGCGACTTGGCACTGACAAATATCAGACAAGCAAACAAATTGTCTTATTACTAAGAGTTGACAAAATAATCAGATTTTATACATGTTAAAATGTATAGACTTTCTTTGCCAGCAAATACAAAATGAGAACTTCCACCACCCTCTAAACTATAAATACAGCCTAAAGCCTAATATAATAAATAAATAGGAAATAATAAATCAGAGTGTCAGAATCTCTTGATCATGTACCAACAATTGTACTTAATCATTATGAAAGTGGCTTCATTAATTTTGTCAAGCCATCAAATGAACATACCTCAACACAAAAAAGTTAAGTTTGACATCCAATTTGTATGGGAACCTTAATTGTTGGACTTAAAAAATATTTACTGAACATTGTTCATACTGTTGCAGTAGTTTTTAAACAATCAATAAATTGCTTAAAGCTGTATGGGTCGTCGCCTTAACCGTGGTAAAAATAAAAAATGTTCCTCTTGTGGTTTACAGCTTACATTTTTGCAGGCCTCTAGTGTTTGTATTTGAGCTGTGCACTAATAAAGTTTAGATTCGAATGGTTGCAGGATCTTACTTGTGTGCAAAGTCTTTAGGTGGCAGTGCAGCTTTGATGATCTCCAGGATCTTGCTGAGGTAGGGCTGAATTTCAGCCCTCACAGCAACCACCAGCAAGCCCAACGCTTGAAATGCTGCCGTTCTCTCCTTCTCTTTTTTCAGGCAGCCCAGCAGGTGCCCCATAGTGTCCTGTAAATACTGATCTGAGGGCAAAAAAAATAATAATAATATATAGCCAATCAATACAGCAAAAAAATGAAGCCATTTGAAAAGGTAAGCAATAATTAAAAAATATCTGAATGTCACTGAACTGGAAACATATATAATAATTGAAAGAGTCAAAAATCAGCTTTGGAAGTAAGGCTGGGATATAAGTGTACCAGTGAAATTGTGAGGCTGGAAGGCAGCAAGTCGGGGCAGTAGGCTTAGGATGGTCATCTGAATGAGTGGATTCTTACTGGTCCTGTATTTCAGCACCCAACGGCACACCTGATGAAAAGAAAAATAAATAATTTAGATCCTTGGATACTGTGGGAAATGCCAACTCCCTGATCACAGTAACACAGTATCAAGAACTATCTAAAGTTATAACAAACTCTACAATAATTAATAATTCATTACATTTATATAGCACTTTACATTGTGGGGGGGGGGGGAGATCTCCTCATCCACCACCAGTGTGCAGCATCCACATGGATGATGCGACAGCAGCCATAGTGTGCCAGAACGCCCCACAACACACCAGCTTATTGGTGGAGAGGAGACAGAGTGATGCAGCCAATCAGTGTATGGGATGATTAGGAGGCCATCATGGTCAGAGGCCACTGGGCGAATTTGGCCAGGATGCCGAGGTCACACCTCTACTCATTTCGAAAAACATCCTGGGATTTTGAATGACCACAGAGAGTCAAGAGCTCGGTTTATCATCTCATCCGAAGGTGCCTCTTCGCCTACCGGTACCGTTCGGTTCTCGGACAAATTCCAAATGGAAGTGATCATCCCTATCCCATTTGCAGTGGGGACTTTGCCGTGAGCAGGGCACGTGTGTGTCATTATGTAGTCGTTTGAAATACACTTGGCGAAGGGAGCGATGTAATTTCCTCATTATCATCAGCTGGCATGTTCCTTTGACAACGCAGCACAGTCTCCGTCAGCAGATTCGCTGATGGACACCGGCATAAAAAAATATAAATTTTATATTTTAACAAGTTTTATAAATATTAGTTTTTATAGATTATCATATTTTTTTGTGTAAAAAAGCGCTTACAATCATGTTTTAACAATGTATGTTTATTTACAAGAGGAGAGAGATGAGCAGTTATGCTAACAACAATAAAAACTACTCTTTACGGCATTAATGACATTAAAACAGCAAATCTGCTGACGGACACCGTGCTGCGTTGTAACGGGAACATGCCAGCTGATGATAATGAGGAAATTACATCGCTCCCTTCGCCAAGTGCATTTCAAACGACTACATAATGACACACATGTGCCCTGCTCACAGCAAAGGGGATAGGGATGATCACTTCCATTTGGAATTTGTCCGAGAACCGAACGGTACCTGTACGCGTACCGACCCATCCCTAATATATATGGCGAATCGGCGATAATACTGCATTTCGCACTTTTGAGCCACTCAAAATTACCGTAAGGGAAATTCCTTAACCGCGACAGCCCTACTTTCATAACCAATATTAGGGGGCACATTACTAAATTGGCTGACTAAAAAGAAAGGAAAAAAACTAAAATTTCTTCCAAAACTTCACTACTGGGACCACTTATTATGAGACCAGCAGCAGATCGTTATTTTCTCTTCAGTAGTAAATGCAATCACTGATTACCTGGTCAAAATGCTCCTCCATCAGTTCTCTACAGTACCGGCTTTCCACCAGCGTGTTTTTGGAGGGAACAGGTGCAGCTCCGAAACCTAGGAAGCCCTGTGGTGTGCTGTATCCCAGCAGCCCCAGCAGCGCATTGGACTGCTGCGGCTGTACTGACTGAAAGCTGGTGAAGGGTGTGATGTGGCGAGGTTTAGTGCTGAAACCCATCAACTCCTTACAATACTTATCATGAACCAACTGCTGCTGAGTAATCTCCTCCATTTCTTCTCTCATACGCTGCAGGGACGAGAGAAACAAAAAATAATGAATTAAAAAAATACATAAAAGCATTGAAGCAATGAGTGGTGTCATATTTGATTGAAAGATTTAAAAAAATTAACAATGCAAACAAGCAACTTAAAGGACAAACAAAAGAATAAATACATAGACTAAATAAAACATAAAACAAATAAACAACATAAATAACAAGCAAAAAATAGAACATAACAAAAGAGCAAAACAATGAAAGAACAAGCAAAACCTCACTAACCATGTGTCTTGCTGCCTGTAGCATGAGCAATATCTTACCTCTCCCTCCATACTGCTTATTCGCACCAGTTCATTGAGAATCAGTAGAGCTCCATGGACACGGTCATCCTTATTCATGCCTTTCTCTTTAGCCAGAGTCTCATCAAAACCCTTCTCGGCTTCCTCAAACGTTTGCTGTTTATGACAACAAAACGCATGGAATGTGTGAGCGCCCATACCCATATAACACACAAATGCACACGTTTTAAGACATTTAAACGGTGTTTCAATTCTGACCTTGTACCACTGTGGTTTCTGCATCTCTTTGGTCTCTCGCTGGGTGGTGAGGATCAGACAGGCTCTGAGCGCAGATACTGCACCCTCACGGATCGCCTGTTTGGAGTCCCACACAGCATAGAAAATGTTATCAAAAAACGGCTGCACCTGCTGAAAGAAGAATGTGGGTGCGCTAACAGCGAGCTCTCGCAAAACCAGCACCTGAAACAAAAACACAGTGGAAAGGGGGTTCAGTTCACAATAGACATAAAAAAAGAGCAAAGAGACAGCACACACTGAAGTACTGTTAAGGAAGCTAAAAGCCACCAGTAACAAGCAGTCAATTGTAAGAGAGTCTAATATAAGATTTAGAGCAGGTAAAATAAGTATTGAACACGTCACCATTATTCCCAGTAAATATATCTGTAAAGGTGCTGTTGACATGAAATTTTCACGAGATGTTAGTAACAGCCCAATCCAACAACATGCATACAAAGAAAACAAAGAAAAAAAGTTCATAAATTAAGTTATGTGTAATAAAATAGAATGACACAGGGAAAAAGTATTGAACTACTGAAATTGATTTAAAGGTGACACATCATGAAAAGATGACTTTTTCAGGTTTTAAGTGCTACAATCAGGTCTCCAATGTATCTACCAACCAAAGAAATGTGAAAAAGATTAACCCAGTAGCTTTGTTTTAGTAAGCCTTTTTCTGCAAGCGTCTGAAAAAACGAGCACGTCTGATTTCGCTCCCCTAGTGACGTTGCAAAGGGATCTCATTATAATATTACCACCCCTTAATCTGTAAGTTTCCACCTGCTGCACTGTCATTTTGATTTCGTAAGCAACAGTGTAGCAGTTCTAATGCCATGGCGAAAGTTTGAGCAAAGCATGCTAACTGTTCTGCCTTTGGCTGCACAGACGAGCACAGAACACTGTTTAGAGTCCCAGCCTCAGAGGAGACAAGAGAGCAGTGGATTTATTGATTTATTTACTGTATATTGCTGCAGCCACACAGATCTAAAATAATCATGCAATTTATTTCCCAGCTGTTTACCTTCACTGACATAACTGACTGTTTTTGTAACTCGTGTGTGTTTTTAACGTAAACTTGTGTGTGAATGAGAACTTAGTTTAGTACTCACATGCTGTGACAGCCACTTTCTGTCCATGTGCTTGAAAAATGGAAGTCCAATGTAAGCAGAATGAAGTTGCACAGAAAATTACCTTATATTAGAAGTTTAAACTAATATGGTTTAAAATTTCACAAATCTTACCATACGCATGATTTCAAAAATAACTTCATACATAACTGCGCTTGTGTGTGTTTTTAATAAACATGATAATCAGAACCGCTTTCTGTCCAAAACAGATGTTTTTAGCAGGTATAAGCTGAAATGGCGCAGCTCTATTCTGGAAAGGGGGCGGGAGCAGCAGCTCATTTGGAATGAAAAGAAACAGGCACAAAAATCAGTGTTTCTGCTTCCACTCAAAATGGGCATTTTCAAAATGATATAATAAATTATCTGTGGGGTATTTTGAGCTGAAACTTAACAGACACATTCTGGGGACACCAGTGACTTGTATTACATATTGTAAAAAGGGGCATAATATGTCTCCTTTAATACTTTGTCCAAAAGCCTTTGTTGGTTATGACAGCTTCAAGACGCCTCGGGAGAAACTAGTGGCATGCATTGCTCAGGTGTCATTTTGGCCCATTCTTCCACACAGTTTTCAAATCTTGAAGGTTCTGTAGGTCTCTTCTATGAACTCTGATCTTTAGTTCTTATATTGGATTCAAGTCAGGTGATTGGCTGGGCCATTTTAGCAGCTTTATTTTCTTTCTCTGAAACCAATTGAGACTTTCCTTGGCTGTGTTTGTGATCATTGTCTTGCTGAAATGTCCACCCTTGTTTCATCTTCATCATCCTGGTACTGTAGGTGTTGGGACTGAAGCAACTAATATTAATTTCCACTGATGAGGGGCGGGATTCCTTTCTAATTACTGATAGATTTCAGCTGGTGTCCCTTATTCATGAGCATTCTGTGTCATTCCATTTTATTACACATAACGTAATTTCTGAACTTGTTTGTTTTGTTTTCTTTGCATGTATGGATTACTTGGGTTGTTACCGACATCTGGGGAACATTTAAAGTCAACAGCACCTTTAGAAATATATTTACTGAGACAAAATGTTGACGTGTTCAATAATTATTTTACCCGCCGTATATGGCAACATTTAAAGGGATAGCTGACCAAAAAATGAAAATTATATCAAGATTTACTCATCCTTAAGTTGTTCAAACCCTGTATTATTTTCTGTATGATTATCTGTCTTCTGTTACATAATAGAATATTGTTTTTAATAATGTTGGTAACCAAATTGATGGTAGCCATTGACAGTAAGGAACAGTAGCCACAGTAAGGAAAAAATACTATGGAAATCAATGGCTATCAGCCAATGTTTGATTGCCAACATTATTCAAAATATCTCCTTTTGTGTTCAACAGAAGAAAGAAATGTATAAATTTGGAACAAATCTGTGAGTAAATGGTGACAAAGATTCATTTTTGGAACTATAGCTGAAATAGTATTTTTACTTGGAACTTCGAACAGTTTGCTTGTAATTCACCAAGACAATATAATATGCAGATAAGTATTTCTACGCACCGCTGCATGCCGTCTGCCCTCATTCCTGTCTGCTCCCAGCCATTCTAGAGCTCTCTTCACCTCAAACTCCACATACTCAGCAGTGAAGGTGTCTCCGGCCATGGACAGGTGACCCATGGCCTTAGAGGCCATCTCCATGACCACTGAGTCGCTGGAGGGAAGCAGGTTGCGCAGGTAGTTGGCAAAACGGCTGATACGGGTGGCATTTCCCCCTTCCACACCAATCAAGCTCACTGGAGAAACAGCCATAACACAATAACTTAAAAAACGCTTCAAACAAAGCAATGCAATGTGACAAGTCACTTTCAATGGGAAATTATAGGTAGATTTGGCAAAATAGGCCACAAAAGTTCCACTATTTATTAAAAATAAGAATATAAAGTAAACAGCGTTTGTCATTGGTTTCATACTCACCTATGGCAAGGATACCGCCTTTTTTCTCATTCACATCTGAGCTGGAAACCAACTCGAATATGTGGTGGTTCAGCTCATCATAGAAAGTGGTGGCTTCATCTTGACTCAGCTTAAGTCAGAAGCAAAAACAATGCACACTTAACATGACTCTTCCCAATAGTTTATATTTATGTGTACTTTAATGTAATGCTGTCAAGTGCTAACAAAATTTCAGTTAAACACTGCAAATAATATGCTCAATTAATCCATTACAAATGATCACATGTGTGTGAAAAACACATGAAGAAAAAAGCTCACAAATGTAGATCATTCAAAGACTGATGTCACATAGGTGCTCCTACAAGCAGTGTGAAGCTGGACTGATCGCGGACTGTTTTTATAATGTTTTTGATGATCGGATCACAAGTGGTCAGCACTAAAATACAGATGGAAACAGGATCTAAAACATGTTGTGATCAGATCATTGAACACATCTGTGTCAATATATTGGATCTGTGCATTAGCTCTTTAATTGACAGTAGCCTAATATGCCTGCTGTTAACTGTCATTAATATTAATATTCAAACTAACAAAACGAAAATCCCTCACTGTACTTGACTAAATAAATGCTGTAGCTTTAATGTACAACTAATGGTAACACTTTATTTTAGGATCTCTTTAGTAGTTGCTTATTAGCATGCATATTACTAGAATATTAGCCATTTATTAGTACTAATTAATTACTTATTCTACATGACCTTATTCTACATCCCTAATCCTACACAATACCTAAACGTAACAACCACCTTACTAACTATTAATAAGCAGCAAATTAGATTTATTGAGGAAAAGTCATAGTTGATAGTGAATATGTGTTCCCTATTCTAAAGTGTTACCCAACTAATCTAATATATCATGAAGTCGAAGCAGTTTTATTTTACATTTGATAATACTTACATTATTAATTATTTATTTCCTGAATATTACTGTTGGATCTACAGTGCTCAGCGTAAATGAGTACACCCCCTTTGAAAAGTAACATTTTAAACAATATCTCAATGAACACAAAAACATTTTCCAAAATGTTGACAAGACTAAGTTTTATATAACATCTGTTTAACTTATAACATGAAAGTAAGGTTAATAATATAACTTAGATTACACATTTTTCAGTTTTACTCAAATTAGGGTGATGCAAAATGAGTACACCCCACAACAAAAACTACTAAATCTAGTACTTTGTATGGCCTCCATGATTTTTTAATGACAGCACCAAGTCTTCTAGGCATGGAATGAACAAGTTGGCGACATTTTGCCAGATCTATCTTTTTCCATTCTTCAAGAATGACCTCTTTTAGAGATTGGATGCTGGATGGAGAGTGATGCTCAACTTGTCTCTTCAGAATTCCCCATAGGTGTTCGATTGGGTTCAGATCAGGAGACATACTTGGCCACTGAATCACTTTCACCCTGTTCTTCTTCAGAAATCCAACAGTGGCCTTAGATGTGTGTTTAGGATCATTGTCATGTTGGAAAAGTGCACGACGACCAAGGGCACGGAGTGATGGTAGCATCTTCTCTTTCAGTATAGAGCAGTACATTTGTGAATTCATGATGCCATCAATGAAATGCAGCTCCCGACACCAGCAGCACTCATGCAGCCCCACATAAGGACACTGCCACCACATGTTTCACTGTAGGCACCATGCATTTTTCTTTGTATTCCTCACCTTTGCGACGCCATACAGTTTTGAAGCCATCAGTTCCAAAAACATTTATCTTGGTCTCATCACTCCAGAGTATAGAGTCCCAGTAGTCTTCATCTTTGTCAGCATGGGCCCTGGCAAACTCTAGGCGGGCTTTTTTGTGCCTGGGCTTTAGGAGAGGCTTCTTTCGTGGACGGCACCCATGCATGCCATTCCTCTGCAGTGTACGCCGTATTGTGTCACGGGAAATAGTCACCCCAGTTTGGCTTTCTACTTCTTTAGATAACTGCAGTGAACTTGCATGTTGATTTTCTTCAACCCTTCTCATCAGAAGACGCTCCTGACGAGGTGTTAACTTCCGTGGACGACCTGGACGTCTCTGTGAGATGGTTGCAGTTCCATCTTTTTTAAATGTTTGTACCACTTTTGCTACAGTATTCTGACTGATAAGTAAAGCTTTGCTGATCTTCTTGTAGCCTTCACCTTTCTTGTGTAATACAATTATTTTCTTTCTCAGGTCTTGTGACATTTCTCTTCCATGTGGTGCCATTGCTGACAGCATGAAATGGGAAGGGGTTTTCTTTAAGTAACACCCTTTTATAGTCAACTGTCACCTGTGTAATCAATAATTAGACTCACCTGTGGTTGAATTCTTGTTAAATTAGACATTTGTAGTCTAAAATGTAGCTTTGCTCCAGAGACTTTCAGTGGGGTGTACTCATTTTTGCATCACCCTAATTTGAGTAAAACTGAAAATGTTGTTCTCTAAGTTATATTATTAACCTTACTTTCATGTTATAAGTTAAACAGATGTTATATAAAACTTAGTCTTGTCAACATTTTGGGAAATGTTTTTGTGTTCATTGAGATATTGTTTAAAATGTTACTTTTCAAAGGGGGTGTACTCATTTACGCTGAGCACTGTACCTAAAAAAACACTGTTTATTTCATTTGTATCGTTGTTTGTTGTTATTGTATTCATTTGTGCTATTGTTTGTAAAATGTTGTTTTATTTGTTTATTACTGACTTTTTGTCTTTAATAAGGTTTGAACTGTATATAGTTAGGCTGTTGTCATGTTTTGTTGTGCATTGAAATTGGAATTATGAAATTTCACTGGTCTCTAAAATATTGATGTCATAACCTCTACATCAAGGTTATAGGGGTCAAAACCAAACAAAACAACTATTTTTCTTTTCTGTCTGTGCTTGCAGTAGGGCAAGTAAAACTCTGAACAAGGCTAGCAGAAAAACACTCCTACAGTACTAAATCCTCCTACTGAAATACTACTACTTTTCTAGGTTTGATGAACTTCAGGCAGTATTCCTGTTCTCGTGCTTGCAGTACATCCACAGAGGTGTGTGGCCATGCAGTTATGCTTCCATTATTCTAGAGTATTTACTGTAAACATTTTTCTTGTTTGTTTAAACACACTGCAGGACAAATAACTTGATTGTCTGTCACAAGTGTGGTAACAAGACATTACATTTAGGCAAATATAAATATATATAAATTACTTTGTCAAAGTTTTTTTGGATCAAAGAAGTACCGTTTACCTCTCTTAGTTCTGTGGTAACATAATGCTGGAGGTCTTTGGCAGCTTTGGCACGCGTGTCTTCATTTCGACTCTTAAGGCCACTCACAAACTGCTGCAGGACTGTGGCAGTGCCAGACATGCTGGCGGCTGGGATGCAGCTGCCTGTAGATCGGCCTGCAATTCAAACACCCTGCCATATGAGAAACAACTGTGTTAAGAGAATGCTAAATATTTTACTAAGCAGTCCTGTTCAAGGCGACATTTCAGAAATTAAGAAGTTTTACATTAAGTATCCCTTTATGAAAAATACATATGCACATTTCATCATGCAAAGCCATTATGCCATTAAAAGTAGAACAGACCATCAAAAAATAGTGAAGTGTTCTGTATTGCATTACTTAATGGTGATAATGCCATTTTACATACTGTAAAGGTGCTGAAGCCAGAATATGCAGAATATGTACAGTACTCTCACCAAGCATCTAAAGACCCACTTCCATCTATCTGAATGACACTGTTTCCCCAAACCCTTAAATAAGTGTCAATTCATGAAACTACACACCGTCATTATTGGACAGAGTAATTAAACTGCTCACACTGTAACAAAGATCATTCATGCTAATGCTACAGTAAAAGTTATTAGCTCAGATCTTAACTTCTACACCGCACCATTCACATTAAATAGAGAAATACACAAATTAAGAAGAAGCTTACAATTATTAGTGATCCAGATTTCCAAGTTACGTTAAGTGTGTGATCTATGATTTAACCTAGAATCTTACATCTCATAGCTCAGATATTTTAACCCCAGCCGTAATGTTATACCACGCAATTGTATCATTATTAACAAAATGCTCAACAGTTCCTACCTCTGATGAAAATACGAGAAAAGCATGTAGATCAGAGTTATTCGTCAGAGTAATGGAAGAACACAATAACAGCACGTATAGCGGCTGAATCGATGGATAGGTTAGTTAACGTTAGCCAAAGGTGCTATCTGCAACTATCGTCGGGATATTTTAGCAAGTAACGTTAAATGTGAACTGCTTACGTCATATCAAACAGAACATATAAATGGATTACATGTATTTTGAAAAGGAGTAATTAAAAATTCAATATTTACTTGAGTAAAGGGTTTTCCACTAGATGTAATGCACTCTGCAAAACTGCAAACACAGAGGGCGGGAACAACATATGAGTGACGTCTCCTCCGCCAATAGGCAATCACTTGACTGTAGAGTTTAACCAATCATTCGCTCAGACGGAAGCATTTCAAGCCGGAAATAAACATGGGGCGAATTCCAATTCACATACGAGCACTACGTACTAAAATCGCGCATAACACCGGTAATGGCATAGAAATACGATAATATGGTAAGCCAGTACGCTTAGTGATTGGCCGTTTCTCAAACGGAAGGCTGCATCCTCCGGAGATCGCATTTGTAGGCTGCATACGTCATAGAGAAGATATTATTTTAGAATATTAGATATTATTTATTTATTTATTTAGTAATTTAGCAGACGCTTCTATCCAAAGTGAGGTGACAATTACGAGCAATCAACAACCAACAAATAGAGCATGCAAGTGCTATTACAAGTGCCTGGTTAGCCAAGTCCTGTTTTTACGTTTTTTTTTTTTTTTTTTTAGAAAACGAGTATATAGAATATAGAAATATGAAACCTAGTGTTAGTTTTACAAGAAAAGCTAGCGGTTAGAGAATAAATATGCAATTGATAGAGGGTCAAATGTGTCTGTGTTTTTTTAAATAAAAAAGAAGACAGATTAGATCAAATAAAATTAGAATAGAGAGTGCTAGAGTTAGAGGGTCAAATAAAGATGAAGAGATGTGTTTTTAGCCGTTTCTTGAAGATGGGTAAGGATTCAGCTGCTCTGATTAAGTTGGGCAGGCCATTCCACCAGATGGGAACAGTTAATGAAAAAGTCAGTGAAAGTGATTTTGTGCCTCTTTGGGATGGTACAGTAATGCGTCGTTCACTTGCAGAACGCAAGCTTCTAGAGGGCATATAAGTCTGAAGTAATGAATTTAGGTAAAGGGGTGCAGAACCAGAGGTGGTTCTGTAGGCAAACATTAATGTCTTGAATTTAATGCGAGCAGCTATTGGTAGCCAGTGCAAATTGATGAACAGAGGTGTGACGTGCGTTCTTTTCAGCTCATTACAAATTAATCTTGCAGCAGCATTTTGGATTAATTGTAGAGGTTTGATGGAACTGGCTGAAAGACCTGCCAAGAGAGCATTGCAATAGTCCAGTCTGGACAGAACAAGAGCCTGAACAAGGAGTTGTGTTGCATGTTCCGAGAGAAAGGGCCTGATCTTCTTAATATTATATAATGCAACTCTTCAGGACCGGGCAGTTTTAGTAATGTGGTCTGTGAAATTCAGCTTATCATCAATCACAACTCCAAGGTTTCTGGCTGTTTTTGAAGGAGTTATGTTGATGAGCCTAATTGGAAGGTGAAATTGTGATGAAATGAAATATTAACAGTTATTAATTCAACCATTATTCTTAGTTAAGTGTAAATTGTTGTAATATGCTTTTGACTCGCAAATGTAATCCAGTTAACTGAAATAAACCAGGTTGTATGACATATGCAGCCTGCAAATGCGACCTACGGCGGATGCAGCCTTCCGTCTGAGAAACGGCCAGTGAATCATACAATTTAAAGAAGAGGGGCCGAAGGTTGAATTGGTTAGATATGATGTGTCTAAATAATAAATATCCTAGAGAGGTTTATTATTATTGCCATTATTCAGGGGTAAAATTACTGTCCAGACGGCACATGGAAAGCATAGTGACATGGTACTTGTTACTTTATTATTATTATTAAGCAATTAGCAATGTACAAACAACGTGGCAATATCAGTACATTTTTACATTAGGATTTACAGAACAGGAGCATGAAGAAATACAAATATATATATAATGAATGAATGAATGAATGATGCATTTATATAGTGCTTTTAATTGTGTATTGCTGTACACCCAAAGCGCTTTACAATCATGTATGGGGGTGTCTCTCCTCAACCACCACCAGTGTGCAGCATCCACTTGGATGATGCGACGGCTGCCACAAGACAACGGCGCCAGTGCGCTCACCACACACCAGCTACAGGTGGAGAGGAGAGAGAGTCATAGAGCCAATCAAGTGGATGCGCCAGTAGGGTTAGGGTTAGGGGATCGTGACGTGACTCCTGACATTGTTTGTCATCCTGTTGGCTGGGGCGGAGCTTCACGTGTGCTTCTTGTTATTGTTGTGTTGACCGTCACCATTAAAAGCTTGACTAAACTATCCTCTCATGTCAGCGATTCATTGTGCCTCACCTACACACTGGCAGCATTATCGTATTCACTCCCCAAACGCTCCGGTGAGCTCAAGTCAGATCCATTCATGCTATATTCCCACCACTGGCCCTTGTCAATCATGGCCTCCTAATAATCCACATCCACTTGATTGGCTCTATGACTCTCTCTCCTCTCCACCTGTAGCTGGTGTGTGGTGAGCGCACTGGCGCCGTTGTCTTGTGGCAGCCGTCACATCATCAAAGTGGATGCTGCACACTGGTGGTGGTTGAGGAGAGACCCCCCCCCCATGATTGTAAAGTGCTTTGGGTGTACATTAATGCACTATATAAATGCATCATTCATTCGTTCATTCATTCATATTCGCGTGCAAGCAAGCCGCGTTGTGGATTATCTCCGCTGACGACAATCCATTAGCCATGGTAAATTCACACAGAGCACCGAAAGCAGTGGTGTCTAATGAAAGTTGAGACCATGAATTAATTTGAGAACTGGCGTCAGAACCTTGTATACACGTTGTCATTGGATACTAAATTCGTTCCCTTTCTAAACAAAAGGTCAGCACGCTTGAGCTTATGCTGGGGCAGATTGCTAACTACTGCCCTGTTATTTCCCGAAATACTATTGTTAATAACTCCACGTGCATTGATTACATATGGCAGACTATCAGACTACATTATGGATTACAATCAACTGGTGCACAATTCATTGACATTGCTGCCATTAAATTTGAGTCTAATGAAGGACCAGAGGATTTGTACCAGAGATTAATGGCATTTGTTGAGGACAATTTACTACATAGAGACTCTGGCATTACTCATGGAGGTGAAACCATTCTAGAGGATGAGGAGCTCTCCCCACGATTGAAAACTTAATTGTTCTAACTTGGCTTCGTCTTATACACGGCGATTTGCCAAAGCTTGTAAAGCAGAGGTATGGCACAGAGTTACGGTCACCCATTCTGGCTTCCATCAAACCAGAGATATCTCAGGACCTGTGTTCATTACTGGATGAGCTACAGTCATCAGAGGATGCCAGAACTATACGCTCGGCCGTGTCTAACCCTCCAAGACAGAAGCTTGCATCACTGGGTCGATCTAGGAAGTCTTGCCCACTTTGTAAGGAGACTCGCAGACTGGACAATCACTTCCTCAGCAAATGCCCTTTCCTGCCTCCTCCAAACAAAGTTTTCATTGGCGCGGCAAGTTGCTGGCTCTCCGTTTCACTCTAATGGTGAGTCTGAGGATGACAGCGAGGACATATCCCGCAATCCTAAGGCAGTACAGTGCGTTCTCATCATGCAGTCACCCTGCCTCAAAGCTTTCCATGGTCACGTCCCCGTTAGGCTGACCATTGACAGTGGTGCAACTGGAAACATGATAAGGGCAGCATGTGCCACCAAACTGGGCCTTAAAGTCTCCAGCAGTACGCAGTCAGCAGGGACAGGTGGCCAAGGTCGCTGATGACCTGTACTGTGGTGCTGATACCCTTGAGGATCTTCTTGCAGTGTGGAAAAAGGTCTTAGTGGCCCTCCAGGCATACAATCTGTGCTTAACTCCCAGTAAGACGGTCGTTGCCCCAGTCCAGACCAACATTTTGGGGTGGGTCTGGAATCAGGGTACTATTCGTGCCAGTTCACACCGTATTTCAACATTGGCCTCGTGCACCCCTCCTGCAATTGTTAGTGGTCTAAGGTCCTTTATTGGTGCGTATAAAGTCCTAGCTCGTGTTCTTAAGGGTTGTGTGTCGATCCTTGCCCCGTTCGACAACATGGTCGCTGGTGGTGAGTCGACTTCAGCAGTCGTGTGGTCAGATGAGCTCCTTCGGTATTTTCATAGGGCTCAGCAGGCGTCATCCACTAGTTGCGCTGTGACAATGCCAAGACCTGATGATCAACTTTGGATTGTCACCGATAGTGCTCTCAGGGATCCAGGGCTGGGTGCGACAATGTATGTTACGAGGGGGGAAAAGCTGTTGATCGCCGGGCATTTTAGCGCTAAGATTTGCAAAAATCAGATCAATTGGCTTCCGTGTGAGATTGAGGCCCTAGCTATAGCCGCTGCCCTGAAGCATTTTGGTCCATATATTATTCAATCATCACAGAAGGCGTGTGTGCCCACTGACAGTAAACCATGCGTACAGTCCTTTGAGAAGCTGTGTAGGGGGGAATTTTCTGCGAGCCCACGTGTTAGTACTTTTTTGTCTACTGTTTTCAGGTCTCTGTTCATCATGTTGCTGGGGCTGCTATTCTCCCTTCAGATTATGCTAGTCGCCATGCTGCACAATATGAAAGCCCGGCATGTCAGGTGTGTAGCTTCGTCCGTGAATCCATGGTCTCCGTCGTGTGCTGCACTGACATTGCCGACATCCGACATTTCAATTTGTGGTTGTTTAAAAGAAGGTCTGTCACTTAATTCAAATCGCGGTATGCGAATATTAAAACGCAAAAAGACGGTTTAAATATGAATCCTGCATGTTCCTTTTTTACAAATACTGAAGCACACGTGAACTCGCTGTGATTTTCAGCTTCTGCATCTCACTGCATGAATATATGAACTTACAGGCTGTGAGAGTCACTTCATGAGAATTTTACCTTTTCATTTGAGAAAACTAGCATCATATCATACTGCATACACACAGAAACTGCACGGCAATCTGCCAAAATAAAAGTGCGGTTTAACATGTAACAGAAATATATTACTCTTGTATTACGTGTTCTTGTGGCTCAGTGGTAGAGCATTGCATTAGCAGCGCAAAAGGTTGTGGGTTCAATTCCCAGGGAGCACACATACTGACAAAAAATGTATAGCCTGAATACTGTAAGTCACTTTGGATAAAAGCATCTGATAAATGTAAATACTGTACTTTTGTACAGTATATGTACGTCTTTATATATTCCATTTACTGTCGAATTTAAATAAACAATTAAATGATAAAAAATTATTATTACAACCACATTAACCACTTAATTGTAGAAAAAATACAATTATAATTAAACTTTTTAAAGGAATATTCACACAATTTTTCTACAATGTATTCATTTTAACAGTAAACCACTGTTTGTTTGCCAAAAAATAAAAGGGTTTCATTTTCATTTGATTAAAAATAAATTAATGTTTCATGCCTTAATTTGATTATCAGAAAAACACAAAAAAATGTAGGGCTTTTTTGTTCAAAATGTTGAAATTGAGAGTTTTGGACTTATTTTTTCACTGAAATAAATGTTTTTGTTGTTACGTAGAGAGTAAAGTACCGGAAAAAGGTACCGTTGAGTACCGGAACCGAATTTCAGGTACCGATACCGGTACCCTACGGTTCAAATGTGAACGGTACCCAACCCTAATTTTGTAGCTGACTGATATTTTTGTGTTGCAGCTCTACAATAAATCCATGTGAATATCTGCCTGCTAAATGTATTAATGTAATTTTCCTACTTCCTACAATAAAATTCAGAAAGTAAAAAAGAAAAGAGGTTTTAATTTTCTGGATCTAAAACAACCACATATAGCACCCTACCTACACTTTATTCTATATATAAATCAATGAACTATGGCTCTGAAATAGTCTGCAGCACCCAGTCTTACTCCACTGGACACTTAAAGCAAAAATACCTTCTGTTTATGATCTGGCCCTGTCAGTTAATTGCAAAAAGACTAAAATATCAATATTCCCAGCTGGCAAGACCAATATCACAACTTCACATTAAAAGCATAGCGTGCCCCTTATTAGACATACACATAACCTTGGTGTAAATATCAGCAAAAATCCATAAATATGTAAAAGATATATGCAATAAGGTGTCAAAAGCTTTTTGCACTATAAAGAAGAATGTCAAAATTGACATGCCAATCAGAATCTAGGTAAAAATAATTAAGTTGGTTATAGAACCCCAAATCAAATTATTAGAACAAAAATAAAAGACACTGGACAGAAGCAACAGCTCAACAAAATACATTACAATGTTATCTGTCCCAAAACGACATACACATAAATTGGTCAATATATCTACAGTGAATAACAATTAAAAACAAACAAATAAACCAAACACATAAATAAACAATCTGTAATTGTATCAATAGTTTTTTTCATGAGCTAAAATGTGCACGTCTGTAATTTAATGTTTCCCATGCTTTGGCAAAGTAAAGTGTTAGAGAGAGCCCGAGAGAACGCGCGCGGTGGACTCTAAACAAGTCCCTGCAATTCTCGCGAGAGATCGTTTTGCGTAACGTGGTTAAACGGTTACCTTTTAGATCCGATCGAGAAGTTGAGCTCTCCGGCTGGGCTCAGCTGCTCAAAATGACACTATTAAAGTGTCAGCATTGTATTGGAGAAGATAAAGCAGCAGAGGACACGGATCATGTGGAGGTTTGTTGTCATTTATGTTATTAGCAGCAGTTGCTTTCACCAATAAGAGCCATCCTAGTTTGTGTTAGCTAGTTGGCTAATGTTAGCACAGCTGACATGATTCATTTAAAATATTTACCTCTTGCGTTAACAAATTACATTGACATTATATGGCTCGATATTCTATTAAAGCAATGCATTAATAAAAGTAACGTTATTGCTAACCAGTATGAATCTATACCATAGTTGTAACATAGTTATGCATAGCATGTAACTTATAATAACCGTAACGTTAGTTATTACCTTTGACTCCTATTTTCTATAAAATAGGTTAAAAAACTGAAAAAACATAAACGCAGATTGTCTAATGCAGAACCAACAACCACTGCTACCATAGTCAAAATGAGATAATAATATATAGTGCGATAATTCTTGGGGGGGGGGGGGGGATTTGCCATTGCTTTCAAATTGAAAGTATTTGCATGATGAGAGTTAAGAATATTTTCTCTCAAATTGAATAATGCCACAATATTTCGAACTATTTAATGGTGTCCTTGGTAGCATTTTTTATACTGCATTTAAAATTAAACACATTTGTTGTACTGCAATATATAAAAAACAATGGTGGCCGAGAGAGCTCAACGATCTGCAAATAGAAAAAAACACCTGCAAATTAAAAAAACAACGTAATCTATTTGACAACACACATGCTGCAAAGGCTCACAACACAACCAATTAAATAACCGCCTGCAAAAACAGAAACGTGCTGCAAATACTCAAGAACTCAAACAAATAAAGAAATACCCTGCAAATAGAAAAAAACACCTGCATATTAAGAAAACAGCTCCATAAATATGACAACACATGTGCTGCAAATACTCACGACACAAACAAAAAAAGAAACGCGCTGCAAAATAAAATTCTTTATTTGTTTGTGTTGTGCGCATTTGCAGCACATGTGCTGTCAAACTGATGAAGATGATTTCTATTTGCATGCTTTCCGAAGTTGCAGTGCGTTGAGCTCTCTCTGCCAGCGTAAAAAACACTGTTAAAATTAATGAAAATTTAATGCAAATCATCAGTACTAACAATGAGAATTATTTTTTTTTAAACTGGATGCATTACGTTCTTTGTGAGATTGTGTGTGTTTTATTAACTGACACTTTTCATGGCAGAAAATCTTGCCACCCGGCTACAGTCATCTACTTTGTCATCATGAACTGCTGGAAATGTCGGGGGATATTGAAAACTTCAGAGCGACTCTTAAGTTGCAGATGACTACAAAGGAGCAGGTCCAGAAGTGGCTGGAGGACTTCCAGAAGTCCTCAGCTTTAACATGGAGGAAATCCAGGACATACCCTGACTCTGGACGCTACAACAAATACAGAGTATGTATGTACACTTTTGTGTACACTTTTATTACACTGCTTATGTACACTTTAAAGGCAACGTGATATCAAAACTGAGGCTGTTTACCTTTCGTAATAGACATCCCTGTCCTTATTGTGTGTAATTCATAAGTGTAATAAGATTCTCTGAATGTACTTTCTTTGTTAAATCATCAAGTGATCTTGGCTTAGCAGGGTGTACGTTAATGTAAAGCTTTGGTGACAGTTATTGTAATAAAGAAATGTAATGATGATTAACGACAATGTAATAATAGTTACAGGATTAATAGTAAATATGTTTGGGGGAAAGGGATTTCATGTTCAGTATAAATTAGAGAGTTTGTCTATATTCCACAGGTAGATCTGAGATGCCAGCACAAAACATACAGTCCATCACCCAAGAAAACAAAAAATACCAACTGCCCTGCCACCATGTTTCTGATTCTCAAGAGATTTATGTGTGAAAGAAAGTCCAGGTGACACAAAAATGAGACCAGAAACACAATACAATTCAACAGAAAATTTGAACACCCAAATCATGCAATCTATTTTGAAACCCTGCACTGAAACATAATACTTCATCTATCCTTCCCCAGATCAGGAGATCCACACATTGAAGAGGGCTATTTCCTTCATGTGAACTTGAGGAACGAACATAATCATAGACTGAACACAGCTGAGTTCATGAGGAGGAGAGATGTGTCGAATGACACCATTGAAAAGCTACAACAGCTCTACAAATGCGGTCACTCTCCTTCATCTGCACTCAAGAATATTAAATACAACCTGCAGGAAGAGGAAGGCGAAAACTTCACTTATGCCATTGCGGATCGTTCCATTTGCCCAGACCTTCAGTTCTGCTACAGGTCAGTCATTCAGTAAAATAGTCAAATGTGTAATGTTAATGTAGTGAAGCTGTTTATGAGTCAATAACAAAAGAGAATTTTCATTAAAATATCTTTAAAAATCTAGTTTCAAGGCCTTTAAACTTTTTGTAATAAATTCATTCATGTTTATTTCACATATTTTTGGAAAAAGTTGTACATTTTTTAATGATTTTAAAAATGTTAAGTGGTGAACTATCAAGCAACAAAATATTTTATATTTTTAATCCTAAATATTGTGATATCTCTTAAGAATTTTATCAGTTGACTAAATTAATTAAGAAGACAATCTATGTTATGTTTTTATGAATATTATATATGAATGTTTAATCATGATTTTTATTATATTTCACTACAGATTATATCACAAGCTTTTTCAGAAATCATGTGCTGAACCTGCAGGTGAGACAATTCAGGCAAACCTGGAGTACACACACACACACACACACACACACACACACACACACACACACACACACACACACACACACACACACACACACACACACACACACACACACACACACACACACACACACACAGTGTGTGTCTAAAAGAATGAAACTTAATGAAAATGTGTGTCTTTAGTATTGTTTTCTTGTTGCATTTTCTAAAAGCAATGAGACATTCAATTCAGTGCAATATTGTGAATATACGCTGCTAGGTGGGATGCCTTTAGCATGACTAGCAATGCACCTTTAGCAATGACTAACATCACAATATAGCATCTTGGACCTTATTTTAGGGCTGGGCGATATGGACAAAAATCATATCTCTGTTTTTTTAGGCTGAATATCGGTATACAATATGTGAACCTGGACCCGAAAACCAGTCATAAGTAGCACGGGTATATTTGTAGAAAAATCTAAAAATACATTGTATGGGTCAAATTGATCGATTTTCTTTACATAGACTCACCATAGGTTAATGGCTATGAAAACAAATATAGTGAATGTATCTGTGTAGACTAGGCTATAGGCTACATGAAGGGTTAAAATGTAAACATTACATTCTTCAACAAAAAATGATTGTTTTAAAGGCAGAACTTAACATATTAAAATAAATAAAAACCAAAGCACTTAGTAAATGTTAACTGGAAGACCTTTGATTTACCGCATTACAATAGTCCCTTTGCAGTTAATGCTCTTATAAAAATACAATTACTTGTGCCATAAGTCGAATTTTAGACCTATTTATAATTTATTTTAGTCAGAAATACCGGTGTCAGAACGAGCCTTTATCCATCCATTCTCCAAACTGCTTACCCTCTTTGCATCCATGTAAAATGGAAATACACACGTCTTTCTAACACTCTCAGATGAGAATATGTAAGCTATGAATTAAATGTAAATGAAATGTAAGGATAAGGCGCTTTAAACGGCATGCTTATGAAATATAATTTGAAGCGCTTAAAATAAAGCATGCCTAATGTTTAGGACAATTTGGATATTGTACTTGCTTGAAACATCACACTACTCTATGTTCATATAAATAGTAGTCTTGTGTTTTTGAAAATATATTGATATGTTTACAAAGTCAATATTCTGCCCAGCCCATCTTTTTACTCAATAATTGTAGCTCTGTTACACACAAAATATTAGTGTGTGCATGAATAGGATGTATACTTAAAATGAAAAAATCTTACAGATGTATTCAATTTGTTTTATTTAAATGAAATCATAGTGATTTGCTTGCAGAAAACTGTTGTTTAATTCCATTTTTTTCTCTTGTGCAACATATGTGTGTCTGTTCAGAGAGGGACATTTCAGATGAGCTTTTTAAACCCTTAGAGTTGGAACAATCATGGGAGACAGAGGCAATGACAGGTGAATAGGAGCATATTTCACGCACCTACTGAAAGGAAACGATACTACATCAATAACCGTCTATAAAGAGATACACAACATTGATTTCACAACATTGTCCTTTCTCTAAAACAAACAGATGGACACACCGCGTGCATTGAAGATGGAGTGTCTGTTGATGCTGTACCAATCATCACCACAGGTGAAGCAACTCAGCTTTGGTCACTTTGTGAGATGCAGTTCACATACATTATGTAGATATAAAACAGACCAGTCAAAATGTGCTTACCCTGGTCTTGTGACTCTTGTTTTCTGAGATCAAGTTTTAATATGGAAGCAGACATTTTGGTATGATTACATTGGCTATTACAGTGTGCTTACAAACAGTCTTTCTGTTTAGAAGCAGAGGATTTCACAGAAGACAACGAGCCAGGCCCAAGTATGTTATCTTCAAGCATCCTACATTAATCTCACATCAATCAGAGTAATACTGTTAACAGTCAACACAGTCATTATCATTCTATCTATTTGTTTAGGTGCAGCTGAAGAGGTTGTTGGGTCTTTAGATGGACAGCTTGAGGAGATTTTTGGGATGCTGAAAAAGAAGCTGAATGAGGATGCAAGTTTTACACCGCCTATAAGAACTTTTGTGTCCAGTTTCTTTCAGATAAAGACTGACAGTGCTCTTCAGGCATCGCTCTTTTCCTTTGGTGAGACCACTCCGATAATCAATCAGATCAATGTACTACCAGCTACAGGTCCACGGATGAGAGGGGCTTTGGCTGGACGAAGAGCTGTTGGCAGACCCCCGAAGAACTCAAGAAGAGAGCACCCATACTGCAACAGCAGATCCATCAACATTCCCCAAACACTCACTTTCTGTTTGCAAGACAATAACACGCTTGAGAAAACTGACTAACCATAGAGATCTAAAACTGTGTAGAGACTATTAAATCAATAAGCCTTGGGAAGCTTGGCATGAACATCATGAAACCTGAGCATTACAAGAAGAAATCTGTGTTCACCCCATTTACTTTATATTTTTGGTCTTGATGTGCACGATTCAACAGTGCATGTTATAATAGAAAGCATTTGTGGTTGTAATTTTGATCTTAATGTAATCACAGACTCTATTCAGGTATGAAACACCCACAAATCGAAATGTGAAAAAAATCACCTTTAATTGTTAATTTTTATTTTAACAAACCTATACAAAGAGAAAATGTGCTTCTGATATCTCCATTGTCCAGACTCATGTAATGTGAATTACTGTCATATATGTCACCCAAGTTTATATCCATTTTTGGGGCAGTTGTGGCCGAATGGATAGAGCGTCGGACTTGTAACCCGAGGTTGTGGGTTCGAATCTTGGTTCCGGCAGGAATTGTCCACGACTGAGGTGAGACCCTTGAGCAAGGCACCGAACCCCCAACTGTTCCCCAGGCGCCACAGTGTTGGCTGCCCACTGCTCCAGGTGTGTGTGCACTTGGATGGGTTAAATGCAGAGAACACATTTCACTGCTGGTTATACTCTGTATAATTGTGTATGTGACAAATAAAAATGTATTTTCTTCTATATCCAATACTGCATAAGGGCTCTCTGTGGTGGCAATTTTAATGTGGTTTAAATTCTGGTACAATGTGAGATATTGTTTTGACAAAATATCACAGAAATTCATGGAGTACCAGGAATAGGAAGGTTTTAAATACATAGTGCAGTTGTGTTTTGTAAATAATGTACAAATTGCTTGTGCTATTTTCATTGGAAGACACGATAAAATCATGTTTAAAGTGTAGTTTTAGGTGTAGTACCTGCCTTTGTAAAGTACATTTAACAATAAACCTGTACAGTCATTAGTACCGATATAGCTGTGACAATCATTTAGTTATGCTGCCTCTTTAAATGGGGCTTGTGGTGTTCGGCCAATCAATGCACTGGGTCAGTTGGCCAATCAGAGAAGGCTTTGTAGAAAACAAAGCGTTTGAGAGAGGCGGGGCATAGAGTACCTACGATAATGTACAGTATTTGAAAAACAATGTTTTTTGAACATTAAAGCATACCAACATATTCTGTTACACCAAATAAACAAAATAATGATCTTTAAAATAGCATCAAATGACCCCTTTAAATAGATTTGCATGTTGTCCACAAGAAAGGTGGATTATCAAAGAAAGTCATGAAAGATATTTTGAATAGAACTGAATTTCACATATTAGAATCTGTTCCAACAACCATCAAGCCAGTCAAAATCTTTTATTTGTTTATTTCATAGATGCCAAACTCCTGCAGATGGAAAAGGTTATACAAAACAGCCCAGCACTTGTACAGTTAAAAAGGCTTCACATAGCATGGATAGAATATGTAGAACTCCCTGGTTTATTTGATTTTATTAAAAGCTGCGTTGTGATGCATGATGGCTGTGCAGCTGAAAGTACAGCTTCTGTCTTGCAGTCCAGTCAGATCTTTCCTGGGTCCTCCTTGAGCGTAACAGTTCTGTTAAACACCAACTGGGGAGAAAACGGCGACAAAGATGAAGCATTGTTCATCTCTTTTAACATAATTGAGTGTTTTCTGGAATTACCTTTTCAGATGTGCTATCAGGGTCCACAGAGAAATAACCCACTCTCTCAAACTGAAACGTATCAAACACTTTGGCCTTGCCCACAGAACGGTCTACTAAGGCACTTTCAATCTCTGTTAAGGAATTCTAGGAAGCACAAAAAAGGAAAAACTGTGATTAAAGCAAGCAACTGCAGAAAATGAATCTAATAATTTAGACGTTACAACTTTTTGAAAGATTTGATAGTTTCACTAGTTTAATATAGCATAAAATCATTAGTTTGTGGAGGTTGGGTAGTCACTACGTCCACTACTCATATATTTGGGGTTAGAAGGTTCTCAAATCTTCAGATCAAACGTTTTATATAATGCATTCATTTACAGGGTTAATGTCACTCAGGAATCCAGCAGGAACTTCAGCTGGGTCCTCTGGGTTTTTATGGTGAAACCTACAGATAGAAACGAGAGAGACTGAGAATGCATCACTGTGACATAAAATGTGATTAAAAGTTAAATTCCCGGGTTTGTCAGTACACAAGGAGACTTACAGTCTTTCATACAGGCGTACTTCACACCGCAGTGGATCGCTCACCCAGTGAACGAATGCTTTGGGCTTTTCTACAGAGTCTGAGCTGGCACACGTCACCTCAAGCTCACAAACTTTACCACAGCCATCCTGACAAAAAAAGGAAGATATTATATAATATTGTCATTTATTTTGCATTATTCAACAGTTAGTTTTGAGTTGATCCTTAATTTTGTCTTAACAAAAAGAGTGCTGATGTACAAAAACACTGGGACATTTCACTGTTTGAGTCACTTCAGTTGTCTGTATTTGCATTCTTCGGTTTGCTTTGGTCTGTGCTTCAGTGGTGGGAATATTTTAGTGACCCTTTAATTGTTACACCAGTTGCTGGTGACAAGTGAATACAATATGTAAGTCGCTGAATCGTTAACTCAACTGATTTGTTCAAAAACACAGAGTTATTCAGGAATAAACACAATTAAATGAGGTTAATCAAATTTCATAATATTTCAGCTTGAACTCACTTTTCACTCATAATGGGGAAGGTGGGATCTAGCCTGTATTTGTTTTTTTTTTAATAGTGCATCAACTTGTGAATTAAACGTTAGCAATAACAAATTAAACAAATGGCAATAACATGTTTTTAGTTAATGTATGTTATTATATTAATCAATGTTTGTTATATGCCTTCTAAGCACAATCTAAACCCAGGACTAATTTAGCCTTCAAACCGTGTAGGAATTGCAGTAATAACAAAAACCTATTTTATAAAAGCCTGTTTAATGTGAACTAATCAAGAAAACCAAGTAGATCATGTGAATTACTGGAAAGTGAGTGGTCTTTCACCTTGATGACCCGCTGTACAGAGATGACGTATCCTGCATGTCTCAAGCCTACTGGCTGATCTGGAGTCAGACGCTTGTAGCCCTTCTCCAACACCTGCAGTATATACACATAAAACAGCAACAAATAAAGAAGGGTCAGCTCTGTTTATATGGGATAATTCAGTTCAAAACTGATCCATGACTTTTTTTTATCTTAAAAAAGCACCTCTCTGAAGTCACTCTGCTCAATAAAGATGGTCTTTGAGAAGGGAACCACATGGCTGCCCTTGGCTTCATTGGCTGGGAAGTCTGGTACTCGAACCTCCTTCTGAATAGTGGAGAAACAAAGCAGTGATCCACTGCAGTTATCAATGTACATTTATGCACCCATCTAAATATCCTAAAATATAATTTAATGTTGTCCATAGCAACATTTCAGTGCTACCTACAGGCTTTGTTTCAAGACAACTAGCAACTACAGTAAAAGACCTCAGAACAGTATTATTATTAATAATGACCATAAATCTCTAAAAAGAAATAATGAGCAGGATGACAGAAAACCGAAATGACGTTACATGATGATACTACATAATAATTCATAGAAAAAGCAATGCATTATTTAAATATTATATTATTTTCAGTGTTTGTCTTTTTGCAAGGGAGATTTTAAGTGTAATAGACAATTTTTTTACGTAAAATTTTAGCAAAATTAGTTAGATTTAAACTTAAAATTTAATTACATTTACGCATTCAAATATGAATTAAATTAATATTTAATTTTCATCAGTTTATTTATTTGATAAGCAGCCACTTAATAAGCAGAATAATTTACTGCAAAATTGCAGGTTGATAATGACTGGCTGGCTGTATATCGTTCCATGTAATGAACTTCTGCATGCGTTTACCTGTGCATTGGTTGGCAGGTTGGTGATGGTGACTTTGAGAGGCTCGAGTATGGCCATGGCACGAGGAGCGGTGTCATTGAGCACCTCCCTAACACACGCCTCCAGCAGGTGCGGCTCCATGGTGGTCTGGGCAACAGTCACACCCACCTAAAAGAGAACAAGTGATGTTGACGGAGGGGAACAGTTTCTAATAGTTGTTAATGGATAAAAGGGCCAACATCTGGTATTCTTTCATTTTAAGCAACAGCAAGACTATTTAAACGTCCACAGTGAAACAGAAATGCACACAACTTCTATTAAACAATATAACAGTTTTAATATTTTGTTGATATTTGGCAAATAAGCAGCTATATCAGTTGAACAGTCTTTGAATGGCTATTAAAGATTTGATTGCAAGGACCTTGCAAACTTTAATAAATCCAGCTATTAGATCAGTAGTTCTCAACCTTTACTACAAGCCCCCTACAAAAATAAAAAAGTAAAACGTTTTAGTTTACATTATTTATTTTAAAATCTATCAGTGATTAATAGGTTATTAGCTGTATTTTCCAATTTTACTTATTGGTATCATCAGAAACATGTATCGGTGGACCTCTAGCTCATGCTAACATTCAATCTTTCACATATTTGTACTACTTGTGACATAATACAATGCCACACTGTTTTTCTGTTAATGTTTTTTTTGCGTGTGTTTTTTCTCTCCTACCCGAGCACAGAAATTATTAATAGCTTGTGGAGGGAACCCACGTCTCCTGAGAGCTGTGAGGGTAAAAAGTCGTGGATCATCCCAATCTCTGAAAAATACAATACAAGAGACCAACACATTACAATGATTTCCAGTTCAGAATTAAATGACCCACACAGAATTGTATGTATGTGTGTTACCTAACAATTCCTGTTTCCACCAGTTTAATGATCTTCCTCTTGGAAACAACAGTGTAAGTGAGGTTGAGTCGGCCATATTCCCATTGCACCGGGCAGTACAAATCCAAAGCATTACACAACCAGAAATATGAGGATCGTCTGAGAGAGAGACAAAAACAGGCATTTAGTATATACAGCAACGTTATATTAGTAAAAACCTAATTAATTTTAATAGAGAAATTGATTATTCAAGATTTTAACACTGACTTACTTGGTGCTATAAAGTTAGCTGTTCAAAACATATTCTGAACATTATTTCAACTACATTAAAAAAACAGTTGTCCTTAAATTGCAAATGCATATGGATCACTGGAGCCCTGAATGCTGACTGGACAATGCAGTGTTCCAATAAACTATGGTAAGCCATATTGTAAAACAGCTGTTCACTCAATACTCTGTATATCACTGCATAACGGTTTACATTTATATGCACATCGTCTGTTGTACAAACAGCGTATGAGCTCATGTGAACGTCAGGTCTTTAATATATACACATTTACTTTGAGGTGTAAATTGCATAACATATATTAACATTAAATAATATGTAAAACCTTTTATAATTACGTTGCTAGCAATAGCCACGCAACTGGCCACAATTGTAGTCAATTGCAAATGTGCAGTGTTGACTGCTGTCAAATTTATGCAAAACCCAACCTTAAAAAATATGAATCACAAGTTTTCAACCATGTTCCTGAAACCTCATGACGGTGCACATTGTGCTCCTTAATCAAACACACCTTATTCAGACTCAAAGACCTGAAATGGATATGTAAAAGGAGACATTGTAAAAGGATATGTAAAAGGAGACAAACCACTGTATGAAAGTGGAGACTGTGGAGACGTTAGGTATGTATCGCGTCCCTTGTCAGTGTCGGGCGCTTGCTTGGCCATTATTGTTGTGTTCAATTGTGTTCTGAAATCTATAAAGACCATCGACTCTACCGATAAAAAGAATGGGACATTTTTTTTCCAGAAGTTTTTATAACAAAGTGTAAGCCTACTAAATAAATTTTACATAAATTATGTATGAATTTCATATGTCTTTATCTTTAGTTTTAGTTTAATACATTGTATTTATTTTAGTAATGTTACTTCAACATACTGCATGGAAATTACCATATATATACGATAGATATTTTTATACATTTTTATACTAATTGATGAATAAGTTTTGAAATGTTGTTGTATGCTTTGTCATTTTAAATTTCCAATATATATAGTATTTATAGACTTGTAACTAGATTCTTATTTGTAATTTTGGATAAAAGCCTGCTAAATGATAAAAAGTAAAGTAAGTAAAGTAAAGAAAGTATATTAAGTATTGAAGTTAATTCAAATCTATTTAAAAAGAATGTATTCAGAACAAAGCCTTGAACCATCCCTGATATTTCGATAGATACATTTTTATTAATTGATGAATACTTTGATAAACCAATATACTTTAGATTCTTAAATTCCAAAATCAAAATTTTCAGTTGAGAAGTGACAAATCTTCACAAAGCATTATTCGTAGTGTGCAGATAAAATACCTATAATCATTTATCCTTTTGCCGCATTAAAGGCTGAAATATGAGGTTTCAGTTTTTGTTCATAGCTTTATATGAACATGAAGTACATGTTAGTAGATAACATGCTAATGCTGCAAGTCACCCAACCAACACCTTTTGTTCATTTAAATTCACAGATCAGTGTTAATGTTATTATTTTAATGTTTATGCAAACACAAAGTGCATGGCGCTGCTAATTTTAGTTGTTGGTTTGGTGAATGATTTCTTTGTGTGCATCAGTACTTGATTTTTGGTGACTGAACATTTTTACCACACATTTAAACAATACCGTAACGATTCTAATAATCCTTTGGCAATCATTTTGATCACTCTAATTGAGTTTCATACCGTTTCAACTAAACATTATGCTTACCCCAAGAAAGTCAATTAATGTTCATACATTTGTTAGTCAACTAGAAAAAAAATTGCTAGAGAATGTTGCTAAATATATGCTAAATATACTACATAATCATTATATTTTACTTAACCTGTAAGTTAAGTTTTATTTAATGCATGTTTAAATAAATGTATCGTGAAAGTAAGTTATTACGGTCACAATTAAACCTTTTATTTTTCAACAACAAATCGATGTAGAAATAATTATATCTTTAAATATAAAATCAGACTTAAATGCAATTATTTTGTTGATTATTATATCTAAAAAGCTGTTAAATTTGATGGTTTGGGCTCGTTAGTTTTAACCTTTAAAGTCATGTACTAACTGAACAGGTTACAGCTTTAGTTGAAAGAGATTTTTATTGATTTATTAATGTTGACATACCTGGACTGAAACTCTTTGGTGCACAGCGAGTGTGTGATGTTCTCAATGGAGTCACAAAGACAGTGTGTGTAATCATACGTTGGGTATATGCACCTGTGCACAGGACATAAGAAAAGAATGGCATAACAATAATAAACAAAAATCACACCACGTGAGCAAAATAAAGTATCTTACCAAGTGTCTCCTGTCCTGTGATGTGGCGTGTATTTGATCCGGTATGCCACAGGGTCCATTTTTCCATCTTCCATCACCATCTTCATTCTGAGAGTGACTTCTCCCTCTGCAAACATGCCCTTTCTCATCCGGTCAAACAAAAGCAAAGATTCTTCCACAGGTCGCTCTCTCCAGGGGGAAGGAGGGACATTGTGACCCTTGAGTTCCTCTCCACGCTGGTGGCACACATACGCATGACCCCTGACACAAAAACAAAAGTGAATTATTAGACTATCATATAAAGCACATTCAGATCCAGCACACATTAATGTCACTGCTCTGGTAATTTCACTGCTCAAAAAATAAAGAAATAAAGCAACACAGTATAACACTAAGTCAGTTCAACTTCAAGGACATCGATCTATTCAGTTAGGAAGCATAAGTGATTGTGAATCAGTAGCCACATTTACATGGACACGTTTTATTTGAATCGCAAAGAAATCATTCCGACTAATAAATCTGAAAACAGTGTTTACACTGCCGTTCAAAAGATTGGGATCAGTTTTTTATGTCTTATGCTCATCAAGGCTGTGCTCATTTGATCAAAAACACAGAAAAAAAACAGTTATATTGTGAAATATTATAGCAATTTTTAATATTGGTTTCCTTTTTTTAATATACTTTATAATATTATTTATTTCTGTGACAGCGCTGAATTTTCAGCATCATTACAGTGTCACATGATCCTTCCGAAATCATTCTAATATGCCTATTTATGATGAGTGTATTATCAATATAATTATTTATTAACTGTTGTGCTGCTTTTTTGGGGGGGAATATGTGATACTTTTTTCACTGATTCTTTGATGAATAAAAAGTATTAAACAAAAATAACGGCATTTATTCAAAATATAAATCTTTTCCAAAAAACTTTTAAGGATCATGTGACACTTGAAGACTGGAGTAATGATCCTGAAAATTCAGCTTTGCTTCACAGGAATAAATTATATTTTAAAGCATATTAAAGAAAAAGAAAACTTATTTTAAATTGCAATAATTTCCACTTTTTTCTGTATTCTTGGTCAAATAAATGCAGCCTTGATTAGCATAAGAAACATATTTAAAAAACATAAAAAATCTTACTGATCCCAAACTTAAGAACGGCACTGTACATTACCGCTAAACATAGTGATTGGTTTATGCGCATGTTTATTTCACATGCTTCAAATTGGATTTAATCTTTTGACATGGGCACACTGCACACATATACTGAATTTCCCGCTGTTTTCGCATACTTTCACATCCTCCTTTATATTATCTTTTAAAGTAAAAGTTTACAAAGTTCATTACTATGAAACAAAGTAAAAAAAATCATGCAAAGCCTGGGGCGTAGAGCCCTGAGGCGTCAGTTTTGTAATCCCACCTGCGAATGAGATCAACAGCAAGATCGTAGAGACGCTGGAAGTGATCAGAGGCGTGTGTGACAGCGTATGGTTTGTACCCTGAGTGAGAGAGAAGAACAAACAAGCAAACATCAGTGAGTCAAGAATGCTCTTTAATAGAAAAGTTCACATTCGAAACACTGTAATATTTTGTCATCCAATACAACAAAGCCCTTTCTTTATATTTTTTCTTTTAAATCTTGTTCTAAAATGTGTTGAAATGCATAATGCATTGGAAGCACATAGTGCTGTAAAGGGTGATACAGCAAGTGTCTGCTTTTCATGTTTGAGTGAACTACACATTGAATATCAGCTGTAAACAACAATCAGCCTGACTGCTCTTAATACTCACCAAGCCACTCCACCATTTCTTTGATGGCAGTAAAGTACTTCTCCTCTTCTTTCTCGGGGTTTGTGTCGTCATACCGCAGGAAACAGATGCCATTATTGGCCTTCAAACAGACACATGAGGTCAGAAAGGAATTTCTTGTTAGACATGGTTCATATGAGTTCATAGTGTGTGTGTGTGTGTGTGTGTGTGTGTGTGTGTGTGTGTACCTTGGCATAACCAAAATTGAAATTGATTGCTTTGGCATGACCAATATGCAGAATCCCATTAGGCTCAGGGGGGAAACGGCTGCGGACCTAAAAAGAAGAAAGGAAAGGCGAGATATGAATTAGCTCAGTTATGTTTCTTAATTCATGTTTCTGGTCTTATGGTGCACACTTCATCAGAGACAATAATTCAAAAGATAAAAAAACAGTGATGCACTAAAATGAAAATTCTGGTCCGAGACCAAAATTAGGATGCCATCTTTAATAATTATGTTTCTACTCTAATTCGATGTTGAAATATAAACATTTAAAGGTGCCCTATTATGCAAAAAATAACTTTTATAAGGTGTTTGAACACAGTTGTGTGGCCTCAGTGTGTGAAAACAACCAGCCTATAATGGTAAAAATCCACCCACTAATTTATTTATAACCTAAAGAAATCAAACAGTCCGTCAGAATGAGCCGTTTCAGATTCTCCTTCTGTTCACGTCACCATGGGGAAAAAGTCCCGTTCATTTGTGACACTGCCCTATAAGCATAGACACAGCCCTGAGTGAGAAGCTGCGGTGCGCCATAGACTCCCTCCACCCGAGCCGCTGAGAACACTGTGATTAAGTTTCATTGTCTAAGGAAATGTCCCTGAAAAAAAAATCTTTATAGTTCTCAATGTGTTGGAATCAATACCAACGATTCGAGCACGAACGTCAGCTCCAGACAAAGTAATTATCATGAGTTTGTTTTCCAAACGGCCTTTCTGAAAGAGCTTCTTGGCACTCTGTAAGGCTAATAATGCTAAAGCTACCATTGTCTCTGTCTGTTTTCACTGGTGCTGTCTTCATGAATGATCGTGAATAGGAATGTGGTAGTTAAAAGTTGCATATGAAAGCAATGTGAGTCGAGCGCTTGAGTTTGTTGAGCTCATAATCACGAGTGGGACTTATAAAGTCTGTGATAACATGCCATGCACCATGAGACCAGCTATATTGTTATTTTTATTGCGCGGTTCTCACCGTCTGTGTAATTCATAAACGACAATTTATTATGCACAGTACAATCAGATGACTGACTTTGAAACAGAGTAAGTTTTCTGTAAAGATTACTGGCTTGTACTAATAGTGGAATGTTTATTTGCAAAGGCTAGCACTGCTAATGCTGGAGCTGAGCTCTTGAAGAGAGCAACGAGCAACTCTTCTCCGAGAGCAACAGCTCATTTGCATTAAAGCAACATACTCAAAATCAGAGCGTTTTGGCTTACACCCTTTGACGCAGTAGACCCTCGCAGATCTACTGCGGGACGTTTTAGGTCCGGGAAAAAAATAAACGATGGCTTGACCCGTAGAAGTAAATGAAAGGTGACTTTTATTTACAGTGCGCCGTAAAAATATCCAGTGGTTAGAGTATATAATTTTTTTAGAAAACTGAATAGAAATACAAATAGAAAAGTACCAAAAAAACAAAAATAAAAGAACAAAATAAACAACGAATAATATATGTACAAACGAGTATCCACAATATACAAGAGGTCTGGTTTTGCTCACAGTAGCACGTTCGCTGACTTGGTAAAAAAAAGCCAACTTCTTATAGGCCAGGCTCCACCCCCGACCCGGAGGGTACCATTAACAGGTAAGCTTTTAATCTTATAATCTAATTTTAGATCATAAACTTAACATAAAACATCAATCACATTATAAGACACAAAAACCTAATAAACCATTACTAAAACCTATATTAATAACACAAATCACTAACATTTAATATCTTTTGTCTCCACAGAAAAGACGAAAGTTCCCCACACAAAAATCAACAATGGTTTCGTCGGACTATGATCGCATTGCGCCGGCGCGGCCGTGACGTCATAAATGGGTGCCACTCGATCGTTTGGTTTGGCCAACTTCCCACAAACACACACAAAAGACAAATAAAAAATAATACTTCAAACTAACTACAGTGTGTCTGTGTGGTTTATCTGGGGTATTTATATGGTAAAGGGGGTGAAGAGTGTGTGAAATGTCCGTGTGCCATCAAGCACTCCAAAGGCTAAACAGCAGGGGTTGGAATGAGGAAAGTGTGTATTTGTGTGTATTATGTGTGCCAGTACTGTCGTTCCCAGCGGTGAAGATCAACTCTTCACACACCCTAAAAGTGGCAATTTTAACAAGCTATAAAAGATTATCTGTCGGGTATTTTGAGCTAAAACTTCACATTTACACTCTGGGGACATCAGAGACTTATTTTCAACTTGTAAAAAGAGGCATAATTGGTCCCCTTTAAACAATGACTAATAAAAACATGTTTTCATGACAGATTTAGTCAAGCATTAACTACATTAAATAGCGAATAGAACAGGCTAAATACAAATATAATTGCAACTGTTAAAACTGTTCATCTTCTTAATCTTTCATCAGAATGCAATAACCTCTGCCCCCTCTGATGACACCTAGGCCACGCAGGATACTGGATAATGTTAACCAAAAGACTTTTAAGCAGCATTTAGTAAACTTCAGGTCATACCTGTCCTCCGGTCTCTTCCAAGTGCTTCTTCAGCAAAATCATGGTGTTGGGCGTTACAACATAACCATCAGTCGTGTAATTCTCTCCTAAAGAGAGAGAACAATAAACCACATGATATACTTTTAGCCAATTTTCTCCTGATGGTGCATTGTACCGAACTGTTGCATACAGTACTGTGGCTCTGTTTCAAACTCTAGGAAGCTGCCAATGATCAACAAGTCAACCGTCTCACCTGGCTTATGAAACTTGAGCGCCTCTCCTCTCAGCTGCTCCATCAATGATTTCCCCTCTGTGTTCGCTTCACCTACAAACAGAAAATAGATTTTAAGAAGAAAAGGTTTGGGTTCTAGGTTGCAGGTAATCAAAAATTAATTCATATAAACTGAGTGGTTTAATCCAGGTATTGTGAAGAGATATGATAGCTGTATATAATGAGCAGATTTAATTTAGGCTTTTTAGATGATCTCTTTAAAATAACTGTTTGCCCAAAAAATTACATTTTTGTCATCATTTAGGCTACGTCTGCACTAAGCCCAATACTTTTGAAAATGCATCTGTTTCTCTCAGTGTGGATACATTTGAAAACTGTTACTGCATTGCAGTGTTGACTGTGAAAAAGTCATGTGATGCATATTGTAAAGACAAACATCTCTGTTTATACTGATATGTGCCTGTTATGTGCTAATCAACTTCATTCTAATATGAATGGATGCTGCACACTGGTGGTGGTTGAGGAGAGACCCCCCACATGATTGTAAAGCGCTTTGGGTGTACAACAATACACAATAAAGTGCTATATAAATGCATCATTCATTCATTCTAATATGCTGATTCATTATCAATGTTGGAAACAGTTGTGCTGCTTAATATTTTTGGAATCTGTGATACTTTTTTCAGAATTCTTTGATAAATAAAACGTTTATAAGAACAGCATTTATACAAAATCGAATTATTTTATAACAATATACACTATCATTCGGATTTCTTTTTTTTGAAAGAGATGAATAGTTTTATTCAGCAAGGATGTGTAAAGTGATTGTTGAGATGCAGGTGTTGCACTCAAGAATGGAGGCAGATGAACGTGAGCTACTAAATTATTGGAGAAGTCCACTTAGTCCAGCATACGACATCAGAGAGAAGCCTGTAGTTTTCACTTGAAGATCAGGTTAAGACATTTCTATGAATTATTAGAGATTTTTTTTTTACAATAAATTCTATAACATTAATTTAGAAAACAGATGGATTATAAAGTGAATTTATATTTCATGCCCACTTCAATCCAAAATATTAAGTTCCCCTTCCCTGATGATGACAAATCTTTCTGATTTGCACTGAATAATAATCCCTGCCCTCCAGCAACCGGTCACTCACACGAGATCGCAACAATTAGCAAACTACAATGATTCAATAATTTCCTGATGGACTAGATCAAGTCCCACCCTACTTTGTTTCTCATTTGAGAGGCCATTTCACTCAGATATACATCACAATATTTAGGAAAAGATTATTGCAACTTCCAGTTTATTGCTGACATTGAGCAGTCCTGCTTTGCACGGCAATATTTAAGTACAGTACCGCAATAACCACGGTATAGCAAAATCTCTCCAAAAGAAAATTTATATTGTTGCCACAATATATCGCCATACTGCCTAAACTTAGTATCTCTGACGCAGCATTTAATTTACACACAACCAAAGATGCATGAGTCACATTACAATGCTCAGAAAAAATAATTATAGGTTTCTTTGTCTTACCATTTACATCCTGCTCAATCTTCACATCTTTCTCTGCAGCTTTAGGTTTGGCAGCCTGTGATAAGAGAAAAAAACATTTCACAGCTGCATAGTTCACATAACAACTACAGCAATCTCCGTGTTTTAAACCAGCATGCTGCGGGTGCCAGTGGTGTAGACAAAACTCGCCCTGTTCTGTGCATGCCTCAGAACGAACAACTGTTAAACCTGTTTTTGTGTTCTTGCCCGACAACAACAACAACAACTCAATCTGGCATGAAACATATGCATCGTATGGAGGTTAGATGCCCACAACTTGAACTGTAATGTATCGACCCGGTGGGACATAATTTAGCATACACAAATTGTAATATCATTCATATTAACAGGTTAATAGATTGTTAATTAATGCATTACAATTTATTTTAGTCAACTAATCCTACTGAATCTAATATTTACTGGACTAAAACCAAAACAACTGAGATGATTAAAATATGACTAAAACTAAATGCAGAACTTTGCATTGAACTTTTTTCCCGGGTGGGGGTTTGGTTGCGGGGGTAGACACATACGCAGGGTTATTTGGCAAATAAATGTTACATTATTTGAATGATTTTCCTTGAAACTAACTAGTAACTAGCTTAGACTACTGATCTGGTTTTGTTCAAAATAAATAATTGTAAATTAAATATTAGGAAATTCATATAAAATATGACAAAATATACAATAAGACAATTGACTACAGAAAACTACAGTTCAGTTAAATTAATAACAACAAAAACAATAAAATGCTCCAAGAACTGGAAACTTAAACAGTACAAACTGTACAGATACTGCAAAATGAAATTCCAGGACTTTCAATGACTTTAAGCACTACTTTTTGGTTTTCAAGGACTAAAATATATATATATATATATATATACAGATATCTCACTTATCAAACAACATCAATATTATCTTTCAAATTCTAATTAATAAACTAATACAACAAAATGGTACAAATAAAGTGCAGCATATGCAAAGAATGCAATGACTGTGGCAACTTTAACATTTGAAAGGAATCTATGGCAAAGTTATCACTTTCCTTATTCCCTATGATTGACCTGAAGTCATTCACAGTCATACAAGGCTATATCAGACTATGGCTGAATCGATTCCTCGAGTTACTCGAGCAACTCGAGTACAAAAAATCATTGAGGCAAATTATGTGCCTCGAAGAATCGTTTTGTCCATTTACTAGGGGTGCACTGAATTTTCAGCAGCCGAAAATATATGCCGCACCGCACCACCCAGCAGTGTTCAGGTTACTCTCCCTCAACTGTCATCACTGCGCCGCGTGACGCTCCGCTCCTCTCTATCATTCTGTTCAGTTACCACTCATGCTCACCGGAAAAGCAGAGTCCACTCAAATAACGCGCAGACAAGAAAGGTCTATGTAAAGTTAGTATACTTGTTACTGTTTGCAGTAGAGCTGCTGTGCTGTGACATGCAGTACAGCTGATCTAGGCACCGCTGGTAAAAATCTCCTTCACTGATCTGCTCCCCGCTATGCTCTGCTCACATTCGCTGATAATACATGTTTACTTGATGTTTCTTTACACAGAATCATCATTTCTATTCAGTTCCCACTGATTTACGAGATCTGATGAGTATTATTACGCGATCATATCTCAGTATGAATGGATGACAGAGAGACGCGCGTTTTCCTTTACCACACACACTGAAGCGCGCGTGACGTCTCAATGAGGACATGAACAACATTTCCAGAACTGCTCCGAGAGTCACTTCATGAGCGTTTCATTTGAGTAAAACTATCCTCATATCATATACACACAGAAATGTAAAGGTATTCACGGCAACCCGTCAAAATAAAAGTCAGTTTTTTTAAGACAGTGCAGCAGAAATATTTGTTCAGCATAATGTACATAACACTACTACTAAAATTATGAAAACTTAGTTTTTTGAGTAATGATCACACAATATTTTCAACATTTTTAAATTAATAGTAAATTCCCTTTGTTTGCCAAAAAAGTTAAGTTTTCAAAAATTTAAAGATAAATAAAAATTATGTTTTATGCCTTCATTTAATAAACAGATACACAACACAGAATTTCTGAGGAAAAATAAAACATTTTTATTTGGCTATTTAAAAAAATAAAATACAATAAAACATTAGGTGATAAAACATTAATGTTATGTGTATGGACTCTTATTTTTGTTCCACATTAGCTTCCTGTTCACAAATTTTTGCCTCTCACAAAAGCCACAATTCTTCTAAGAAGACAGTAAAGGCTTCTGTCATGCTTGAGCTTTAGTTAGGATCAAAGGTGGAAGTTAAGTTGCACAATGTTTAGGTTTTATTATAATTTTGTTAATACTATTATTTTGATTTATGTCCTAGTTTTAGGTTGTATACGTTTACCTTATTTGTACCTTACCTTATTTGTATTTGCATTTTTAATTTAATATGGCAATTAAATGCACTAAATGGGTTTAGTTTTCAGTTATTAATATTAAAAAAATATTTTTTTTCTAAAAAGGAAACAAATGACTTGTTCATTTTAAGAGACCTGTCTTATTTTCTCTTGTATAGTTCGGATTGGTCTTTAAAAATAAAAAGTAGTTCTTATCCGATTAATCGATGGAATTTTCGGTAGAATATTCGATAGCTACAGCCCTATATCATACACTTGGAAAATTATGAGCTATATCACCGCTTATCGACACTAGGGGTGTGACAATGTACTGAGCTCACGAGATGAGACAAAATACAGATACTTGGTTCACAATATTTTAATACTATTTAAAATACATTTTCAATGACAGAACCACAAGTAAAACAATGCAGTTGTATTTAGAAATATTTTAGGGCTAATTAACTAATTTAGGGCTGTAACTAACGATTACTTTGGTAATCAAGTAATCTACTGATTATTTTGACAATTGAGTAATCTGATATTTTTTAGTAACAGAAATAGAACTAAGTGAAAACGAGGCTTTAATATGACTATATTTACATATAAACTAACAAATAGGCAATAATAATTGGCTCAAATACAGTATCAAAACCAAGTAATTACATGGTTTTATTAACCCACACACCAATATGCCTATAATATGAACATAACCAACTTAACTAGGCCTACATTATGTATTATAACATATAGCCTACCAGCAGAGGGCGCCAAGGGCCTGGTGTTGTTTCACTTTACAGCGAGATTCAACAACGTTTACATGCATTTAATTTCACATGCAAACTCAGAGCCATGGTTTAAACTTTTATTTTGAAATCGCGATGTGCAACAAATCGCATAGAAATATGTTGACATATCATCCTGTGTTGGCATAGGTTTATAAATGATTTACATTACAAATCTAGTGAGATTAATGCACACTGTTTTCCCAGATGACCGTTAAGTAACCTAAACTCACAGCAGAGGAAGAGTTTAGCGCCTTTCACACATACAGTCTTTATTGGAAAATTACCGGTAAGTTATCATTAAGAGAGCATGTGTGAACATGACCTTTTTAAAAATCGTTCTGAAAATCATAATTTTTATTGAGATGACGTGATTACTATGAATGGTTTATAAAGCTCCGCTGCTTTTTAATAGCTTTTCTATAGGGCTTTTCACACTGTGCTTAACCCCGGGTTATCGTCGTTCTAAACCCCACTTTTAACCCCGGGTAAAGACACTTTTCACACTGGTAATTGGAAAGCGGTGTTAGCACTGCATTTTACCCGGGGTTATGAAACCCTGCTCCGGAGCAGGGTTAGCACCGCATTTGTCGACATTTGTCCGCATTGCGGTGCTAAGTTTTTTCAGTGTGAAACGGAGCGGTGTTTGCTTGTTGCTGCTGCCTGCTGGACGCTTGGCAAAAGACAGCCAATCAGAAATTGAGCAGCGAGGCTCATGTCACGTCAGTTACAGGAAATGCGCGTCGTGTAAACTGCAGCCGGGGAGAATAAATATCAAAAGATGGAAAGAAATTGAAAAAAATATTCACATACTTTACTCCTTGTTTTCTTTCTTTTGTGCTTTGTCGTTCTTGCACTTTGCCACTGCATTTTATTATGAAACCCTGCTCTTAGCACATTTGTCGACATTTGTCCGCAATTCAAAACGCGGTAAGCAATCCATGTCACGTCAGTTACTCCTGCATGCACATGAGAACATGCAACCAAAAAAGCAACCATGAACTGCGCTCTTCATGAAGAAGCAGATGTAAATGGATAAGCAAAGGATAAATGGATTTCCAGCCCTAAATCGCTTGCAGTAGCTCTGCTACTAAATTTATTTAAAAATGGCTATCCCTGCCTGTACAGCTATGATCAGCTGTTCCTCAATCTTCGCTGAACTAAAGACATTAGCGGTGACGTTGTTTTTATTTAACTGGCAAGACACGTGAAAAGCCGTGTAAACAGGTTGCCTGCTGTTCGTCCAATCAGTGGAAGTGACACCGCAAATATGCAAATAAAACTTTAACCCGGGGTTTAGGAATGTACAGTGTGAAATGTCTGTTAATGAATACCCAGGGTTAACAATTAACCAGTGTTAATTTTGGCAGGAATTTTTGTTTTAGTCTTAGTCTTGAGACGAAAATGTTTAATAGTCGGTCACATTTTAGTCATTTTCACTTTCATAGTTTTAGTCGACGAAAACAAAAATAGTCATCAATTCTTCTCTCTTTAGACCAAATAAATTAAGCTTATAAGAAATTTTAATCAAGGATTGAATTTGGAAAAACTATTTTCATTTTTTGGTAGAGATACAAATTAAACTCTTTTTTTCAGATACAGTAGGTTTACTTCACAAATACAC
The DNA here is from genome assembly GCA_027422405.1 of Ptychobarbus kaznakovi. Taxonomy (NCBI): domain Eukaryota; kingdom Metazoa; phylum Chordata; class Actinopteri; order Cypriniformes; family Cyprinidae; genus Ptychobarbus; species Ptychobarbus kaznakovi. The sequence goes on from CM049810.1 coordinate 1,330,312, forward strand.
ATTTATTTAACATCTTTTGTTGGTTAACATTGATGATGACAGATATGTACTGTATATAATTAGAAATGCTGTCCCTTTAAGACGGAAGGTATGCATGTAATACCGACACACATTCAGTCTTCACCCACCTGTTTACATTCACTTAAGACATAACTGGCCGTACTTACATGAGATACTCCACACAATAGACATTGGGACTGCTGTGTGTGTATTTGAGCAGTGAGCACTGAGAACTGATCGCGCGCTGTATGAGAACTGAAGAAGTGGAGCGTGCACGAGAGAGAACACTTCTATCAGCGCGATTCCGCCTATCCCGCCTTCACTAACTTCAAGTTAATCGACAACGAATAAAGGCAGAAAGACAAATTACTTTGGAAGTCTAAAACCAGGAATAAGTCTTGCAATCAAGGACTTCTGTGAAGCAACAGTTTTGGGCCGGTACAACATAACCTGCCTATATACTGCTACACCATTGTGGAAAATATGAGAGACTTCATTTTGTTATGGTTTGCAACAGATCCTCACCAGCACTGCTTCAGTAGAAAAGGGTACACCTAATTGTGTGTGCGCCACAAGAAAACAAAGACAGTAAAAAATATACCTTGGGCTTTTTCTCCAGATCTGCCTCAGTTTTTGGACCCAGAAGGTGCAGCACCTGAGAAACAACACAAGTTTTCAGTGCACCGAAAATGATACACAATGATTTGGACTGATTTGAGCAAGGTAGTAAACACAAACCTGCATATCCACTTCATTCTTGACAATCTTCCCATCAGCCCATTTGAGAGCAGTCCTGGCCTCACCTGAAGAGCACAAACCAAAACTATTCCTCAGCAGCCCCACACACGACTGTATTCACACACATATGATCTGCTGCCTCACCCATGAGTATCCCCATGTTAAAGCGATATCTCTCTGCCAACAGCAGATCTTTGTGCTTCCTGATAATCAATTCAACCTGTGGAATTATTACAGTATTAATATGTCAATAACAGATTAGAATTCATAAAGCACTAACTGAAAACTATGAAAATCTATCATATTTTTAGTATATTTGAAAAATGTTGAAACAAAATAATTAGCTTGAATAAACATTTCACAGTGTTGGGTAAGTTACTCTAAAAGGTAATTAATTACTAGTTACTAATTACATCTTCAACAGCGTAATTAGATTACTGAACAAAATTACTCTCTCCAAATATATTTAATTACTTATTACTAATTACTTTCTAAATCCTACATCAAAGTTAATGAATGACACAAGATTAGACATGAAACGGTTCTTTATATTCTTTCAAATAAATAATAGATAACTACATACATTATTCTGGTCACACTTTAGATTAGGGTTCAATTCTCACAATTAACTAACTATTAACTATGAACTAACTATACTTTTACCTTAATATACTCCTAATTACTGTTTATTAATACTAAGTAAAGTAGTTGTTGACAATTAAGTTGGGTAGGATTAAGGATTTAAAATAAGGTCTTGCAGAATAAGACATTAATATGTGCTTTTTAAGTAATAATAAACAGCCAAAATCCCAGTAATAATATCCATGCTAATACCCAACTAGTTAATAGTGAGAATTGGACAGAATGGACACTAAAGTGTTACCAATATTCTTATTAACTCACCATTTAAAGTGAGAAGGCTACATAAAAAGCATGCCTTTTTAAGGTTAGAATTTAAATTTTGATGTTAAATCCACTATTGTATTTTATATCTATACACAGTGTTAAAGGGATAGTTCACCAAAAAAATGACTTCATCATTTACTCACCCTCACGTAGTTCCAAACCTGTATGAATGTCTTTTTTCTGCTGAACACAAAGGAAGATATTTTGAAGAAAGTTTGTAACCAGGCTGTTTTGGGGCAGCATTATGGAAGTCAATGGTGCCCAGAACTGCTTTGTTTCCCACATTCTTCAGAATATCTTACTTTGTGTTCAGCAGAACAAAGACATTCATACAGGTTTGGAACTACTTGAGGGTGAGTAAATGATGGCAGAATTTTCATTTTTGGGGTGAACTATCCCTTTAAGTTCAATTACATACGAAGTAATTGTAATTACATTACAGAATAAATAAGAGTAATCCCTTACTTTACTTTTTCAAGGGAAAATTATTAAATTACAGTAATATTACTTAGTAAGTAGTTACACCCAACACTGCCATTTCAATGCTTGGCCACTATATAAACAATCAAAAATAAATATGAGAACAAAGACACGTCATTCAGATGAACCTGGTGTTTCTCATCATCATCGTAAACTTTTGATTAATAAAAGCATTTGATGAAACGCTAATGAGCTGGAGCAGACAGCGAAAGAAAAGCAATCAACAAATCATGTCCAGCACACATAGGAACTTTTTAAAAGCATTCAGTTTTTATCTCAAAATAATAACATTCTGAAATTAGTAATAATAAAAAAGTAGAAGTGTTCAGTTTTTTTTATCTCCTACACGTCTGCACTCACACCTCGAAAAACCTTAATGTAAAGTCTCCTTACCGCATCCTCGATCTGCTCAGGTGTGACCACCACTCCCACGCCACAGGCAGCCTCAAACTCAAGTCGATCCAGATTCTCCTGAGGGTGGCTTTTTACAAAGTCCAACGCCACTGAGAAAAATAGCAGAAATAAAAATGTCAGCAAGTGGTGAAATTAACATTTTTGAAGCCCTCTGAACCATGAGAAAGGGTCCCGCTAATGAGCACTAAAATCATATGGGGGTTAATTTTCAGTGCTGATAAATACTGATATTTCTGACAATCTAATCTTCTTTTATAATGTTTTCTCTTCACATGTATGTTTGTGTTTTCTTTTTTTTAACTGTATAAATTATGTTGATATCTAGTGTCTAATAAATCTCACCAATGTCAACCAGTTGCATGTCTTGTTTTTGGTTTCCCGCAATCATGATTACGGTGTAAATACATTCACTTTGCGTTGAAAAGTCACACAATCATAGCTGAATTTGGCTGAACTGGCTTATAATTATGTGAGGGTGCCCTTATTGTAAAACCTCTTAATCTTAATGATAAAAGTAAGACCAAGAAGTTTCTTAAGAATAATGCTTAATTTTTGTACCAATTAATGTGTCTTTATACTTTTATCTTTCACTTTCCTTTTATATTATTTTCTTCAATGAAGTGTTGTTTGTTTATAAAATGCACAAAACATATGCATCATTTTGATAATCGCATAAAATGTATTTATATATATATACACATATTTTTTTTTACTGATCTTTTTTGATGTAGAGCACTTTCTCTACATATAAAACACAAAACATTATAGACATTAGAGGGAAAAACACAGAGTGAGAGAAGAGTAAAGACAATCAGATACCTGCCAGCTGCAGTTCTGAGGTTATTTTCTGTCGAATGATGTATTCTGTGAGGAAAGACAGTCGACTGAAGTCTTTGAGTCGTGTCACCATGTTATAAAGCAGAGTGCCTGCAGTCTTATCAATGCTTGCGGACCCCAGCAGCCCTTGAGCCTGAAAAATAAACAGCAAGAATACTTTTTCCAAATACTTCTTGTGGCATGTAACGGGTAAAGAAACTGTCTGTCATGTAAGTTCTCTAGACCGAGGCTGGTGAGGTTCACAGCGCACAGCAGTAACTGCTTTATTATGCGAATTAATTAATTATGTACCTGTTCGATAGCCTTCTTGAGTGTTGATGAGAGTGCTTCATTTTTCAATGTTTCCTTAGCTTTCTGCTCACTAAGGCCAATTGACATGAAGATAGACACCGCGTCCGCCATTTCTCTTCCTGGCTGCACACACGCTTCCGCCAGCCTCGCAGAAGCACAGCCCTCAGCACGCGTGCGTTCGGATTGGAACGAACCATGATTTCTCCAATCAGATTTGTGCATCTTTCCACCAATAATCGGTGGGCTTCTGGTGACACAGTTGCATCAGTCGAGCATTGCCACGCGAAGTACAACAAATTGTTAATACATAAGTATCTTTAAATGCTTTGAAGAACTAAGTTATGTAAAGGACCTCTAGGACATATTAGCTACGCTGATGTAAGTGTTCCAATCAAGACCCCAGTGGAAAAAGAGTGGAAGTCACCCAGGGACCATTTACTGATGGCCAGTTAAACTCCGTGAACACTTTAGGACATTTTTAGAACGCTCGTGTTAAAAATAGATAGAAATCCGAGTCCGATAGAAAAAAAGCTAGCAGCCCAGACAGGACGTCTGATGTTTCTCTTTACACACACACACACACACACACACACACACACGCGCGCACACGCACACGCACACACACACACACACACACACACACACACACACACACACACACACACACACACACACACACACACACATACATGTATATATATATATACATATACATATATACATGTTTTACTGTTTATTTTTTTTCTGTGTACTCTAAAAAATTTGGAAAAACAAAGATTGTGCTCAGGAGTCAGAACCAACAAGGGATTGAACTTTCACAGCACAAAAAACAGTCGTGGATCATCCAGGAAACAACACAGATTATTAGGATTCAAGGGTATGTAAACTTTTGAGGGTAATTTTTTATGAATTGAGTTATTATTTTGACTTGCGGAGTATATATAAACATGTTATGTTATAGCTTATTCAGGAGAATACTAAATAAAAATAACATTCAATTTTCATGATCCCTCTTATTTAGTTAAAATTATTAACATATTTGCATGTTCTGCAAGGGGTATGTAATCTTATGAGCACAACTATATATTATATATATCACTTTAAAATAGATTACTAAAGGACTAAGAAACAATAAAATAATGTATTACATTTTTACACAAACTGGATTTTATATTAGGATGTAATCCACTAAGAAGAGTTCTTCAAATAAACCGAGGAGGGCAGCAATACGCCTTTGATGTGTCTAGTCTGCAGCGGATCTCAAAAGAAGAAGAAGAAGAAGAAGAAGAATGGACCAATCACCGTCATTTACTAGACGGTTTCGATTTGTATCTCAGATGCCAGTCCTTGGCATTATTATTAGATGTAATTAATTTATTGAGATAAATTCCAGTATGAAGTAATAAAAATCTAGTATAAAAACAAACAAACTGCGATTTGAATGCACCTTGATGGAGGATTTCTCTTTTTGAGCCGTCGAGCGTCCCTTTGGAGAATGTGCGTTACGCATTAGCTAGCTACAACCCAATGGATTACAAAATACATTTGTACATGCACGAAGATATATTAAGTATACTGACATAGTCTGTCTCATTTTCTCTTTGTAAGCTACAGACCTTATGCATTCATTTGAACTTTTCTTATGTGCAAACCATAGATTTGTGTGTGTTTTTAATAGCATGTATTTTCATCTGCTTTAGTTTATTTTATTATTTCTAATGTATTTTTGTTATCACAATAGCTGACTTGATTTGTCCTGATGGTGTAAGGAACAGAGCTACATAATGTCCCAGCATGCTCTGCTCTCTGCGGGTTGTAAGGCATGGCGGTGTCTGTCATGTCCTCGGTCAGTGCTTCGGCTGGATCTCACTCTGGGATGTGGTCAGACGTTCCGGTAAACTATATACTACCGTTTCATTGCTGTCCTCAACAGAAACTTTTCTTATACACTCTTAAAAATGAAGGCGCTTTAAAGGTTTTTAACAGTGATGCCATATAGAAGAACCATTTTTGGTTCCACAAAGAACCATTCAGTCAAAGGTTCTTTAAAGAACCATCTCTTTCTTACCTTTTTATAATCTGAAGAACCTTCTTTCACCACAAAGTGAAACAGAAAGGTTCTTCAGATGTTAAAGGTTCTTTATGGAACCATTTGGACAAAAAGATTCTTCTTTGGCATCGTGAAGCACCTTTATTTTTAAGAGTGTAGGGGCCACATTATATGTTTTTGTTGCATTTTATTAATTCCCTGATGTCCATTTATAATTTAGTAAATTGTTTCTTACTCCAAAGTAAGTCATAATTAAAATTGTACACCCTTTTCCGACCCTCAGAATGTTTTCGATATACTGTAAAAAAGAAAAGTAGAGCAACCTTAAATTTAAGGCAACCAGCAGATTTTTGAGTTTTCTCAACTTATTTTTGTAATAGATTTTTGAGTTTTCTCAACTTTTTGTTGTATAAAGTTAAAACAACAAGTTGAGAAAACTCTGCTGAAGCTGGTTGCTTTAAACGTTTAAGTTTGCTCAACTTTTTGTATTTATTTACAGTGTACTGTACCTTTAAGATGTGTAAATGACTGGTCCACCTCCTCACATGTGATATAATTAACAACACCCCCATCAAGCTGCTGAATACTGATATGAAAATATTGGAAGTATTTAAAAACAAAAAAACTAAAGCAGTAAGCAGCGTAAAAATACAGAAGCACTGTGCAGTATTGTGTAATTGGTAACCTATAGTATTCCTTTCTGAATAAAGCCGTAGATTTAAACAAACTGTGATTTTGATAATGCATATGAACTTCTGTGTTTAGTTATTCATTATACAGTATGACCATATTGCCCAACCTTTTAGATGGCGTGAGACTGCAGATAATCACTGGACGGGAGTAATGCGAGGAAAAGTGTGGACACTAACTCAAACAGAGGATACGTTATGGTACTATGTTTACAGTCATCAAATTAATCCAGGAACAGAAAACAGGCAGAAATGGAAGGTGGAAGAGGAGGAGCAGTTATTGGGGAAGATGTCAAAACGAAAGACTGACTTGAAGCAAGAAGAGGCGGGATTGTGCACAGTGATGTCAGAGCCTGACAACAAAGAGGAGGAACTTCTGAGGGACTATTTCCAGTTAGGTGTTAAATTAGAGGATCTCTACAGGGACTGGAGCACTGTCGATCCCCACTTCAAACATACAGCAGATATCTTCACAGGTACATGTCTCATTGAAAGAATAGTTCACCCTAAAATGAAAATGTGTTTATAATTTTCTCATGTCATATGATTTTCCACTGAACACAAATGCAGTGTTTGCCTGAATGTTCATGCTGCTTCCATACAATTTAGTTAAAGTAAAACAGCCTTTAGAAAAATGTATTTGCCCTTTTCCTCTTTCAGGCAAAATATTGACTTTAAGTTTGACATTAAGTAAAATAATGTGTGTGTGTGTGTGTGTGTGTGTGTGTGTTCTGTGTGTGTGCACACACAGTATATATAATACAATAGTCAACATTTGAAGTGGATCAAAACCTTTCATCAATGTTGTCCTAAAACCAATATGCGTTGTTGTCTTGGGACAACTTTGATGAACCTTTTTGATCCACTTCAAATGTTGACTAGTGTATATAGGGTACAACGGGGCTAAAGGCGCCCAAGGGTAAAAAGCACTAAATGGCACAAAAACATGGCGTAGCACTTTCCAAAACATCTGCTTTTCAAGATGCTCGTGCAGATTTGTCTGATCTTTGATGCAATCGCACGCAACAGTGCAAATGTGATTCTGTGCTTTCTTGATCTAAAATTATTATTATTATTTTTAAATGTTGTAGATTTAATAGCAGATGAGAATCGCTAAAATTAATGCATATATTTTGAGAGAAAGGTCTTTATGATTTTCAGTTTTGTTTAAGATAATTAAATCAGCTGTTTTTAAATAAAGAATATGTAAAAGTATGGTATTTGGGGTAAAAAGCGCTCCTGCTGTTGGGGCTAAAGGCACACAGTAATTAACATGATAATTAATAGGAGGCTGAATTTTTCATTTGTTGACATGACATGGTTAGATTCAGATGGTAAATATTATATATTATGTTGGGTGTCCATATTAGAGATAATCACCATGTTTAGAATGAAACCATCATATTTAAAATCATGATATTAATCATATATAATAAAATATAATTTATTGTTACTACTGTAAATAAATATTCAATTATTATTGGATCTCCTTCAATACTTTCAGAATCTTTACTTATTAAAATTATTTTGTTTCTGTATATTAAAATATATTTTTAATAGTAACATATTTTAATAACAGTATAGTTATTGAACAAAAATTATTATTTCATTTTTCAAAGTAAGCAGAAAATAGTACAAACTTTGCTAAAGTGATTGTTTTGAACAAGTGTTAACTTAGACATTATTTAAAAAACATTATTTTAGCTGAAGTATTTGTATCAATAAGTGAGGCTTTTACCCCATGATGGTGGGCCTTTTACCCCGTGTGTGGGGTAAATTATACATTTTAGGCGCAGTGAATGGCAAATTTTTTTATGGTGGGCCTTTAGCCCCGTTGTACCCTATATACACACATACACACACTCACAGTATGTATGTGTGTGTACACACACAGTATATATGTTTTCCCAAAATATTTTTTCTTGATTTATAGTCTACAAAGATATATTGGTGACCCCTACAATTAATACTTCATCTAGCCCAGCACTTTGTACCCCTGGTCTTTGTTTTCAAAATCATATATGTGGGACAATATGTGACCCTCTCTGTGAAAACCCAGCTAAAGGAATTTTTGTGTGATTTTGTTTTCTACAAAAAAATCATCCTTCATATGGTAAAGAACATTCTGTGAAAATGTAACCTTTATATCTTTAATATTGACAGAGTAAGGTCATATCAAAGATTGAAATTATAGTGAAATTAATGGTAGGAATCAAATTTTGATGCTTGTTATCTCATAATTAGATTTTGAGACTTTAGCCTGGATTTTACAGAGAGGGTCACATATGTGATTTTCTCTTTTTAAGCTGCACCACGTGTGATTTTTCCCTCATTCAAAGAAGATTTGCACATATAGAACTGAATAATAATTTTGAAAAATATGTACATTTACTGGAGTATACTTTCGAGAAACAGAGGAATCGTGGCTGAGTGCAAATCTACTTTACAGTAACATCTGTTACTGAAAATATTCGCTTCTGCATGAGGCTGCATTATTATTGCTAGGTGTCAATATAGATCCTAGACAACTGACATATTTGCATGTGCAACATAATCCAAAATATACTGGGTTCATCTTTAACAATATGGAATAAAGGGTCTTTTGAACAGTGGTCAGTAATACAAAACTCCTTTTTTTCTGCGTCTCTCTATTTGAACATCTCAGGAGTGCGTTTGTTGCGTCAAGACCCCGCGGAGTGTCTTTTCTCATTCATCTGTAGCTCGAACAATCACATCTCGCGGATTCAGGGCATGGTCGACAGACTGTGTCAGACACTCGGGACTCTCCTCTGCAAGCTTGATGACGTGGCCTATCATGATTTCCCCCCTCTGCAAGCTCTTACAGGTAGCTATACTAGCGCTCATAGAACACAGTAGCTATTCTAACGTGTTTTAAGTTCAATACTGCTAATTAGCCTTGGCAGTTCTACTACTTTTATATATATTCATTCAAAAAAATTGCATTTGCATTTTAACATATAGTGACAAGTAATGAAACAAATACACAACAACAGTGATTCAAACCATATCATAAAAATATGTGAAGGGCTGGTGCATAAGTTCATCAAATCTCTCCTCTCACACATAGCGCACTGCAGTAATGCATATTGTTTTATTTAAAAAGAGCTGGTACAACACCCTTAATCTCGTTAAATCTTCTGTGATTTTAGGTTCAAGATGATACAATTATAGTGTTTACCAGCCATTGCTTTCTCCTACTAGTTTGTCTGAAGTAAAGCTTTCAATTTTTTTAACCCTCTGTATTTTAAAGATAATGTACACATTAGTGTTTAGAAAATAAAATTTTCTGCTTCTGAAAAGGTACAGACTGTAAAATCCTCTTCCTAAGATAATTTAACCAAATACGAATAGCCAGAAACAGGAAAGGCATTTTTTTCAATTCATAATTACATCAAGAAACTTCATGAACATGTTCATTGAGCCGACAATTTAATATAATGCATATTAAATTCTAATATAATAAATGTTAAGTAAAAATAAAAATGCACTATGGGAGTCTGTTTTTGGCCGTACATTTTAAATGTCAACAATATTTTTACTACTTTTAGTAGCATTTTTGCCACAAGCACTGGTCAATTTTGTGACTTAGGTACTTACTAAATAAAAATAAATTAACTAATACACATGAAATATTGATTTAAATTTCAGCTAGTTAACTATAAAAATTAACATTCCGTCAAAGTGTGCTCACCCTCATATCATTCCAAATCCTCATAAGGCAAATCCATAAGGCCATGTTCATCTTTGTAACATAAAAGAAGATATCGTGTCCTGGCCAAATTCCCTCCACTAGCCCTTGTCAATCATGGCCTCCTAATAATCCCCATCCACTTGATTGGCTCTATGATTCTCTCTCCTCTCCACCTGTAGCTGGTGTGTGGTGAGCGCACTGGCGCCGTTGTCCTGTGGCAGCCGTCGCATCATCCAAGTGGATGCTGCACACTGGTGGTGGTTGAGGAGAGACCCCCCCCCCCACATGACTGTAAAGCGCTTTGGGTGTAAACAACACCCAAAGTACAACAATACACAAAGCGCTATATAAATGCATCATTCATTCATTCAATATGAAATCTGAGAAATGTATGTCCCTCCATTGGAAGTCCATTCACCCAAAACTTTGCTTGCTTTGTGTGAGAACTATGAGATTTGTTCTCACATGTCGTGCAGGCACATTTGTGCTTCTGCAAGAATCAATTAGGTTTGTTCTTGTGCTTCATGTATGCTGTTAATAAAAGCTGAAATAAAATCTGTTCATCATACAACACTATCACGTCTCTCGGCAGACTTGCAATAAACTGCTCAGTATTAAACTTTTTCATATGGATATAGGTTTTACGTAAGTTATATTCACTTTTTGAAGTGTAAAAGTTTTATGAGAATGGATATTAAGTGGTGTGATGGATACCTTTCAGATTTCATAAATATTATCTTATATATTTTAGAAGATAAATGAAAGTCTTATGGATTTGGAACATCATGATATTGAGTAAGGGATTGTGTAAGTGAGTGAACCTTCCCTTTAAATATATTATTAATAATAATAATTTATTAATGTGAGAAAAAAGAGCATGTTGTGATACGAGAGACATGGCACATACATTAAGACGTTTTTTTTTAGAGTTTGCCATCATTATACAAAAATATTTGGCTGCTAAATAAATGTTTCCCAAAATTATTGATGCATCATAATCCAAAATTATAAAAGCACTTAATGTTTAATATTTGAATGTTTGTTTGTATATTTATGACAGATCCTGGTGTGGAGCTGCGTTTGCGTGATTTGGGTTTTGGCTACCGTGCTCGTTTCCTGCAGCAGAGCTCACAAATCATTGTGAACTCTCATGCCCCTGACTGGCTCCAGTCGCTCCGCAGCACCCCCTACCTGCAGGCCAGAGATGCACTGAGAGCTCTTCCTGGAGTTGGTCTCAAAGTAATTATTTATTCTACATTTGTGCATAAAAACACTGCAAGTACATGAATGGAACTTCTAAACTTGCAATTGCAACACAAGTAGCATTCTCAACTTTGCTGCAAGGCGTGCATAGCACAAATTGTCATCTTCTATGGAGGATTTTCTCTTTCATCTTTCTTTACAATGCAGTGCAACACTTTTGTGTTTGTATGTATACTTGCATAGACTATGCTTTTGGCATATGCCATTTTACTGCATACTTCCCTTCCCATGAGATATTCAATTTTTTTTATTTTTGCCTGTTTATTCTAGCTATTAAATGCATGTATTTATCATAATTGTTTTACATTTGTGAAATCTATGTTTGCTGGGGATCAGGTGGCTGACTGTGTATGTCTGATGTCACTGGATAAGTTTGAGGCTCTTCCTGTGGACACACATGTGTGGCAAATAGCCAAACGTGACTACAGCTTTGCTGCCGGGAGCAGCCAGAAGACTTTAACTGACAGAGTCTACAAAGAGATTGGTTAGTACCCAAAAAAGATACCCTGCCCTGGAAACCACTCACAGCAGCCTAGCATTTGTGCCTTTGAGTTCTGGACTGACACACAAAAAAATCTACTTTACTTTGAAAGTAAATGAGATATTTTTGGTCCTCTTTTGCAGGTGACTTCTTTAGAAAACTCTGGGGTCCCTATGCAGGCTGGGCACACTCTGTAAGTAACACAGCACATCATTCATTGGATATTATTATTAATATTATGGTATTTCTTTTTTTAATTATTATTGCAGAATTATTTACTCTTAATTCTACTCTTTTGGGGTTTCAGGTACTTTTCTGTGCTGATCTAAAGAGGTTTCAGAAGCTGAAAGAAGAGATTCCTGCTCTGAAAGATGAGAAAACAGACCTGAAGAAAAAGATGAAGGAGAGAAGACATGACAGATGTGAGGAAAAACAGAAAAGAGAAAAAGGCAAAAAGCAGAGGACATAAGATCATGATAGTGTGGATAACATTCATCACTAATCATCTCAGGCTACAGCAAGTCTGCTTCCAGTGTGCTCTTTATCAATAAATGTGGATATATCAATTTTGAATTTCTACAAAATCTGACAGCTCAATTTTATTGGTAATTTCTAAGAAAGGACCATATTTTTACACGTAAGTGTATTATAAATGTGCCGTTAAACACACTGAAGGGATTCTTGTTTGTGACAAAGGATAAATTACTTTTATGTTAAGTCATTTCTTTTTCTTAATTTGTAAAAGTGGTGTAATGGTAGAGTATGAAATACTATTTTCTAAGTAGATTGCAGCAGAGGATCATTCATTGGCTAATTTGCCATTTCCACTCCTTAATATATTATTTTTTTTACATGTTTTGCTTTTGGATTTACATTTAGACATTATAAAATCACTATTATAACATTTTTAAAATTCACCTTTTCTTAAAGTTCAGAACTGTTTTGTGCTTGAGTATGAAGTAGCATAGTTTTCAGAGTCTCATGGGATCTACATGAATCACACAAATGACCTATTTTGAATTTGAAATGGTGATTTTCGGTTAAAGGTAACAATGTTAACAATCTCGTCAGTTTCTCTCGATTGTAAATCAAATGCTCCATCACAAGCATACTATGACTTTTCTGAGCGACAGAGCCAGTCGAAAATGAATGAATTAAAATCAACATTGATTTACTTAAGCTTACAAATCTCTGTTTTTTTACTCTGCCATTGCTGTCTTCATTTTAATGCACTGTTTTTGATTTTTCCTTAGTCTTTTTCAGTTCTGCGCCCCAGAATGTTCCCCTCTTCTATTCATTTTGGTCATTTGAATGTGTCTGTAACAGTTTGAAGGGTGAGCGGTTGATACTTACGTAATAATTTACAATTGTAATTGTTTTTTACAAATTTATTTACAGAGTTAAATAAATATGTTTCCTTTCATTATTTGGCAAGTACATCTGATACTATATGATATACAAAGAAAAACTACACTGCAATTACCATGAATACCTTCAACATTCCCTAGCACAAAAGTCCATGCATTAATACACGGCCACTCGCCCGGAGACACAAACAGTGTGACACTAAAAAAGGAAAGACTGGATTGAGTCAGTGGCTTATATAAGTGTGACCCATGCACTGTTCTTGCTCTGAGGGGCTTACAGCATGCCAAGCAATGTCAAAATGACTCGTATAATAGAAATGTTTTACCTAAAGACCAGATATCAGACAAAGACATTTTCAGGATTGAAAGTCTGTTTGGCTTCCTCCCTCAAACATGGTATGTCTGCGTTGATGTGAAAAATACAATGTCAATGTAAGTCCATATCATGAGTCTCATTCAAAGTCAAATTATCTCTAAATATAAATCAAGGACATACAAAAAAAAGGTAAAATGTGGACACTTAAGACACATATACAATCTAACCCTGTTTATAAATGGTCAAAACATGTCTGTGAACACTCAAGAGCAAATCATCTGTGCATCTGCAACCATAGTTGTACGCATGTATGAATATCTATATCTGCAGTAGGCTTCAGCAGATGATTTTGCTAAAATAACACAATACAACAAGATGAAGGCATTAGCTAATACAACTTGAGTGTTAACGGACTGGCTTTGACCATTCCAATAAGGTTTAGTTCTAGGTTAGGATCTTGGAAAACTCATTGATTTTTATTGTGAGTGAGGACACGTTGACCCTTGATGTTAGCTGTCAAATGTGGAATCTGTGTATACATATCTATTGTAATACTTCCAACAGAAAACCCTTGCTTAAAACACCTAATTTGTGGTCCTGTTATTATTATTATTTATTATCACTTAGCTACATCACCATGTCACATTTGCATACTGCCAGCCTACTTTGACCCACCCTTTAAGAACAGTTGGGTAAGACACTGGTGTGACAACATGGGCACTATAGATATACTACTGTTTACAGCTGCTCATGAAGTCTCAGGAGCCGAAACCCAATTATGGTAAAGGGCGCTATATTTCTCACACACTCTAAGCTGTTGACCAGTAACAACAAACTGGGCACATGTGCCATGGTGAGTGAAATTCTTGAGAGCGTGCTCCAGACAGTGCAGAAACGATTTACAAGTGCATCTCAATAAATTACAATGTCGTGGAAAAGTTCATTTATTTCAGTAATTTCAACTCAAATTGTGAAACTCGTGTGTTAAATAAATTCAATGCACACAGACTGAAGTAGTTTAAGTCTTCGGTTCTTTTAATTGTGATGATTTTGGCTCACATTTAACAAAAAAAACACCAATTCACTATTTCAACAAATTACAATATGGCGACATGCCAATCAGATAATCAACTGAAAACACCTGCAAAGTGTTTCCCGAGCCTTCAAAATGGTCTCTCAGTTTGGTTCACTAGGCTACACAATCATGAGGAAAACTGCTGATCTGACAGTTGTCCAGAAGACAATCATTGACACCCTTCACAAGGAGGGTAAGCCACAAACATTCATTGCCAAAGAAGCTGGCTGTTCACAGAGTGCTGTATCCAAGCATGTTAACAAAGTTGAGTGGAAGGAAAAAGTGTGGAAGAAAAAGATGCACAACCAGCCGAGAGAACCGCAGCCTTATGAGGATTGTCAAGCAAAATCGATTCAAGAATTTGGGTGAACTTCACAAGGAATGGACTGAGGCTAGGGTCAAAGTATCAAGAGCCACCACACACAGCCGTGTCAAGGAATTTGGCTACAGTTGTCGTCAGAGGCTTCTTACCTGGGCTAAAGAGAAGAAGAACTGGACTGTTGCCCAGTGGTCCAAAGTCCTTTATTCAGACGAGAGCAAGTTTTGTATTTCATTTGGAAACCAAGGTCCTAGAGTCTGGAGGAAGGGTGGAGAAGCTCATAGCCCAAGTTGCTTGAAGTCCAGTGTTAAGTTTCCACAGTCAGTGATGTTTTGGGGTGCAATGTCATCTGCTGGGGTTGGTCCAGTGTGTTTTTTGAAAACCAACATCACTGCACCCGTTTACCAAGACATTTTGGAGCACTTCATGCTTCCTTCTGCTGACCAGTTTTTAAAGATGATGATTTCATTTTCCAGCAGGATTAGGCACCTGCCCACACTGCCAAATTCACCAAAGGTTGGTTAAATGACCATGGTGTTGATGTGCTTGACTGGCCAGCAAACTCACCAGACCTGACCCCCATAGAGAATCTATGGGGTATTGACAAAAGGAAGATTATAAACAAGAGACCAAAAAATGCAGATGAGCTGAAGGCCACTGTCAAAGAAACCTGGGCTTCCATACCACCTCAGCAGTGCCACAAACTGATCACCTCCATGCCACGCCGGATTAAGGCAGTAATTAAAGCAAAAGGAGCCCCTAACAAGTATTGAGTACATACATATACAGTAAATTAACATACTTTCCAGAAGGCCAACAATTCACTAAAAAAATTTTTTATTGGTCTTATGAAGTATTGTAATTTGATGAGATTTGTCACAATTTGTTGTGTGAATTGGTGGGTTTTTGTTAAATGTGAGACAAAAATCATCACAATTAAAAGAACCAAAGGCTTAAACTACTAGTCTGTGTGCATTGCATTTAATACACTAGTTTCACAATTTGAGTTGAATTACTGAAATAAATTAACTTTTCCACGACACTATAATTTATTGAGATGCACCTGTACTATATGTATACTGTCTATATGACAGTACATACTTACAGACTTATACAGATGACAATGTGCAATATACACATACATATACTCAGTACACACAGTGTACTACTAGTGTTCTATTAGTTATGTTCTATTGTGAATAAAATATTGGCTCATGTGATTTGAAATTATTTTAGTTTTTATTTTATTCAAATTTAAAAAAAAATGTCCCAACATTTCCGGAAATTGGGTTGTATTCTAGCAGCACCTTTCTCTATTGATGCTAATAATGTGACTAATTAGTCACATTGACACTTACAGCTCATGTTATTGCCTCAAAAACAACTGTCCAGAATTGAGCACCCCGATTAAAGATTGCAGATCACATATTTACGTCTCACGTACTTCACACAAGGAGTATAATTTGTGTTCTACCTATACATTAGCTTTTGTATTTCTCATTCTAAACCATAACACTTAACTCTGCTTTGTATGTCAGTTTGTGGGTAACGTTATTTAAATGAGTCAAAAATGAGTTGTCTTTGTTTGTCAGCTACATTACTCTCGTGTGTACCTTACATTATTGAACAAAGCATTGTCTGTCCACTTAAGATGGCTCCTTCTACAAATTTGTGCTAGTGTAATTGTGTGTGTGTGTGTGCGCGCGCGTATTTGTGGATTGAGCTTCTCAGTGATGATTATGCAACTGTATGTGTCTTTGTGCCACACACGCTTACTCTCGGTGGCCTAAATCTGTTCGTTCTCCTGTCAGGCTGTAAATATATCTGCTTTTCATTACACTGTCCCCCTTTCTCTTTTGGTGCTCACACATACTCAATTACACAATACAGTTTTCTCCATATTAAAACCATTCACTGTCATGCGCCCTGTAGGACCCACTCTGTATTGACTTTTATAGTTACTATTTATGCATACTGTACTCCAAATGTTTGAAACAACCTTAAAACTTCAAAATTAATTTAAACATGCACATAAAAGCTGTAGGATTTTGAGAAGCAAGTTAATGTTATGTTAAATCAAGAAATATTATTAACACTTCACAAGTCAACTCAGATTTATTTATATAGAACTTTATACAATACATATTGTTTCAAATCACATTTACAGTGATAAACAGGGAAATAATGATTCAATGGTCAAAACAAAATTCTAAAATGCTGTAAAGCAGCTCTGAAAAGACAATATTAGACAGTTATTATTCAGTTGAAATCAGTTCATTGTTGATTCAGTTCAGTTTAATAACTGTGTCAAGTTTATCAATTATGGAATGAGTTTAATTCATCTAAGAACATGAAGAAAACAGTCCATGTCCATGCAGTCAAGTCAATAATATTGCCAAAACAATAAGGTCTAATGTAAATCACTAACAGTAAAAAACAAGGAGCAGTATATTTTGATAGCATTTATTAATCTTATTGATTAGGCAATTATTAAGATGTTCTCTAGTAAAATGTCAAATCATACTGAATAACATGGATTATCAGGTTTTATTCATGCTCAAGTGCTAGCATCAACATCACGACCATGCAAGGTATGAACAGAGAGCAATAGCCCAGCGCTATTGCCATGAATGAATGCATGAATGAATCTGGCAATGCTTGTGTGCAGTGTGATGTCATTACTGCTCACTGGGCAGCCTTGGGGAGAAACATGCAGTCAAACATGTGAGGAAAAGACATAATTTCTGTCTAATGATGACACAAGGCAAGAGAGATGAGATGTATTACTTCTATTTAGCACCCAAACTCTGGAACAATCTACCTAACACTGTTCGGAAGGCAGACACACTCTGTCAGTTTAAATCTAGATTAAAGACCCATCTCTTTAACCTGACGTACACTTAACACACTAATACGCTTCTAATATTCAAATCCATTAAAGGATTGTTAGGCTGCATTAATGAGGTCAACCGGAACCGGGAACACTTCCCATAAAACAAGATGTACTTGTAACATCATAAGAAGATTGACACCTACGCTAATATTAGTCTTTTTTTTCTTATTACGAGGTCACCGTAGCCACCCGGATCGGTCCTTATCCAGCCCAGATGATCACTGCAGTCACCAGATCCAGTCCGTATCCAGATCATATGATCACTGCAGTCACCAGATCCAGTCCGTATCCAGATCAGATGATCACTGCAGTCATCAGATCCAGTCCGTATCCAGATCAGATGATCACTGCAGTCAACAGATCCAGTCCGTATCCAGCCCAGATGATCACTGCAGTCAACAGATCCAGTCCATATCCAGATCAGATGGTGGATCAGCACCTAGAGACGACCTCTACAGCTCTGAACGTCAGCGGAGACCAGGACACCTAGATGAGCCCCAGAGACAGATCTCCAGTGAGGACCTCGTCACCTAGACAGCCATTGGGAAAAGACCACTGGAACCAGTGGAGCCCTTACAATCTGACTTTGCTGCAGTTGGAACAAACTACTGGTTCGTCTGGCCAGAGGGGAACTGGCCCCCCAACTGAGCCTGGTTTCTCCCAAGTTTTTTTCTCCGTTCTGTCACCGATGGAGTTTTGGTTCCTTGCCGTTGTCGCCTCTGGCTTGCTTAGTTGGGGACACTTAATTTCTAGCAATATCATCGACTTGATTGCACAGATACTATTTAAACTGAATTGAGCAGGACGATGACATCACTGAATTCAATAATGAAATGCATTTAATGAAAAATGCGTTTAATCTTGTCATTTTACATTAGTGATACACTATTTCCCTATTTTGATATTGTGCAGGTGCTTTGACACAATTTGTATTGTTAAAAGCACTATATAAATAAAGGTTACTTGACTTGACTTTTTAGAACAGGGGTTTTCTAACCATTCCTGAAGCCTTCCCAGCACTGTCCATTTTGGATGTCTCCCACAGTGGTGCAACAGTTTTTAGCAACAGTTTAAGAACCCATCTTTCTGAAGGTTATTCATTATTTAGTTGCTCAGTGGAAGGAGCTCCAAAATTGAATATTATATCAATTATATTACATCATGTTGCCATTATTCCACTATTAGTGCTTAATTTATTATATGTGTTTAGGTTAAGTCTTGTATATTTGAATGAAGAAAACCATTTCATTTTATCTGAAGATAAAATTACCCTCGAGTTTCTTATCAGCCTGCTTCTATCAGAAACACAATTCTATCAGACAAAACTATGTGTTTAGGTTAAGTCTTGTATATTTGAATGAAGAAAACTGATTTCATTTTATCTGTCCTACCATTTTTTTTATATTTCCTGATAAGTTTCCATGAGTTTCTTATCAGCCTGCTTCTATTCAAATGAGGACAGTCATCTACATTTTTTTTATATTTCCTGGAATTACAGTTTCTGTTTGGCATGCAGTGGTATTCAAATGAGGAAGCATTGACAATCCTATAAAAAAAAATCCTATACAATACTGTTTTGGGTTGCATGTTTCTTTATGATTGTTGACAATCGTGTACGTGCATGCACTTACAGTTTTGGGTTGCACCTATTTTACAGTACGAAAGTGTAAATACATGCACTAACTACATGTAGGGTACCTACCTGAGAAAGTTCAAATACCTGGTTAGTACTACATGTTATAAGTTATTGTAATTACTATAATAAGAACATAGTATGTACACGAGGAACAGGACTGTAAAATAAAGTGTATGTTTTAGAAGTGGAACCCTTGAAGTGGGTACTTTTAAAGGAGCAGGGCACTTATGTGTAATAATGTGTGATTAAGCCATTTGGAGTGCACTTGGTGATGGGAGCCATAAAAGACAACACTGTGTCATGGCATAGATATTATAGGAACACTTCTGGGTTAACAAGTGTCTGAAGCATATGTGTGCATATGCCAATCTCTGATTGGCTTGAGTATGTGGACGTGATGACATAACACATCGTCATCAGATTGAAATGCACATCAACAGATTGTAATTGTCTAAAGGAGACGCACAGGCGTGACTGAGGCATTGTGACACAATGGTTCATTCTCATTTCATAGGTTTACATACGTTAACCTAAGACATTCCCTTTCGAATGGAAATCAACACTGCGATGGAACACCAAAAGTGCCTGCCCAACAAGGCTGTGTAACTCTGCCAAAAAAATTTTTTGAGAGCAAACAATGCCCTGGATCAACCCTGAAGGCCCTGAGGTCCTGGAGTTGAATCTACACTGAACAAAATTCTAAACGCAACACTTTTGTGTTTGTCCCCATTTTTCACGAGCTGAACTCAAAGATCTAAGACATTTTCTATGTACACAAAAGACCTATATCTCTCAAATATTGTTCACAAATCTGTCTAAATCTGTGTTAGTGAGCACTTAGCACCGAGATAATCCATCCACCTCACAGGTGTGGCATATCAAGATGTTGATTAGACAGCATGATTATTGCACAGGTGTGCCTTAGGCTGGCCACAATAAAAGGCCACTCTAAAATGTGCAGTTTTATCACACAGCACAATGCCACAGATGTCGCAAGTTTTGAAGGAGCGTGCAATTGGCATGCTGACTGCAGGAATGTCCACCAGAGCTGTTGCCCGTGAATTGAATGTTCATTTATCTACCATAAGCCGTCTCCAAAGGCGTTTCAGAGAATTTGGCAGTACATCCAACCGGCCTCAGATCCGCAGACCATGCGTAACCACACCAGCCCAGGACCTCCACATCCAGCATCTTCACCTCTAAGATCGTCTAAGACCAGCCACTCGGACAGCTGCTGCAACAATCAGTTTGCATAACCAAAGAATTTCTGCACAAACTGTCAGAAACCGTCTCAGGGAAGCTCATGCTCGTCGTCCTCATCGGGGTCTCGACCTGACTGCAGTTCGTTGTCGTAACCGACTTGAGTAGGCAAATGCTCACATTCGAAAGCGTCTGGCACTTTGGAGAGGTGTTCTCTTCACGGATGAATCCCGGTTTTCACTGTACAGGGCAGATGGCAGACAGCGTGTATGGCGTCATGTGGGTGAACGGTTTGCTGATGTCAGCGTTGTGGATCGAGTGGCCCGTGGTGGCGGTGGGGTTATGGTATGGGCAGGCGTATGTTATGGACAACGAACACAGGTGCATTTTATTGATAGCATTTTGAATGCACAGAGATACCGTGACGAGAACCTGAGGCCCATTGTTGTGCCATTCATCCACGACCATCACCTCATGTTGCAGCATGATAATGCACGGCCCCGTGTTGCAAGGATCTGCACACAATTCTTGGAAGCTGAAAACATCCCAGTTCTTGCATGGCCAGCATACTCACCGGACATGTCACCCATTGAGCATGTTTGAGATGCTCTGGATCGGCGTATACAGCAGCGTCTTCCAGTTCATGACAATATCCAGCAACTTCGCACCATTGAAGAGGAGTGGACCAACTTTCCACAGGCCACAATCAACAACCTGATCAACTCTATGCGAAAGAGATGTATTGCACTGCGTGAGGCAAATGGTGTTCACACCAGATACTGACTGATTTTCGGACCCCCTCAGACCCCCAATACAGTAAAACTGCACATTTTAGAGTGGCCTTTTATTGTGGCCAGCCTAAGGTACACCTGTGCAATAATCATGCTGTCTAATCAGCATCTTGATATGCCACACCTGTGAGGTGGATGGATTATCTCAGCAAAGGAGAAGTGCTCACTAACACAGATTTAGACAGATTTGTGAACAATATTTGAGAGAAATAGGCCTTTTGTGTACATAGAAAAAGTCTTAGATCTTTGAGTTCAGCTCATGAAAATGGGGGCAAAAACAATAGTGTTGCGTTTATAATTTTGTTCAGTATATGTCCACACATTAAAATCTGATGAATGTGTGCGAATGCATGCAGTCAGCCCCTCAAGAACTGACCCAAACATATTTACACATCCTGTGTGTATCACCTCCCGGAATGAAGTAGGGACACATAGTCACACATCTCCTAAACTCATTTCTTGTCATGACACAGACAAACGCCTTGTCACACAAATGTGCTCAACAAACATGCAGCTCCTGAAGATAAAGAAGCTGGTGATGTGCATTCATGCTGTGCTACATCATCACATTGATAAGCTCAAGCCAATTGGAGATTGCCTTATGTACACATGTGCTTTAGGCACCACGGTGCACACAGAAGGCAACAGCTTTGAGTTCCATTCGAAAGGGAACAACATCATTGTAACACACGACATGAAAACAATGCAATACATATTAAAGTGCCCATATTGTGCTATTTTAAATGTTTCTAATTTTGTTTTATGGGTCTCTTAAAATAGATTTACATGCATCCAAGGTCAACAAAACACTTCTCTTAATTGCTCATTGCAGCATCACCTCTTTTCTCACAATGGTTCTTTCAAGGATCTGGTCTCTCTGAACCCCTGCTTTCTGAGAGGCTGCTCTGCTCTGATTGGTCAGATGGCCAAGTCTGTTGTGGTTCGTCAACCATTGACAGCACACGTCAGTATGAAATGCACATTGCCATATCTGAATTTCAGCACCGTGCATACACATTGATAGGGATAGTACCAAAATCTTACTCCACGCTTTATCATTACTCAGGGTAGATAGAAGGATAGACAATCTGCATTCATCAACACAGTTTTAATTATGGTGGACCCACAGCTGATTAGCAGAAGTATTTCCAGACAATAGTGTGAGTTAGCTAGTTAGCAGACTAGTGCACTAGGTCTACACAATACAAAGCTATGTGTTTTGAACACTTGGTATGAAATATATAATTAAATAATAAATCATATTTACAGGTGTGTATAGGTGGGTAGTTTTAACAAAATAACATAAAATGTAACAAAATCCTAATATATATAACTAATTACAAATATATATATATACAAAATAAAAAATATATAAAATAAAAAAAACATTTTACAGTCTTTTTCTGTACAAATTACAAACATTTAGGTAACACTCTACTTATTAAGTAACTTGAACACTAAATGTTAACTAACTACTTAATTTGCAGCTACATGTCAACTAACTCTAATATATTAGTGGGCCATTAGGGTTATTATAAGTTGACATGTCCTCATAAAGTTACTTATAATTAGAATGTCTAAAGTGGACTGTTAAATAAAAAATGTTACCAAATTTTTTTTACGGTCTATTGTGCACACATGGTCAAATGCTTAAAACATGTTATATGCATAGGTCACATAACTCTTATGTCTAAGATGGACCATGGGCCGTGATATTGGCAGAGTCTAGTCACACTCCTGGCCACAAAGGAGACTGAAAGTAAATGTCCTTGCAAGATTATTGTAATCCTGTTAACCTGCAAAGGATTAACGTCATGCTCCTGATATAATCTGACATGCTTAACCATATGCCAGTTATAATCAAAATTATTCAACCCCCTAGAGACTGTAATAATTTACAAATGTAAGCTTTCCTATAGATCCAGAATAAAAAATGCATCAACAGTTTAGTAACATACTGTATTAAAGGTGATAATATCAATATATAATGTAAACATTTTGAGTTTATATATTGTTCTTTTGACTTATTTGTATGGTAGAAAATTGTGTTAAATCGCAATTAAGCCTTTGGAAACACTATAATAAAACTTAAATAACTTGAGCTGTTGCATAAAAATTCAGTGCATATGGGCTAAAGTTGAGTAGCAAATATGGCAAAAGAGCTCTCTGTTAAAATATTTTTTACCGGAAAACCTTTGAGGGAGAACAAAAAGCACAATATAATCAAGGGTAGTAAAACGTTTGATCAGACCAACTCAGAAAACCCTTAGTTTACTTCCAAAATATTTCAAGGCATAGTAGACAAACACTAAAAAAGAATGGCCATCGTGTTGGGACATCTTGGTGAACATTATTAGGCTGAGGAAAGTATAAAATGCTAGCTTAAATACGCTAAAATAAACGTGGATAGACATGTGCAGTTCTGGAAGAATGTTTTATGAGAGGTGTGACTGAACTAGAATTTATTAGACCCATGGATAGCGATATGTCTGGTACAAAAAAAAAATGCAAAGCTCATGAGCTGAAGAACACCATCACCACGGACAAACACAGACCAGTCTTGTTATGGGAATTTGCACTTCAAAGGACATAATGGATTCTTTAATGACAATCCTTCATCTAAACCATGAATACAGGGACAATACAAATCAGTACATCCAAATACTGTATATGTAAGTTTGGTTCAGAGATGGGTCATACAATGTTCTTGAGTGGCCTGTTCAATCATCAGATTTAAATATTATAAAAATCTTTAGTGACTAAAGTATAGTGGCAACATGAAAACTGAAGATTTTGAGTGATCTGGAAGCTTTTTCAAGCAATGAATGTGTTAAGATCCAGCAACGTTTATAAAGAAATAAAAGATTTTCTACAAAATGTGACTTGTACGGGTTAAACAAACCAGTAAAGCCAGTTTTTCATCAACTTTACTTCCTCAGAACAAATCAAAAGGGTATAATAAACTTTATATAGTAGTTTGGTTTAATTGATTTCATATAATTTTGTTCACAGTAGCAGAATGTCTTGCAGGTCAAGAGCGTTGAATTATTCTGATTGAAACTGTATGCAAATAAAAACCCAAAATGCACTCATATTTTCACAGTTGCCTTTAAAAACTGATGATTCAGACTAATCTCATTAGTAGATATTTATATATAACATTTACATAGCATATGGTTAGATACCTAGGTAGGTATAAGTATAGTTTGGTGTATATAGTAGTAGCCTATAGGAAGGTGTCACAACAAGAAAACTCTCTCTCTCTCTCTCTCTCTCTCTCTCTCTCTCTCTCTCTCTCTCTCTCTCTCTCTCTCTCTCTCTCTCTCTGGGGCTAGAACGAAGGAGCATAGGCGCTGTATTTGTGTCGCAATGTCTTCACGGGCAGAATTGCTGAAGGAAATACAAAAGAGAAATTAATGAACGACGCCAACGACTGAACAGCAACAAACGACAGTCTTTCGGGTACGAATGTTTCATTTACTCCTCTCTGACAACACATTGTTAAATATTAATGAAAATACGTGTGTATGCGAGCGTGACTGTAATAAGATGGTTCATGACCATGACAGCTGCTTGCGCAGTAAACTCTTTCGACTTGACGTCTCTCATGAAGCGTAAATGTTCGGATGAAAATTAGATATATGTTACTGTTTATTTTAGTGTCGTTGCGTTGGGTAAAGCGTTGCGCTAAAGGACGTATCTACCTACACATACAGAAAAATGGTGAGCGACTGCAGTACGTCTATAGCGCAGGGGTTTTACACAGGCATCTAACGAGTCATACCACATTCTAAAGATGCACATGATCCTTAAGGCACTATTACTAATGATGCTGCACGGGTCTACACCGTCTAATATTTTGTCAAGTAATCTGATATGTGCTATATGTGGTGCGACTAAATTACCCGTTTTAGGTTAGAGAAATGAAAGTCATTTTAACGGTGAGATCACGTAGAAATATGTAAAACAACTGCACAGTTTCACTTTGTTTGACCCGGAAAGGTGTCAAAATCACAAGAATTTTCAGTTCTTTACCTAGGCCTATATTATATGTTTCTGGAGGTTAACTTATACAGTTTGCACTCACGGGGCGTTACCTTTTTAAAAATTCAAGTAAATGCCCAATGCTGTGATTGGCGAACTTCATCGTAACGTATGGCTCTCCTCAATGCCATGCCTGATGTGTTTTGATGATAGAGATGGCCAGCACTGTATGTGGCCAGAGCCTATATCTGTTTGAGTCTGAGTCAGATCCCAAGGCAGAAGAACGTGAGCCATGCACCAGTGCAATCACAGTTGCAACAGTCTGCTTCAGCATCGTAATTGTGCTCGCTATAATGTATTATATAAATAACTGCATATACAATTTATTATTAAAACTGGCATATGGCAAAACTATTATTAGGCTACTAAGCTGGCATCATGTTGAGGATAATTAAAAAAAAGAGTCTGAAATGAGACAGCTGAAAACATTCTCATTCGTTTGGGTTAGTTCACCCAAAATTAAAATTCGGTCATCAGTTACTCACCCTCATGTCATTGCAAAACTGTAAAACATTCGTTCATCTAAGGAACACAAATGAAGATAATTTTAATGAAATCTGAGATATTTATTATTCACTATGGAAAGTTTATTCTCCCAAAACTCTGATGTTTTAAAACATTTCTAATGAGATCAAAAATAAATCCATGCGAATAAAGCAGTTTAATCCAAGATTTATGAAGAGACATGCATTTATATTATGAACATATTTAATTTAGGCTTTTACTCATATCTGTTTTAATGAAGAAGATGGAGAGAATTTTCTCCAGGTTTTTGCCAGAGAAGAAGTTAGAGTGAGCGATGAGAGACAGTGAGTGTAGGATCCACTGACCTTGTGTCATATGAACCTGCATAGACATAATGACGTGACAGACTAGCTAACCCTATGAGAAATAGTGTTGTTTTGGTTGATCAAGTGAGTCAAATTCTGATTGTATGAGCCACATTTAAACCTTTACACCCAACTGTGACCACACATTGAATTAAATCTGGAACATTGCTCACCCCTTAATAATCCTGGCATGTTTGAGAACAGTAGAAGAATTACTTCTTCAGTCAGATGTAAGGCAAATGCGTGCAATATGTGCAGTTTCATTTCATCTGTGTTGCATATGGCTGGTCAGGAATTATGAATGAGACATTCCTTGGAGTTTCAATTGTTTATGTAAAGCGGCTGTTGTATACCCTTATGTAGCAAATTCAAACACATAATTAAATCAATACACATGTCTCTTAACTGACAGGAATGCTGTAATACTCTTAGTTAGTTCTGACCTCAGTCAGACACGCACACATACACACACATACACACCGTTAAATGGGACACAGTTCTGATCTTACTGCATACAAATGGGCCTCTGTCTGTGCCTGGAAACATTTACGGAAATGTACGGAAATGTCTGACTGTATGGAATCTGAGCATGCATGAGAGGGAAATAGAAAGGCCAGCTGCACTAATAGACTCGCTTTCAACTGGAAACTTTCTTGATGCAACCGCTCTGTTTTAAAATGTGTTTGAGCATCATGTATTAATCGTACAATGTATTTTCACATTTGGAGCTAAACTCTGCAGGAAAGTGGATCTCGAGAGCCAGATTTGAGTATCACTGATTTAAACGGTTGATTCATTCAGGAACAAAACACCCTCATGTTGCTCAGAGACGCAAATCAGTGTCGTGGCAGTGTTTAGAACCATTTTTGTTGGCAAAATGCAAAAATAGAAATAATTTTTTATTAACTTCTTGTTTATTGAACTGTTGTGTAGGCTAAAATCAATATCACATTTGTGATTTTTGTGAAAAAAGGTCACTCTTCATGTGATATTGATGAACTATATGAAAATTATATAAATATATACATTTTCTGCCCCCATATTTTGAATTTTGGCAGCATTCTAAATGCATTTTATTAGACTGAATCATGCCATGAACGAACACACTCTAAATGACCATAGTCAGTTTAGTTGATGTTCATAACTCCTCTTATAATCTGATATGCAATCCTGAAGATTGATTATCTTAGAGCTTTCCACGGTATGATGCATCTGCACTTTTGCTGCTTATGATCAAATCAAATCACTTTTATTGTCAAATTAATTTTATTGTTTATTGATGAGGGAATTTGCGAGTTTCAGTCTAAACAAAATTCGGTGATGACTAATCTGAACACCTCTGATTGGCCACTGCATTCCTAAGCTCAACAGAATCATGTGTGATTGGTTATAATGAGCAAAACACGTAAAATACGATGTAACAAGCTATTTTTAGTCTAAATTTAATACAGCAATCGAATCCTTTAATTTCATTTTAACTAGTTTCATGTTTCAAGTATTATAGTTTTATTGAAAAACCAGGGGACCCCCCCCCCAAGTATATTTTTTGGGGTTTTTTATCGGGGGGGGGGGGTCCGTTACCCCCTCCCCCAGCCCCCTTTCAATTTGAACACTAAATGATATCATGTCGAGATTATGATAAAATTTATGTTAAAAATGATAATAAGCTCTGGACATTTTTACTCAATATGGATTAATCTAATATCCTA
Source organism: Ptychobarbus kaznakovi (assembly GCA_027422405.1). Lineage (NCBI taxonomy): Eukaryota > Metazoa > Chordata > Actinopteri > Cypriniformes > Cyprinidae > Ptychobarbus > Ptychobarbus kaznakovi. Next base: position 1,358,353 of record CM049810.1, read on the forward strand.
TCGCACAACATAAATAAATGTTACAGCAGCCAGTCAGTGCATGTCGCTAATAATAATTCTGTATGTCCTGTGTGTCTCTGTGTGAATGCGTGGAGTTGTTTAGTCTGATACACAAACTCAAACACATGTGACTCACGGTGTTTTCAGCATCTGTGTCTCAATATATGAGGACAAGAACACATGAACTTCATTTCTAGAGCTGCTCTGAGACTCAGTTCACTAGCTTTATGCAGTTTCATTTGAGAAACAAATTACCGTCAATTATACGCTGAAACTAAAACTGAAAGACCTTTGCGACAAGCCGTCAAAATAAAAGTTTGGTTTAACTTGAAACGATGAACGAATATATTACTACTGTATACTAAAATGCAATTCTCAATTTAATAATAATAATATTATTGTTTTTAAGGAATACAATACAACCAAGTATTTTTCTATTTTCATTAATTTATACAGTTTTGTTGTGCAGCATCTTATCTGATAAAATGAAAATGTAATGTTTTGTTGTAAATTGATTTTCATTTGATTACATTTTAAAAAAGTTTGATTCAATTGTTAGTCATATTTATTTCACTAGACACCTTTTTTATGATACAATTTGTTCTGAATCATAAAACACAGAATCCATAATGAATCAAATAGAAAACACAGAATTTAGGGCAAAATAAAATGCATTTCATGGGACCCTAAATTAAAATGTAGCTCCTCTGTGGAATTTAATTGTGAACAAAGTTATGTTTTCCCTTAATTTCAAGGTCTAACAAACATGTGGAAAGCATTTCCTTCCCCATTAATGGTAAATGAATATCATGATAAATATCAATATTGTATTGATACAATCAATGTCAATATTTAAACAAATTGTTGTGATAACCTATTTTTCAAATTTTTCTGGAATATTTTCCTGTATTGATAAAAAAAAGAAAGTAAAATGCTTGTGAGGAATCATTAATGTTTATTAATGGCAAGATATCAAGATGTAAAAATAAAATAACAAACCCCCCCCAAATATATATATATTGGAATATAACAAACAAGTAGCCCTTGAGACTATTTTATCCCTTCAGGGAGCCTTCACTCACAAAAAGGTTGGTGACCACTTCAGCAACTTTTGTAGACACAACGTTTGTTGGGTCTTGCTGGGATTACACCAGCATCCAAAGTACAACATATGCTGGTCATCTAGCATGCCAGCATCCCATGCTGTGGACCAACATAACAGCACCAGCATCCCAAGCTGGTCCATGATTACAGAATATTCATTTTTTTCCTTTGGACATTGTGTGTAGGCTTATTCTTTCACGGTGTTAGACTTTTTGAAGAAAAAAAGCCTATGCACAAAGTGGATATACAAACTTTCTTTCGCATAGATATTTCAGCTGTTTTTGTCATATAACAACAAGAAAGACATTGACTGTCCAATTAATAACACACATCTCCTGGATACCTCTTGAATGAAGTGTGAGCAATAGTATTATTGAAGTGCGTGTGTAAAAAGATCAGAAAAGGGCCAGAAGCAATTTGTAAATGTAAATATTCTGTTATAACTCACTCTCTCTCTCTCTCTCTCTTTCTCACACACACACACACACACACACACACACACACACACACACACACACACACACACACACACACACACACACACACACACACACACACACACACACACACACACACACACACACACACACACACACACACACACACACACACACACACACACACACACACACACACACACACACACACACACACACACACACACACACACACACACTTTTTCAATGGAATATTAATTTCCTGATAACACAGAAACTGTGCATGTTAAAATACATTGACACATGTTGAACAAACAGAAACTGCTTAAAGGAAAAGATCAAATCTGAATTTTCCAGGAACAGCAGAGGCTGACGGACATACTGATTTTCCTGATTAAACTGTTTTTTTTTCTCTTCACCTTTGTTGGTCTGTTTTATGCTCTTCTTGATGATAAAACATGTTATCAGCTCTTAAAAACGACAGACTTGAAAATGAGAAAATTAGACCCTTAAAAGGATTTCCATTGGGTTTCATCTTGATCAAATAATATATATGCTTTTCTTAATCAAATTAAATAAAATTTAGATTATCTGATGAAATTTTTGAAAACAGTACGCTAACAATGTCATTCTAGTTCACTGAAATGTAAACAAAATTCAGAATCTAGTAACGGATGAAGCATTTGAATGAGTGGCACAAAATGGAACAACTCAACAAGTCCTCATGACCAAACTTAGGTATTGTACATCAAATTTTATTTTTGTATTATAAATAAAGTTGTAAGTAAAAAAAAAGATAAATCTAAGATTACAAAATTAAAGTCATAATATTTTTTGATTAAAGTCAAAATTATGAGAAAATTAAGTCTGTTTTGGCGTTTTTCATTTTATTATGATAGGACAGATCAGTGTTGATAGCATGCATAGTTGATAAGAAGTGGGAGAGAGAGAGAGGGTGGGATTCTTCAGAGTCTTCAAGGTGGGATTCAAACTCGGGAGTGCATAGGGTGGCCATACATCCGGATTTTGGCCGGACAGTCCGGATTTTTAGCAGCCTCAAGCCGGACACTCATTTGTCCTCCTTTTTGGAGTTGCGCTGAATCGGCCTAAAAAAACCCCCTCTAGAATCTTTATTAGGATGCAGCAGCATAGCGTCTAATGTTGTAAGATCTCTGGTCAAACAAATGATTGGCTGAAAGCGGTGTCAAATAAATATCTGATATATCATTGGTTAAAAATGTAAACAAGCCTCCACGTGCTGGCTACGTCATATCATAACGTTAACATGCCGAAACATCAGACCTCATTTAATCCGGAATGGACAAAAGAGCACGAATTTCTATCAAAAAGCAGTAGAGATGCTTTTCATGGATTTTTTGTCGCTGTGAAGTGTATTTATGTATTTCTATTATTTCCAGAAGTCCAGAAATGTTATGTTTTCAGGCACTTTGCAAGACAGGTTAATCTCAGTGGTCAGTTTTTGAAACAGACATCACAATGTCTTGAATAAGTACAAATACTGCGAACAAACACTTTTTTGCCTCTTCTGTTACACATAGGTCTACATCAAGTACAATATCGTAGATCAAATTGTCTGGCAATGAATAGAGTAGGCTATTTCAGAATCACTGTATCATGATACCATCGATATGACGTACAAAATTGTATTGTAGTTGCGAGTACACCAGAGTCCTATGCAATTATTCTTGCCTCACTAAATGCCGCAAAGTGTCCTCCTTTTTGGTGTTATGGAAATGGCCACACTAGGAATGCAACGGCGCTGTGTGTTGGCACACTGCCAACAAGGCTATTGGCGCCGACAGGTCTTAATAATTTAAGAATAAAATCGTAGCATTATGAGATGAATGTCATAGTATTTTGAGGATAAATGTCAAAATCAGCCACATTGTTGGCGCCGCGGGGGTAATATTTTGAAGTAGTGTTTTGCTGTAACGAGAGAGGCGTTGTGACAACGAAATGAGGATCCAATAGCAGGCTTTATTGAAGGAGTGAAGTAAATGAAAAACAAGACAACAGTCCAGGGATCAAAATACGAGAAAGGAAAAACTTAGGAACATTGAAACTAAAGTCAATAACCAGCCCTGTGAACCTGTGTGTGTGTTGTATTTATGGTGTGAGTACTAATGAGGTGATGAGAGACAGGTGATTGCAATCGGTGATGAGTCTGGGCAAGGATTATGGGAAATGGAGTCCAGGGTGATGTAATAGACAGTGTGGTGTAAGGTCAATGAGAAGGGAGAGCAACCTCTGGTGGTAATCGGCCGGAAGGCCACGGGCCGGATTCGTGACAATTGCGTTAATAAAGTTAATTATTGTGCAAATTCCACTCTGCAAAAAGTCTGTGGCATCCAACTTTTTATTCTTTATATGTTTAACATTAAAAACAGTTTGATTCATTATGCTGTACTGGTACTTTTTAACATGCCTTCTGATGCATTCTTCTGATGCCTTCTGTTTATTTTGTGAAGAGGAAATTAGTTATTTTTGGTGTTTTTCCTTTATTACAATACAACAGTGGAGTGCAGACAGGAAGCGAAGTGGGAGAGAGGGGGCAGGATCGAGAAAAATTATATATAAAGTAATTAAATAAAAACCTTATTTTTTTTTTGAAAATATTTGACAATAACTTGATTTTGCATTATCCTAAATGAGCCTCTTTATGAGCATATGACAAAAGCGTGACAACTTCTGTTCAATGCAAATTCCAATAACAAGATTGTAGGAATGCAGGAATAGTACTTTTCAGCCCTGAGCTCAAGGCCAATTTGCTCCTGGAAGCTTGGAGTATTTGCTTAGAGCTGGCAGCCCAGCCCAGTATCAGCAGCTCTCTTGTAGGAGAGCTCCATGTATTGTCGAGCTACTCACCTTTCACTGAGTTCATTGCAAGGTGTGGCTCAGTGTGGCTCAGGATGGCTCAGAAAATTCACCAAAGGTGTACTCTTTTTCCTCTTTCGGCTACCTGGGTTCAATTCCTAGAGAATGCATGAACTGATAAAATGTATACAAAAGATGTAAAATGTATAAAAGTTCATACATGTTACAATTTTATTTTGCTTTTCATCCCAGTAACATCAGAGGCTACATGCCTTCTTCCCTTTATGTCGTCGAAGTCATGGAAGTCGTGGCCTAATGGTAGAGAGTTGGACTCATAATCGAAAGGTTACGAGATTGAGTCTCGGTCTGGCAGGGGTTGTCGGTGGGGGGAGTGAATGTACAGTGCTCTCTCCACCTTCAATACCATGATGAGGTGCCCTTGAGCAAGGCACCGAACCACCAACTGCTCCCCGAGCGCTGCAGCATAAATGGCTGCCCACTACTCTGGGTGTGTGTGCACTTGGATGGGTAAATGCAGAGCACAAATTCCAAGTATGGGTCACCATACTTGGCTGAGTGTTATGTCACTTTCACTTATGTATTTTGCGCATTTACTTGAAGAGAATTTGAGATTTCAGACGGTGTGAGGAGTTTGTGTGTCTCTAAACAGAGATTTTCACATTGGATCATCAAAGCTATAGTATTGGCATACAAGTGTGCATGAAAGGAAGCCCCTCCTACAGAGTGGTATGTGTCATGTGACTTAACCAAAAGAAAATGTCTGGTTACCCAGTGTAACCTTGGTTCTCTGAGGGAAAGGAGTGAGACAGACCCCCAATTCCTCTCATATTTCAGAGCATATGAATATAAGTATGAATGGGCTGCTAGCCAGCCTTATAGTAAGTTGGGGATATTCAGCAGCCAATTCCCATCAATGATCATCAAAATTGTTTACATTTTGTATTTGAGTGACCCAGTGCAATTTGAAATCCTGTAATTCCCGAACGGAAATTCAGAACTTTTAAAATTAAGCCAGTGACATAGGCAATAGGTAAAACCCAACATACACTTACAAGGACATTACTACAGTAATATTTAACATGTCTGGCTGACCTTCTGTACACAAGACCTATCAAGTCCTGTGATGCAATGTGACGCACTACAGTACATCAACTTCACCTGCCTTTAGTAACCGAGAGGCACGGATGAATTTCCATGGTAGACACCAGATGGATTCAACTTTATCATTTCTTTAAAAGACTTAATCTCCATCTCATCTGAATTTTTGAGTAACTTATAGTCTGCTCATGGGTAGCATATGATAGTATGTAATTAAAATCGGTAAAGATGGTGCTTGCTGAATGTAATTTGTGACTTTCATGCTTCCTTTTGACCTTAGGTGGGTGAGGAGAATATTGTCATCTTGTTTTACGCTAGGTTGATCTCAGGAAAAAGCGAATACTTTGTAGAGAACTAAAGCTGTAACAACTAATTGATTCATCCGTCATTTATACCGACACAAGTAATTAAAAAGCTCAGCTGCATGTATAAAAATATACATGCTTAATTTGAATTGAATGTATTTGTTTCTCTCTGCAGGAGAAGAAATGAGAAGGAACAGTTAAGCATATGATTTCCACATGCAACCACAGCCATAGGCAGTTTCACTATAGGACAGACTGTCACTATGGTGCCTCTACTCCAACTCTTTTTTCTAATGCCTCTAATTAAGCCAATCACAAATCATGTCCATGGAAACTCTCTTTCTCTTCCAACCACTCATTCAAATCACAGCTTGTTTTCTCAGACTTACATGCTTGTCAGAAAAACTGATCACAGATTGGCAGCCAATGCTGCATTAGAGACCGTGAGACCGTTTCTTCATGGCTTCTACCAGAAAACTGTCATTAAATCAAGTGGAAATTCAAACAAATGGAATGAAAGCAGAAATACTAAGGACATATTGTCAGAAAAAAGGTCACAAACTGACATAACTGGGTCAAGAGGTATATTTTTATTATCACCCAAAAACAGAGTCAAAAGAGGTCCTACCCAAAATGTCATAATACCACAAGATGCTGCTGGAAAAGAAAAGGAGACTGCTGATGAGACAGAGTCAATGACAGAAGAAACAGTCGCTGATTTTGAAGAGAAAGACTTGTCAACAGTTGGGTCAGGTGATATGTTAATACCCAGAGAAATTGGCTTTGTTGGATCATCAACAGAGGCACTAACATCTCTTGATAAAAGGCATACCCAGTACAGACAACAAGTTCAGTCTTATAGTGTGCTGGCTAGTTTGGCCACAGTACAAACAAATCCAACAATCAACCCTTCACTCGGGACCAGTCCTTCTACAACTTCACCACCAAATGAAAAGCCTTTATCCATTTCCAGTAGGATTAGCCTATTGGACGCCAACAGCACTGGACTGGAAATAGGTAGAGTATATTTAGTAATGCTGCATTCACCTAAATAACTGAAATAAAAAATGGCACCTTTGAGATTCTACTCTTTTACTCAATCACTTGTTTCTGGAGCAACAATAGCGAAATATTTCACTATATTATTTTACTTCTTTATTCTGGTAAAATTGTAATTACAAAGATTTGTACTTAAAATATTTTTTTTCCCTAGTTGTAAACTCATACAGTAATTAGAATAGTTATGTCGTGACTTCTGTCGTGAAAACTAGAGAAAAACGGTAAAGAAACAAACAAACTTTGATTTTGATGTTACTGTACCATTCCTCAAATTTTCTTTTGTTTATCAGGTAGGCTGGGGACAGCCACTCCTGATAAAACTCAGCCCAGGCAGTTTACCGCTTTAGAGTCACATACTGAAGCCACGTCTCTTAGCACAAGCACAACCAATGAACAACTAGAGGCTTTATCACTGGGAGTGGACATCATTACTTCCAACTATTCACAACCAAAAAGCACTTCACAGTCAACAAGATCAGCAAAAATACCCAATGACCAGTCAAAGGAGCCAGGAATGAAAGGAACAGTGACCGATATAAAGAACACTAAAGGTATGATTTGTCTGAATAAAGAAAAAAATGGTTCATTTGAATCTTGTTCTTTTGTAACATTTTGTAACATTACTGTTTTAATGTGATTGTGGCTCTGTTTACACTTGTGATCAGATCAGTTTATGTACTTATCAGAGACATACTTAAAATTATACTTATAAGTATACCTGTCATATTCTGACAAGTATACAGAAAGTACACTTGGCCTATACGTTGTTTCTTTTGATCAAGATATACTTAAGAAAAGTATAATTAAGTATTCTGAGTATACCTGGTTATTAAACACCCCTCCCCACACATATTGGCTTCTTTGAGGTGGCACTGCAGTTTCATAAACTTACATGTCAGCTTTGGGGTGGAATATTTATTAATTTAACTTAATTTAAGTAGCAAGTATAATAATATTACTGTTAAGTATAATTATATAATAATTAAGTATGTATACTTAACAGTAATATTACTGTTAAGTATACATACAAACACACAGTGCAGTAATATTATTATACTGCACTGCACTGTGTGTGTGTGTGTGTGTGTGTGTGTGTGTGTGTGTGTGTGTGTATACATGTCTATTATCTCTCAGAGTAGACTGTTAGGTTAGGTTTAGGGTTAGTAGAATAAGTTGACATATACTTGCAAAGTTTCTTACAGTCAGTATGTTGTATGTTGTGGACCCATCAAAAAACAGTGTTAGAAGATATTAAGCAGACAGTCTACTAATACTGTAGTGACTGCTAGTTGACATGTTGTTGCAAAGTTACTTACTGTTAGTAGAATCTCTAAAGTGGACTTTAAAGTGGACTTTATCTAAATAAAGTGTTAGTGTTCTAATAATTTTGACCACCACTGTATATTGTTTACTAGTTTATTTGTGCATTATAACTATGCAGTAAAATAGTATTTATAAAAAAAAAAAAAATCCCACAATCCAAATGCATGCAGGATAGGTGTCTGTAGGTGTGAATGTGTGAATGTGTGTGTCTGGTATCGTGACCTAGTGAGTAAAATGGCTTATTGAACAAGAAAACAAAAATTCACATAGGACGGGACAGAAGAGAGGATTCATTCATATCACAGAAGGGGCAAATTATGACATTTTGATTAAAGATTACACAATCAAAAAGTTTTGGGCCCCTATTGACTTCAATGTTTTTTTTCTTCTCCATACTATGGAAGTCAGTGGGGACAGCAACAGTTTGGTTTCCCATATTTTTCTGTGTTCAACAGAAGAAAGAAATTCAAAGAGAGTTGGAACAATGTGAGGTTGAGTAAATTATGACAGAATTCCTTTAAATGTATAGACCTTTTTCTGAACTCGGAAGTCTCGCCTGACTAGAACGGTGCTTTACATTTCCGGTTTCTAGTCACATTTACATATTTTCCGAGCCGATAATATAACATGAAAATTATGTTAAATATCATTGTTTCATCACTTTACAGTGTCGCAATGACCGTTTTTTTGCAGTAAAGGACCTGTCACAGTTTAATGAGTGGGAAGATGAGAGGAAGCTACGCGAGGTTAGCTCCATTGAAAGCAGATGGACGCACATACATAGGGTGGCCATTTCCATAACACCAAAAAGGAGGACACATTGGGGCATTTAGTGAGGCAAGAATAATTGCATAGGACTCTAGTGTACTCACAACTACAATACAATTTTATCCATCATATCGATTATGATATGACGTAGCCAGCACGTGGAAGCTTGTTTACGTTTTTAACCAATGATATATCAGATATTTATTTGAAACTGCTTTCAGCCAATAATTTGTTTATTGAGATCTTACAACATTAGATGCTATGCTGCTGCATCCCAATAAAGATTCTAGAGCGGGTTTTTTTAGGCTGATTCAGTGCAACTCCAAAAAGAAGGACAAATGAGTGTCCGGCTTTAGGCTGCGCCGGACGCCGGACATGGAGCTAAAAATCCGGACTGTCCGGCCAAAATCCGGACATATGGCCACCCTGCACATACAGCTCCCAATCGGGGCGAAGTTCACTGGTTTTTTGTCCACAGAATGATAAGAGCAAACATTATTTTTAAATATTTTATTATTTCACACTTATTTAAATTAAGTAAGCCATGTTGTTTTCTGGTATGCAAAACAAGTCTGAATTCCTTAGCTTATGCCGTTATGGCAGCCAACAACAGCACAGCTTAACCCTCCGTATTGTTGAAAAAGTATGTATTTTTTTACCCCGTCTTAACGTATGGAGACCGGACACGAGAGCACCCAAACGGAAGTTTCCGTCATGGTGCCGCTCATTTATCAGGATAATTTGACAAGTAAATGAGCATTTTCATCCAAAGCGATTTGTCTTATATTTTCACTAATCACAAATAATGCAATCAAGGTATACAATAGGATGTTGTTTTATCAAAAATTGTATTGTTGTATGTAGTGTATGTTTACATTTATTAATTTGACAAGCATATCCAAAGACATATTGCTGGCATAGGAATCAAACCTATGCTAGCGCACTGCACTATTGTTTGAGCCAAGGAAAGCCTATGTGCTTGGTTTATGGAATGCATTTTACACAATTACCTCAATAATATTTCCTCTCCCTCTTTTGCTTTTCACAGACATACCCACTTTTCTAAGGACTGCCTCCCCTCACCCGACTGGACATGGGCATTTTCTATTCTCAGAAAATGATGGAAGATTTACAGAGAAAGACCAGTCAGTCTCACAGGAAATAGTCCCATCTCTGAAGTCAAACCCTGCCCCTCCAACCTATGCTCTACCCAAGGGCCCCTGTGCTTCGGGTGTGGGTCCCTGTGTTTTTTCCAAAGATCAAAACAACGATGATAAATATGGCGCAACAAATGGGAGCTTTTTAGTGTGGGCAGACTTAAAACGCACACTTTCATTTGCATGGGAGCTGCATGTATTTGGTTCTGCTGCCCTTTTTCTTCTGCTGACTGCTGGCTCAGCCCTCGGTTTAGCATTATCTCCCAGATTTAACTGCCCTCACCGTGGTGAACTGATACTCACCAATAGCCTCTTGCTAGTTGCAGGTGCAGTTAGAGCAGGCCACTTCTTGCTCGACCCATATGGGACTCGGCTTCTCCTGCCACCTCCTGTCGTAATAGCTTTATACACACTGCCGTTACCGCTGTTAATTCTAGCACAGGCTACATTAGTGATACTGGTACTAAAAGAGACAGGGGTAACCTGGCTTCCACCAACACTCCAGCGCCCCCCTCTTTTAGGAGTATTAGGTGTTTTCCAGTGCACTCTCCTACTTGCTGCAGATTTACTTTCCCCAGCACTTTCGCCTGTTGTTCCCATTGTCCTTCAGAGCCTCACGCTGACTGCAGGCCTCATACTGTGTTTAGGCTACCTTTTCTTGGCACTGCCACGCTTCCCTCACACACATGCAGCTCGAGCAGGGAATCTGGGTACGGATGAAGGAAAGGTGCGGGTTTTAGCACGGGTACTAGCAGTGTGCGCTCTTCTTGGGGCGCTGTGCTGCCTGTTGCACATTTATGCCTGCTTGTGGCTGTATGGACTTCTAGGAGACTGGAGACGCTTTCGTTGGGGATGGTGGCTCTGTCAGTTCTGGGTACGACTGTTGGAGCTTGCCTGGGCTTTCTGCCTGCTTCTGATGTCTTCCTGGGTCTTCTGGAGACCCAATGGAGGAGCACCAAGACAGGAAGGAGCTGCCACAGCAAGCTTGCCCTCACCCTCCCAATCATCAAACTCTACCAGCAGACATACATGCTGGGCGAAGATTGTGCAGAGCCTCAAAGTAAGGCAACAAAGGAAATCCGAAAGCAATGGGATTGAAGGGTCAAATAGTGGTGCAGGGGCCGGAGAGTTGCCCAATAACTGGGCAGGACAGGAGCGATCAGGGGCAGACATTAGCAAGAGCCTCATACGAAATCATGATCCACTCAAAGACAGCAATCATTTACGCAATCTGAAAGGCTTTGCAGGGGGCTCTGCAGGTTCATTGCTAAGGCTGCAGGCACTTGCTCAGCCACTTCAGCGCTCTTTAAGCAGCAGTTTGGACAGGGAAAAGGAGTCAGCCATCTCCCTCTGTGATTTTGATCTACGCCCGCCAACTCCAATTGACCTCAGCCGCAGTATTGATGAGGCACTTCATCGTGAGTATCTATTAAGGGGTGAAAGTTTGTTCCAGCCACTGCGACCGCCATCACCTCCTCCGTCTCCAAACCTGTGGATGCGACGGAATAGTGACCCTCAAATCTCACTGTCATTGAGCAGTGATGAACACACATTGCTCACAGAGTCCTCCACAGGTCTGGATCGCTCCATTCCTAGTGCTGTGCCCAGTAGACAAGTCACAGCGCCCCCCACACCAACTCATCAGGGCTTTCGTTGGGTCTCTGAGGCACAAATGCCTTCCTCTTTGTCCTGCCCGGTCTCACTGCACCCTTCCCCGAGCACAAGCCATGTCCTCATGCCCAGTGCAGAAAACACAAGGCCGTTTCTAACCCCTGAACTTGACAGTTCGCAATCAAATACTAGAGGGGGGCAGAGTTACTTGAAAGTCGCTCGAAATGATGACTCAACCAGTGTCAGCAGTGACATTATTGACCTTTGAACATATGACGCACAGCAACTCCAGATTACAACGCATTCACATTCTCAAAAGTAGAGATTATACATTTAATCATGACTTGCTGTTTAATTGTTGTATAATGGCACTTAAAGGGGAAGAGGAACATGCTGTCAAGTGGCTTCATCAGATTTTATTAAATGGACTGAAATTTTAAGTGCAATATGCACTGAAAATATAAGTTTTTCCTTTAAAAGTCTTGTTTACAGTAATGCACATACTATAGAAGTCTATGGGGCAAGGCATTCTAGATGCAGAAATCTAAAGCTTGTATTTGCTATTATTAATGTTTTCGTACAAAATGTGTGTTATTTGATCTGTGATCTTGTCGTTTTAGTGGTGAGACCACTATTTTAGGCAAAATAGCCTTTAGATGTGAATTAATGTAATTTCTGTTGGTATAGTTGCTCTACATAAAATACTTTGGCAAAATGTTAGTAGTCTCCTGTTGTTACATGTTGTATTTATGTTTTGTGGCTGTAATTTGCAGTAGTGTGCGTATTTTAATGTTTATTCTGGTGCAGTGCCTTGTCCCATAGAGCAACCTAAGTGCTACCTTAGCATGCATTGTGAGAGCTGTGTCTGGACAGTGTTTTTTCCCCCCCTTTTGCACTGCATTTGAACAGACATTATACTGGATGTGCTGGAACATGTTGACTTCCTATCCCATGCTTTGTATTTCCAGTTTATTCCTGCAATGCAGCATACTTAAAACATACCATTCTCACAGCTGGAGTCATGTTTAGTAAAATAATTTTGATATAAATTACTTGTCAGCAAAGCAGAACAGAATTTGGTGGTTGGTATATTCAGCGGTTTAGTCAAAATTTCAACACAGCTGGATGCTCAACTCATCACTACTTTATTAGACACAGAAGAACTCTATGTGAGCAATAAATTATAAAAAGCTGTGAGTATAACTTAGATTATGTATATACTATATTTTTGTTTGTAAATAATGATGTATTCTGATCACATTTAATGCATTTACTGTGAATGACAATCTTTCCTACTGCAAAAATATACTGATCCTGGCAGAATAAAGATACACTAGATTTCTCCATGCATATCTGTCTGTAGGACAATACAACAGGTACATTTCCTGATAAATGTTCATTTAAGTGTCATGAATGGAACATGATTAAATGCTGTGTACACTTTCTGGTTGTTTAGTTGAAAAGTTTTGTTCCTCTCCTTTTCATTTTTAAAATGGCAAGGAACAGTTTTAATATTACTTTCATATTTGCAAATAAATGGGATGTTGTATATATAGATTCCAGTCAGAGGCTGATGAGCGAGTTTTTGTTTAGTTGTTTGAGTTGCCTATTCATTGTCAGACACTGACAACTATATTAACACATAGACAAGCTGTATTAACATTTGCATAGGTTTCCCTCTTAAATAAATAAATAAAAACCAGTGCCATAGCAGAAAACAAACACGTTGACTTAACTAGGCACTATCTGTACTGTACTAGCTTGTACTGTGCCATATTTTGATTTAATTATTTTCTTTCTTTCTTTTTATTCTTTTCAGCTAAAGTCTGCTTTCTATGCACATTGGACTTTATAGAACGCACTGTTTGCATGATACAATTGACATTGTGCTGTTGCCAATTGTGGAAAGCAGGCGTGCTATTATTGATCACAGCAGGAGTGAATCATCAAATGATTCTCAAATAATGTAGAAGCACATTATAACTGGGAAAGCCATCACACTTGGTAAACTGTCAGGCACAATTTCGCCATTTTAAAGAGATGATTCAGGAGTATTACTTTACAGTCCCAGCAAATTATGCAGTAGTGTGTCGTATCCACCACAACCTAATACTCAAAACTGGAGGAATTGCCCCAGACATGTTTATACCATTTCCTTATTTGCTAAAATTTTTGTGGGTCCTAGAATAAAGCAGACATGGGCACTAGTCATTCTTACTGAATTTTCCCCCTGAATTATTTATTTATTTATTGTCTCAATGCATTTTTGTGTGGTCAAGTTAGCTTTTGAAGAAAACAAATAAAAGAGCTGTCACCAACAAACTGCACTGAATATGATAATTATCTTTTTGATGGGACAGTTTACACACTGTCATTTTGATTATATTTCACAAAACTTAATCATCTAAATAATCACCACTGTCTTTGAAATTTGTGATAAGCCGGTCTTTTTACCACTTTTAGCAGGAATTGTCAGATTAATGCTACATTTATAGTTTTCTTTAGTGCATATTACACTGTGATAGGGAAACATATAACTGGAATATATTTTAATATAGAACGTTAATATTCAGATTGATTGTTTTATTCTGTGTTAATTCTGAGTTCAAGACCCAGAACTCAAAAACTCCATAAAAAACTAAAACAATCATATCTCAGTGCGGAACTTGACAGTGGCGTGCTTCATCTTGCGTTTGTAGACTTCATCAAACTGTTCATTTTGTGCCACAGTGAAATGATTTTTCCAGTCTCCAACTTTACCTTTTGGAACAAAAAGATGACAAAAGCAATTATTTTACCAATTTTATTTTTTTTTGGACAGAATTCAGAAGGACTAAATTAGATCAGAGGTTTATTAACCTTTTCTCATGAAGGGTGAGATCTTGAAGTCCATGACCGGGAGAGTAGAATAGTTGGTCATCTTGTTCTGTTTCATGGCATCAAACTGAACCCCTTTCGTTATTTTCTCCCTCTCTTCAACTGAGGTTGACAAACCCAAGAAGGAGCACAAACGTTCCACCTCACATCCAGTGTCCTGAGTAAGACATGGAAAATACACATTAAACATATATATCAGTTATATGCTTCATGAAAAGGTCACTTTATGAACAGAACTACTTACTTCAACCAAATCCTCATAGAACATGTACAGTAGGTTAGAACAAGTCTGTTTTTTCTCCCACCATCCATTGACATGGCCGAACCAAGAACCAAACACTTCTAAAGGGAATATTAAAACTATTTTTAGTGGTACATTTCTTGCACATGAAAGAGAAATTTAATATTTTTACTCTCCCAATGATTTTATAGTTATAACATGTTTTTGCAATTTTATGTAAATGTACAGAATATTTGTAAATATATTATCAAAAATAGTCCTTTTTAACCATTGTAATTGAATAATACAATTTAATTTCATTGTTTTACTTTATAGGTTGGAATTTTGTGAATTTTTGAGTGAAAGATCAGAATATTTTACTTACGCTTTCCTTATATATAAAATATATGCTATAAAGTTCTACTTACTTCAAACCAAATCCTCATAGTAAGAAGGTGTTCCACCATCCATTGTTCGAACCAAGAACCCAACACTCTAAAGGGATATTAACTGGTTCAGGTTAATATTTTTACTCTCCCAATGATTTTGTAGTTATGTTTTTTACAATTTTATGTAAATGTACATGTTAAAATTATCATTTTTTTAACCATTGATTGAATAATACAAAATTTAATTACTTTACAGAAAATAACTCTTTTCCTTCTATAAAGTTCTGTAAAAGGTGTTTCTGCATTGTCTTTTGAAAATAAGAAACATTCCGTGCTACATACACAATCTGGAATAAGTGGACAGAAACATTATGACAAGAAAAGATTTGCTAAAATTCCCTGAACACTTTGTACAGGGACCAATTCACCAAACTTGTTTTCTTACATCTTAAACATAATTGGCTAAAAAAGCACATAGCTCATAACTCCTAAACTTAACAAACTTGCCTACTATCTAAGATTTAGGAGTTTAAAACATAGTTAATGGTTTGTTAATGGCTTAAAAATAATGGGTGTGCCACAGGGTCTGCCTTTGGCAGTCCTTAATGAGCACGAGATTAGTTCACTTTATGACTTTAATAGAGACCAGAAAACACTACATTTGAAACAAATTTCAATTAGTCACAAAGCAAAAACAGCTTAAACATTTTGAATCTCTGCTCTTGGAAAAAGTTCTTCCAAAAATATATTCCCTCATCTGGGCCCGAATTCACAAAAACATTACTATAAATAGCACTAAAATTTAGGAGAAAAATCTACAAAATAATGGGTGTGTCTCATTAAATTTAGTCCTACATTTTTGCTCTGAAATTTCGTTTTTTAAAAAAACTATCTGTAGTGAAGAGGACTCCTATGTCACTGAGACCGAACCACAAACTATCTTAAAATGGCTCTTGGCAGCAATCTGCCTCGGAACGTAAACATTTTAGAAACATTTGATGATAATAAACTTTTAAAAAGGTATCACCTTCGGTTTTGGAGGTTATCCCAACTCCAAATCTTCCTTTGATATAACCTTGTTTTCATTAACCAGTTGGGGAAGAAGTAACAGCTGTTCTTCCATACAGTTTGGTTTTCTTTTACATTTGCATGTCTTATTTTCAGCCATGATTTTTCTACTCTGTTAATTAAAAGTCTGCTTATATGCATATTCACTAATTGCTTAAGAAGCACATACACTATATTGCCAAAAGTATTGGGTCACCCCCTTTTAATGAAATGTTTGACTACTTTAGTAATTTATATGAGTACAAATCTTAATGTTTAAGCATATAATGATATTTATAGGGGATTGTGTGCTTCTAATTTTATAGCAACAGTTTGGACAGGACCCTTTTATATTCTAACATGACAGTGTCTCTGTGTATAAGACAAGAATCAAAGAGAAATGATGATTCAGTCAGTGTGGAAGAACTTGACTGGTCTGCAGAAAGCCAAGTCATATTTCCAGCTGAACACCTCTGGTGTGACTTTAAATGCAGATCTTGAGCCAAAAATGTATCACCAAACACCAATGACTTGTACATTCATTATATGGACAAAAGTACTGGGACAACCCCTTCTTTAGAAGAGATAAAGGCACTTCCTAACTGTGGCAACAAAGATGGAAACATAATTCATGTACTTAACAATTGTATTTCCACCTCTGTTGCAACAGTTTGGAAGTGACTGTACCCATATGTACAGTGTATATGTATTGGTGTTTGGTGATGAATTATTTGGCATTTTATACTTGATCCAACTTAATAATTGTACTTTTTCCGTCTTGTCATTGAACTAAAGTAAAATATTTAGTTAATTGGAAGTAAAACTACATTGAAAAAATGTGTCGCTGGACCAAATTAAACAAATTACTTCAACTTGTTACAAGTAATCGGTTTACTTTTTCTCAAGTGAAAAAATTAAGTGACCTAATCAAATTTCTATAATCAGCTGAAATTAAAAACTTCACTTTCAACCAAAATATATTTTGAAGTCACCGTTGTGGAGATAAGCTTTTGCTTTAGTTGGGCTCTTGACCCTTGACTTTTTAATATAAGTTTTTCTCTGTTTGCTGTAACTGTGTTTCTAAAGCACATTTGTTATAGCAGAATTTGCAAACGAAAACTCTGATCAAGCGAACTTGGATACTTACTGATGATGGTTCAGTCATCATTTAGTTGTTTGATTCACTGGTGTCATCAGGAGTCTGTTGTCTGTGTATGTTGGCTGTTAGAGTTGCATTATTTCCAGTAGAGATCCACCAATATATCGGTTTACAGATATTTCTCCAGATATATAAGCATTTTACCATTATCGGTTATCGGTAAAAAAAATAATAATATATATATATATGTATTTGTCACATACACAATTATACAGAGTATAACTAGCAGTGAAATGTGTTCTCTGTATTTGACCCATCCAAGTGCACACACACTTGAAGCAGTGGGCACTGTTCACTCAGGAGAAGCTCCAGCAAGGCCACTGCATGTAACTTTTAACAAGATTCACTTGTTTGAAACATACTAAACTATATTAACATTTACTATAGAACCATTATTTCGCCAATAAACATCTCTATCGAAATTAATTATTTTCTCCACAAGCGATCGCAGTTTGAGTATAGTTCTGTGTAAATGCATAGATAAACCGCGCTGTCAGCAGTTTTCATAATTTAGAATGACAAAAAACATTTTAATAATTCTGATAAAACATGCCAGTTAAGAAATGCAATAAAATACGATGTTTTGTTTGTTATAGCTTATTTCAATATTCCAGAGAATATTATTCAGTGAATTATTCTCCACCCTTTAGCCTATTAAACAGCTTTAAACCTACTACAACTGTAGTTTAAAATGAAGTTGATATGACTTCTGTCCTTTATTTTCTCCATTTGAAAACATTAGACATTCTTTTGCTTATTGTTAATATCAGTGTTGCTGATGATGCTTTTTTATAAATAAAATGGTTTTATTGTTGTAATTTTAAGATAAAATTTTACATGATAATTTTAATTTTCAACAGTTTTTAAGATGACTGAAAGGAGGAAAAACCAAAGCGATGAATGGACTTACTTCACTCTGTTATTTATTTACTTTATAACAGTAAATAAATATCGGTTCTGCATAACGGTTATCGGGTACATAAACGTACAAATAATCGGTATCGGTATCGGTCATAAAAAAAAATCAATATCGGTCGATCACTAATTTCCAGTAATCTTGTGATGTTAGAACTGTTGGATATTCAGATTTTTTTTATGCATTATACAGCAAGTGTTTTGAGCTGTAGCAGCAGCGCATGAATCTTAACAATGGTGATAATCAACAAAAAAACTTTTTTGTGACTGTTTTGTGATTTTCAGAGTTGATCTGTTTATCTGAATATTTTGTAGATTGTCACCATTGTTAAGATTCATCTGCAGACTCTTGATGTCTGTGAGTCTACATGATCCTGTTCAGATAATTTCTGCATAGTGACTGAAAAAACGTTTAAATATCAAAGCAGGACATGCTTTTATGCAGTTGTGTTCTAGGCCTATAATAAAGTGAAATCAATATAAGTAATATATCATATTGTATGCTGGATGTGATGAGTGAACCAGGCCATTATATAATGACTGAATCGTCATCAAGGGTCAAGAACCCAACTAAAGCAAACGTTTATCTCCACAACGGTGACTTCAAACTTTAAGAATCACTAACACTTAACACTAAGTGTAAATAGACCACCTTGTTGGCTGAGGCTATTTACACTAACTCCGCCCACCAACTTGTGATTGGGATAGTCAACACTGAAAAAACGACACTAGTCAAACAACAGTTTCAGTGGCGTAGATGTAAAGGTGCATGCTTTTTGATGCAATCGACGCGGGTTCAGACCCACATTTTGCTGAACTTTTTTTTCTCCATTTTCAAATCTCATATCGCATCGGAAAGACATTTATTTTCATAAAAAATGAAGGAAATAATAAAAAAGTTGAAAATAAATTATCGGGTAGGGTTAGGGTAGGTGTAGGGAGGGCTTTATTGACCCAATAAGGTGGCATCCATTTAATAATTTGAATTAAAATGATAATTTACACTCAATATGCCTATGCTATTATTGCGGACTGTTTTATTATAATGTACTAAAGTAATGAGGTGCAGATAATTGCCACTATTTGCAATAAGTAATATAATAGAATATTTATATTTTAACACAGTGTAAATATACATTTAGTGAAAATAGCCGCTGCCTTAATATTTGGTTAAAAAAATATTTTGTTGAAAGTGATTTTTTTAGTTTCAGTTGACTATAGAAATTTGATTTGGTTAAACATAATGTTTTTCAGTTGAGAAAAAAACTGATAAACTGAATACTTGTAACAAGTTGAAGTCATTTGTTTAAGTTGGTCCACCGACACATTTTTTTCAGTGTGGTAAGATAAAATGTTTTGTGGAAACAGGCCCTGGTGTTTTAATGGCGGTGTGGAGTCATACACATTGTTGTTTTGTTAATTGGCGGTTGTGCATTACACATCTGTTCAAATCTTCCCATAGGTGTACATGTGGGTTGACTTTGAAGGCCATAGAATATGATTCAGATTTTTATATTCATCAAACCATTCAGTGAGCCCTTGTGCCCTATAATGAGAGCATTGTCATCCTGAAAAAGACAACTTCTATCAGGATATACATTCTTCATAGGATAAAGGTGATTACTCAAAACAACATTGTAGTTCCCTATCAGTCGGTCACTCTCGATGTCACGTCGGAGGACCGACGAATTGGGATCTCGCTTAGAGAGACCAATCTACTTCGAGTGTAAACTAAACGAGCCAATGCACATTGGCATGCAATTATTGCATCCAGCTGCCACTGATCACAGCGTGAGTATAAGTAGGCAGCAGGTGCAGTGCATATTCAGCTTTTCGCTTCGGAGCCGAGCGGTTACATCGTTCTGCTCCTGACTTCTGCTGAACGAGTGAATTCAACGAGTTGACCAAGCTCTTCGGAAGACTCTCGTGCTGGTGGTACGGCACTACAGCGGTGGTGGTTCTTCCCATGTCAAGTGGACTGCACACATCAGGCTGCACTACCCCCTGTTTGTGTTGCAGATTACCATCTCTCCTGTGTGCTTAAGCATGCTAAAAAAAAATTTCCCTAAAAGAGCATTCGCGGGTGCGTCTTTTTAAAGACGACGTTGCATCTGGCAAACTTGACGTTGCATCTTTATAAAGACGAGTTGGGTCTTGCTTCAGACAACATGTCACCTGTGCGTTTCTAGATGCGGTCGTTGCCTGGCGTTGGGTGATGGTCACGATCGCTGCCTCACGTGCCTGGGCAGTAAGCACACTGAGGTGGCGTTCGTGGATGAGTCATCTTCTCATTGTGGATGCTCATCTCGGAGTTGCGGCCAGGCTCCGTTACCTCGACAAAGGGGCGGAGCTGTTGCCTCCGTCTCGATCTAGTTCTCGTCCTGGCTGCAGACAGGCGAGGTCTACTTCAGGCGGTAGCACGGCTGGTCTGAGGATTATAGTGGTGGCAAACCCTCAAGGGACCATCGCTCCTCTTGCGCTCCGCAGCCAGTTGAGCTGCCAATGGAATACCAGCAGTATCCTTGGCACTCCTCCCGACGACCAGATGTCGATCGCTGCATCGGAGGGTGAGCCGGAGCTTCTGGAGAGGAAGATTCGGCTGCGCTGCTGCTCCAGCGGTAGCAATGCCTGAGTCAGATCTGGAAATGACGGCTATGCTTTCCCGGGCCGCCGAAAGGGTATGAAACCGTGATGAAACCGGTCCTTCCAGCCGATATGAAGAAAGGGCTTTTCAGCCTTTACGTCATTGTGCCCAAGAAAAGCGGTGGGTTATGACCAATCTTGGGTCTGGGCATCTTGAACTGGGCCTTTCATAAACCTCCTTTCAAGATGCTCATGCAGAAGTGCATCTTCGGATGCATCCGTTCCTGAGATAGGTCTGCAGCGGTCGACCTGAAGGACCCGTGCTTCCATGTGTCGATCTTTCCGCGCCACAGATCAGTCCTGCGGTTTGCGTTCGAAGGACGTGCATATAAGTACAAGGTCCTGCCCTTCGGGCTGTCCCTATCGCCCCTTGTCTTCACGAAAGTAGCAGAGGCAGCCCTTGTTCCCTTGAGAGAACAGGGCATGCGCATTCTCAACTACCTCGACGACTGGCCCATACTGGCTCAGTCTCAGGATCAGTTATGGACGGCGGTACCCCTGAAACAGGCTCCTGGGGCATATGGCGGCTGCGGCGGCAGTCACGCCGCTGGGGCTGCTCCATATGAGACCGCTTCAACACTGGCTCCATGGTCGAGTCCCGAGGTGGGCGTGGCAGAGCTGCACGCTGTGGGTCCACTTCACTCCAGCCTGCCACCAAACCTTCGCCACATGGTCAGACCTTTCGTTTCTTTGGGCAGGAGTGCCCCTGGAACAGGTCTCCAGGCATGCTGTGGTTTACATGGATGCCTCCGCCAAGGGCTGGGGGGCCACGTTCAACGGGCTTGCAGTGTCGGGGGTTTGGACGGGTCCCCAACTGCACTGGCACATCAACTGCCTAGAGTTGCTGGCAGTACACCTGGCCTTGAACCGTCTCAAGAGATGCTTACGAGGCGAGCACGTACTGGTCAGTACAGACAACACTGCGACCGTCGCGTACATCAACCGACAAGGTGGTCTACGCTCCAGTCGCATGTCGCAACTCGCCCGCCACCTCCTCCTCTGGAGTCAGAAGCATCTGAGGTCGCTTCGCGCCATTCACATTCTGGGCTGCTCAACCGGACAGCCGACGAGCTGTCACGAGCTGCGCTCCCTGGAGAATGGAGACTCCATCCCCAGACGGTCCAGCTGATTTGGAGATGTTTCGGACTCGCACAGGTAGACCTGTTCATGTCCCTAGAGACGTCTCACTGCCAGTTGTCTTACTCCTTGACCGAGGGAACACTCGGCACGGACGCACTGGCACACAGCTGGCCACGGGGCCTTCGCAAGTATGCATTTCCTCCAGTGAGCCTTCTCGCACAGACACTGTGCAAGATCAGGGAAGAAGAGGAGCAGATCCTGCTCGTGGTGCCATACTGGCCCACCCGGACTTGGTTCCCAGAGCTGATGCTCCTCGTGACAGCCCCTCCTTGGCAGATTCCTCTGAGGAAGGATCTACTGACTCAGAGACAGGGCATCTTGTGGCACCCGCGTCCAGACCTCTGGAAACTTCGTCTCTGGTCCCTGGACGGGACGCGGAGGTTCTAGGTGACCTACCCAAAGAGGTAGTCGACACCATCACTTCGGCGAGAGCACCGTCTACGAGGCATGCTTACGCCTTGAAGTGGAACCTGTTCGTCGAATGGTGCTCTTTTCACAGAGAAGACCCCCGGAAGTGCCCGATCAGAGGCTGTCTCCCTCCACCCTCAAAGTCTACGTAGCTGCGATTGCTGCCAACCACGACCCTGTGGAAGGGAAGACGGTGGGGAAGCATGACTTGGGTCATCAGGTTCCTTAGGGGGACAGCAAAAAATAAATCCTTCACGCCCCCCTCTATACCCTCTTGGGACCTGTCTCTAGTGTTCACAGCACTACAGCAGGGCCTGTTCGAGCCTTTGCAGACAGTCGAGCCAAAGTTCCTCTCAATGAAAACTCTGCTCCTGCTTGCACTGGCCTCCATTAAGAGGGTTGGGGACCTACACAAATTTTCGGTCGACGATTCGTGCCTACAGTTTGGACCGGCAGATTCCCAGATAATCCTGAGGCCCCGGCCCGGCTATGTGCCCAAGGTTCCCACTACTCCTTTCAGAGACCAGGTGGTGAGCCTGCAAGCGCTGCCCCCGGAGGAGGCAGACCCAACCCTTGCTTTGCTTTGTCCTGTCCGAGCATTGAGATTACGTTGACTACGTTGACAGGACGCAAAGCTTCAGGACCTCAGACCAGCTCTTTGTCTGTCACGGAGGCCGGCAGAAAGGGAATGCTGTCTCCAAGCAGAGGATGGCCCACTGGATAGTGGATGCCATCACCCTGGCTTATCAGGCACAGGGTGTGCCTTGCCCATTCAGGTTGAGAGCTCACTCTACAAAAAGTGTGGCGTCCTCCTGGGCACTGGCTCGTGGCGCCTTGCTGACAGATATTTGTAGGGCTGCGGGCTGGGCGACCCCTAACACATTCGCTAGATTCTATAGCCTTCGTGTGGAACAGGTTTCCTCCTGTGTTCTCACCTTAAACGGGCAGAAGCACTAAGGGGCTCCGGTTTCAGGTTGGCATGCTAAAAACTGCTCCAGAGAGTCCGTACTGTAGACCCTGTTGAGCTCCTCCATCCCCTCGGCAGCCGGATGTAGTGGAGCATCCGGCGCCTGGCCCTCACTCGATGAATCCGTGAGAACCGGTAGAGGGCTGGGTTCCATATGTAGAGACCGTTCGGATCCCATATGTGTAAATTCCACGGTATAGCCTTAGAGCCCGTGTTTCCCGGCAGACTTCCTGCTACTTCCAAGAGGGTTACAATCACCTCCAATTTTCCATATGCATCTGACTATTGTCCATATGTGTAACTGCTTCTGAACCTCACTCGGGAAGGTAAGGGCTTCCGCAGCGTTCCTGTTCTAAGCTGAACGGGTACGTTTTCCCAGTGTTATCCAGTCCTACTGAGTGGGTAGTGCCATAACAACAGTAACTGATCTTCCTATGGGGGCCCTAACCTGCGCCAAAAAATAGCGGCACAGGAGGCCTCCACGGGATACTGGAAGGGGCAGTATCCGTGGCCTTTTGGTAGGGATCCCAATTCGTCTGTCCTCCGACGTGACGTCGAGAGTGACCGACTGATAGGGAACGTCTCGGTTACGTATGTAACCCTCGTTCCCTGAAGGAGGGAATGGAGACGTCACGTCCCCATGGCTCCTGTACCACCGCTGAGCGGCCGGATCCCGGCTCGGCTCCTCAGCGAAAAGCTGAATATGCACTGCACCTGCTGCCTACTTATACTCACGCTGTGATCAGTGGCAGCTGGATGCAATAATTGCATGCCAATGTGCATTGGCTCGTTTAGTTTACACTCAAAGTAGATTGGTCTCTCTAAGTGAGATCCCAATTCGTCAGTCCTCCGACGTGACGTCTCCGTTCCCTCCTTCAGGGAACGAGGGTTACATACATAACCGAGACGTTATTTGAAGGGGTAAAATACAGTAAAATGCACAGGGAAACTCGAGACCCTGGAGTTTCCTTTAATTTGTCACTCGCATATGGGCCTATATGAATACTGCTTATTTAAAAAAGCATTGTCAGTGACCACCAAACACTGTGAGGCATGAAAGCCTGTACCCAATCGTCAAAAGTGTTCCTTATGTTTCTAAGAGTTTGATGTCATCCTATGAAAGATTCATTACATGTTGCCAGCTACATCACATCACGGAGTGAAAGAAGTCCCATATACTTTACCCTTGAGTTCTGCTCCCAGAAAGACTTGGGCACAAGCTGAACAGGTAAATGAGTTTTTATGAGGCGAGGAGATGTGGGCAGATTATCGGCCAGTTCTGTCCCTGAAAGTCAGAAATATGGCTCTAAATTAATAGTGTCCTAGTTTTCATTGAGGTTAGATCAAGACATACAATGAATAAACAATATTTAAAGCATTCATACTGTTTATTATGGTGACCGGGAGGCAGGGAAGTCATGCACTTATTATTTTTTGGGGGCACAAGTGTGTGTGTGTGTGTGTGTGTGTGTGTGTGTGTGTGTGTGTGTGTGTGTGTGTGTGTGTGTGTGTGTGTGTGTGTGTGTGTGTGTGTGTGTGTGTGTGTGTGTGTGTGTGTGTGTGTGTGTGTGTGTGTGTGTGTGTGGTTGGGAAAATTAGCATGATGTTCTATTAGGGTCATTCTATGGAAATTTTCATTTGTCTGTCCCTAGACTTTACAGAAATATTACACTTGAAAAACATTTTAGGGTTATGATTTCTTTATATTTTAAAATGAAACAATATGTTATTTGAACAATTTATTGAGTCATTAATGTTGCAATAATAGTTTTTTATTGAATTATATAGAATTCCAAGCACCAAAAATCTGCTCGCCACTACAACCATGTACAGAGGAAAAGTGCTTTATTTTGAGGTCCACCATTTAAAATGCAATAATGTATTCATAACTATCAAATATATGATGAAAATTACATTTCATATGAAGCTTTTAGTTGATCTCACTGCTATGATCTGCTTTATTGCTAGGGGATTGTAAAAAAATAGAATACAAATGGATTAAACTTAATTTAGTGAGTATACCATGATTGACAAAATTTGGTTTGATACCTTGCAAAAGCCATTTTGTAAAATGCATTTTTCATGAAAATTGTCACTGGTGTTATACTGTCACTGGTGTCACCTGACCTTCCTTACGGGTAAATCAATGCGCAAAAAAGAAAGAAAAAAACTGTAATGTATGTTCATTCATAAAATCAAAAGGTAATCTAATAATGTGGTCTAATTTTAAATGTTAGAAAAATAATTACATTTTAAGACATTGCCATACCAAAAGTGGACATTTCTGTAGAATCACACATTAACCCTCTGGGGTCGGCATTTTGTGGCATCTTCTCCTGATAAAGCTGAAAAGAACTTAAATTACACTTTCAGTTTAGCTGAAATAAGCACAAAAATCAGGGCATGTCAAAACATCTCAAGGGCCCCAAAATTACCGTAGACCCCAGAGGGTTAACTACGCAAAAAATCTGTCTTTTTCCTTAAGTAGTCCTACCACTTATGGGCATCATGCCTTAAAATGTTTTTATATGACTGACTTTGTATTTAACGTGAATTTAATAATAATAATAATAATAATAAAAAACGTTGTAAGTTACTAATTATAACACTTTTATTGTACAGAAACACAGCAAAGGACATTTACATTACATTATCAAAGAACATTATAATTTCATTATCAAGACCCAAAAAACCCATTATAATTGCTCAAGCTGTTTGAACTGTGAAATTGATATCTTACTTACATCGTACACGCTTCTGCACTTTGTTGTTTCTGATGAGAGAATTTGCCAGGGAATTCAGCCAGCGAGTGCCCTGAACTCATCTGACTCATCTGAATGCCTCTGATTGGTCATTGCATTCATAAGCTCAACAGAATCGTGTGCGTTTGGTTAAAATGCGCAGAGCTGTATAAACGGGTCTGTCTCTAGCTCAGCGCCAGAAACGAAGATTTAATTTAGTAGCTGGTTATTTGACACACTGAATGTTCTAATCATGAAGATACAATGTGATTGTATCAAATATAATAAATATTATTCGGCTATTTGTTTTGTCTTTTGGAAGCTGCTTTCAAAATCCACTTGGCTCAAAAATCTGAGAAGGGCACGTGCCTCCTCACTTTGAATGGGCATGACACCTCTGCCGGGAGGGGACATGTTTAGTTCACTTAATTTTGTCTTGGCCACGACATATTAACTTGTGGGAATGTAATATTATGTTGTGGCCTTGAGATCATTTTGTTGAGGTAACAACATCCTTATGTCGTGGTCTCGAGATACTATGTTGAGGGAACAACATCCATTTCTCGTTTAATGCGTAAACAAACCTGCATGACCATAGAAACACAGGTTAATATGATGTTTCCACAAGTTTATATGTCATGGCCACGAACATATTGAATAAAGTGAACTGAACATGTCCAGTCCCGGTCACCGTAGTTTATAACTTATTTAATGTCACTTAAGTGTACTGGCTAGTGGCTCCTACAAATCAATAAAAATCATCATCATTCTAATTTGTTTATAATAATAATGGACAGTCTCTCACAGAAACTACACCACCTCTTGTGTGTACTTATACTAAAGACTCACTGCTGCAAAAGACATTTAAAGAATCAACAAAACTATGCAGGGTATAAGGAATCACAATGTAGATTACATCTTGCATATCAGAAATAAAGCTACAAACACTTTTGTAGCTTATTTACCCCTAAAGGTGTGCGTACAATATGTTGACTTAAAAGGGTGCATATTGTTCCTTAAAGGTATATTAGTACCTTTTGAAAGGATACCCTGCAAACATGTCCTTGTGGGGCCCATACTGGCTTTTTGATGGCCAGGGATGGGCCAGCCCGTTCAGGCCCAGAGAAACACTTGTAACTTTGGGCCCATGCAGGTTTTGTG
Source organism: Ptychobarbus kaznakovi (assembly GCA_027422405.1). Lineage (NCBI taxonomy): Eukaryota > Metazoa > Chordata > Actinopteri > Cypriniformes > Cyprinidae > Ptychobarbus > Ptychobarbus kaznakovi. The sequence goes on from CM049810.1 coordinate 1,385,738, forward strand.
TAGGCAGCGCTGCAATGCAACTAGGAGAATACAAACAACATTGACTGACCATTCTTTAGCCACTCAGTTGAACTGGAATGGATCAGACCAAAAGAGACCTTTTCAGAACATGTTGTTTCATATTGACTAGGAATCCACAAATCTGTCTCACAAGATCCACTTTCCTGCAGAGTTTAGTTCTAACCTTAATTAAACACACCCGCACATACTAATCAATGTCTTCAGGATCATTATAAAATTAAAGGTTGGTGGGTTTGAGCAAAATTGGAGCTAAACTCTGCAGGAAAGTGGATCTCAAGAGCCATATTTGAGGTGTAACCGACATGAGCCAGTTAATAAGAATTTTGTGAGAAGTTTTCTTCCTTACTAAGGATGCTAGTATGTTTTAATTTACTTAAGTAAAGCCATGTGGTAGAGGGAGTTAGCAATTCGTGTTGGCTACGTTACTAAACACACAGGCACACTGCAAAGATGACTGGTGCTGATGTTGACATCGCGGCCGCACTTTTAGTCAATCACTAGGGATCAGCAGACAGACGTGATGATCCATGAGCGACGGGTATTTAGCATGATAACGGATCTGATTTTGAATTTATAACTGTAAGTGACCATAATGCCTATATATACTCACCGGCCACTTTATTAGGTACACCTGTTATCTGCATTTATATTATGGGTCTTTGGCATGAATTGTACTCGTGATGGTGGTCGAGCACTCTTGGAGTGAAAGAAAACCACGACGCTCCGACTTTTAAAAGAATCAGCTACTTACTCCATTCAAAATCAAACTGCTCCATTCCACGCTCCGCTCACATACTCTGATTGTGAGTAACTGTTGCTGTCAAGACAGATTTATTTCAGAACCAGCCGCTATCAAAATAATTGGGCTGCGGGCAAGGCCAGTTTTGGCCTGCGGGCCGCCTGTTGCCGACCACTGGGCTACAGCAACAGAAGGTCACACTGGTTGCCGCTCCTGTCAGCTAAGAAGGCAAGGCAAGTTTATTTATATAACACATTTTTTTGATACACAGTGGTAATTCAAAGTGCTTTACATAAAAGGACAGGAACAGGAGACGGAACGAGAACAAGAACAGGAAACGGAGGCTACAATTCGGACAGGCTCACCAAAATTGGACAATAGAAGATTGGAAAAACGTTGCCTGGTCTGATGAGTCTCGATTTCTGCTGTGACATTCAGATTGTAGGGTCAGAATTTGGCGTAAAGAACATGAAAGCATGGATCCATCAGAACATGAAAGCATGGCCTTGTCTCAACGGTTCAGGCTGCTGCTGGTGGTGTAATGGTGTGGGGGATATTTTCATGGCACACTTTGGGCCCATAAGTACCAATTGAGCATCGTTTAAACACCACAGCCTACCTGAGTATTGTTGCTGACCTGGTCCATCCCTTTATGACTACAGTGTACCCATCTTCTGATGGCTACTTCCAGTAGGATAATGCACCATGTCACAAAGCTCAAATCATCTCAGACTGGTTTCTTGAACATGACAATGAGTTCACTTTACTCAAATGGCCCCCACAGTCACCAGATCTCAATCCAATAGAGCACCTTTGGGATGTGGTTGAACGGGAGATTCACATCATGGATGTGCAGCCGACAAATCTGCAGCAAATCTGCAGCAACTGTGTGATGCTACCAAATTCTCTGAAGAATGTTTCCAACACCTTGTTGAATCTATGCCAGGAAGAATTAAGGCAGTTCTGAAGGTAAAAGGGGGTCCAACCCTGTACTAGCAAGGTGCACCTAATAAAGTGGCCAGTGAGTGTATAAGTTCAATGATCAAATCAAATCAAATCACTTTTATTGTCACATCACCAACAGCACGTGTGCCGTGGTGAGTGAAAAGCTTGAAACATCCAGTATGAAAAACAGAAAAAAATCAGTAAAACACAAAAAAACTGCAAAGTTTGGTAGGAGCTCGCAACACGGCGGCCATACTCGGCGCCATCTTGGATCAGTGGTAAAGAGTGGAGAGTGTTTTAACTCTCAAAATGTAAACCACACCTGTTGAGGGAGAGATGACACGAAGGCTATATCACTGCAGCTCCGATATCAGCGGACAGTTCAATTTAATCAAAATCTATTTATATCGATCCTGTCTTTTATCTTTTAAACGGTCCAGATTGGTATATCCTTTAAAAATGCTGGACTTGTTAGTTTTGACTGTGCAAAATTCTACATTATGTTCAATATGAACTTCACGAAAGAGTTCTGTGTGAAATTATAGAGCGACACAAATGTAAGAGCATTGTTGTTGTTCATTTTTTATTGTCGGCTTATCATACAGAATGACAGTTTTGACTATCATGGTGTGTGCATGAACGAGTGCGAAATACCTATAATTACATTGCTTATTCTTTCTGATCACTTATTGTCATGGTCACTGTGTCATGCACACACAATAGCCACACGAAGATGAAGGGAATAAGGTATTTAATATGACTCACGATGGGGAAGTTCAGCACACACAAAGGGTAACATCAACAATAACCGACAAACTCAAAGGACAGGAACTAATATAGGACAGATAACGAGGGGCCAACAGGGGAATACAATGACTAATTAAACAGAATGGGGGAAACTAGGTCACAGGGGAAACACAGTCATGTGACAGTTCGCCTGGTTAGGAAGAGTCTGGTGTTTGAGAGCTGTGGCCTGTTTTCATAACAAGAGGTTGGATTATTCATTAGCTATCAGTCAGCTTCAGCTATGGACAGTGTTTGGACATGATGTACTACAGATAATACTTTTGGCACACTATCAACTTGCATATGACGGAGTCCTACAATCTTACAATGCTTTGTTTGCTCTGTTTTTTTATATTTTGTGTATTTACATTGTTGGCTGTGTGTAGCTTTAGTAACCTGGATTGAATGTTTTCTATTTTGTATTTAATAAATCCATTGATTTAAAATATATTGACTACTGTACATTTTTCACAATAGGACATTAGTTATGTGGTGACTGCATCCATTTCAGATGTATAATAACTGTTTTCCCCAAAGACTTAATTATAGTAGCTGAAAAGTGAAACAGATGTATAGTTGTAGATTAATAGTGCAGACCCTGTGTGGGCCTTTGAGGGCTTCCTGGGGGCTAAGTGAGGGCTGCCCGTGCAGGGCCAGCTTGCTGGGGGCACTTAGCCATAATATAGTCCAACTGAGGAGGGGGGGGTCGGGGCTCTGGAGGAGGGAGGGGAACAGGAGAGAGGACAAACCAATCACAGAACAAAATATAAGTCCATGGGGGAGTGGAGGGTGGGAGAAGCCCTAGGGGGAGCCAGGAGCAGGAGGAGCCAGAACAAGACCCAGGCTACAGTCATGATGGTGACCCACGGAGGAGCAATGGAGGAGGAGTGGCCGCCGCCTGACTGACCAAGGCGGAGCTGGAGGGACGAGGGAGCCCGATGGAGGTGGAGGACTAACGAGCTCCGGTGGAGACGAGGGAGCTGGAAGCCATGGTGGAGCCGCTGGGTCGCAGGACTGAGGCAGAGTCTGGGCCTTGGAGGCTGAAGGCGGAGTCGAGGGATCCTCCAGACTCAACGCCAACGGAGCTGGGGATCGGCAGACCAGCGGCAAGCCCACGCTACAGATGGTGAGCAGAGTGGCTGACGAGATCCAGTGAAGATGGTGCAGAAACAGGAAGTAGATCCAAGAGAGGAGGTGGGAGAGGGAGGTTGGGTGGTATATCTTCCCAGGCATATAATTCAGGAGATGGCTGAAAGAAGAATATATCAGAGTGAAAGTCGATTCAATTTGTCGATTAAATTTCCCAGGTCCAGTTTGTGCTCACCCCCAGCGGTGGTGTCATGGGCGGGGCTTTCCAAAGCCCACGCGATCTCCACAGCTGTGTCCACCCTTGCTTGTGCTGTCGGCTCTTGCACCTGGTCAGACATTTGGGGCTCTGGCTCCGGGATGATCGTCAGCTCTGTCGCTCCTTATGGTGATGGCTCAACAACCGCGTTAGGCTCTGGCTCTCCGTCTGCGGTGGGCTCTGGCAGCTCCGCACGGTGAGGTGGAAATAGACTGGGATCTGGGTCCAGAGTGGGGCTGGTGTCGTTGTCCGCAATGTCTACGGTGAGTTTCGATCTGCAGGACACCAGGATCCACTCGATGAATACGAAGATTTTAAGGGAATAAGGTATTTAATAAGACTCACGATCGGGAAGTTCAGCACAGACACAGGGTAACATCAACAGTAAACGACAAACTCAAGCTCCTAAAGGACAGGAACTAATATAGGACAGATAACGAGGGGCCAACAGATGAATACAATGACTAATTAAACAGAACGGGGAAAACTAGGTCACAGGGGAATCATAGACATGTGACACTTATATTAGGCACTTTTTTGCATTTAAATTCTGATTGTTGACAATGAAAATGATGCTTGTGCAAAATTATGTTTTTCGAGGGTATCGGTTCATTTCTTGATTGCCATTTTGACAGTGTCTGCTTACATATTTTGATCATATTTGATAGTTCTCTTTAATGTATTTGCCCCGATTTGATCCATGGGAAATTTATCTAGCATTATATTTATATTATTTTGTCATCATTATTTTGTTATAAGGAGTTAAAAATGGTTCTTATCAACCTTGATTTACATTCTATCACATTATTTTGACAGTTAAAGGTTTGGGAGTTTAAGGACTCTTTATTGATGAGGTTACCACATCATGATCCAGTTTGAACATGGATTTAAGGTTCTTTTTGACGTGAGACCATAGTCAGGACTATTTTTGACTGTTCCTGGTTAGGAAGAGTCTGGTGTTTGAGAGCTGTGGCCTGTTTTCATAACAAGAGGTTGGATTATTCATTAGCTATCAGTCAGCTTCAGCTATGGACAGTGTTTGGACATTGATGTACTACAGATAATACTTTTGGCACACATCAACTTTCATATGACGGAGTCCTACAATCTTACAATGCTTTGTTTGCTCTGTTTTTTTTATACTTTTGTGTATTTACATTTTTGGCTGTGTGTAGCTTTAGTAACCTGGATTGAATGTTTTCTATTTTGTATTTAATAAATCCATTGATTTAAAATATATTTGACTACTGTACATTTTTCACAATATGGACATTAGTTATGTGGTGACTGCATCCATTTCAGATGTATAATAACTGTTTTCCCCAAAGACTTAATTTATAGTAGCTGAAAAGTGAAACAGATGTATAGTTGTAGATTAATAGTGCAGACCCTGTGTGGGCCTTTGAGGGCTTCCTGGGGGCTAAGTGAGGGCTGCCCGTGCAGGGCCAGCTAAGGGGCCAACATGCTGGGGGCCCTGCGCTGGCACTTGCTGGGGGCACTTAGGCTAGCCCTAAGTGGGCCCGTAAAGGGCCAGTACAGGCTTGTTTGCAGGGTACTGCTCCAGTGACAGTGACAGCTTTTGTACCTTTTTTGAGAGTCTTCATATGTCAGTCTTTTGAGCCAATGGAACTTTTGAGCCAACTTGCACTAAACACTGTGATCTTCATTACTTCCGTTTACAAATATTATGGTTTAATTGTTTTCCAGTTATTTATGTTTTTAATGTGCTGTCACCCAGTTCAGCTCAGAAGGGTTAAGATTAATTTGATGTTTAAAATTGTTTAAAAGTCATAAACTCAAGTAAAGCATTCTTTCATTTTGTTCTGTGATTTTTAAAAGCCTAGAATAAGAGCACTATATTACACATACACACACTGGTTTCTATGTTTATGCTGACTTTCCATATACACATTTTTGTTGTAGTAGATGTATTTTCTATCTCCTTAAACCTAAACCTACCCCTCACAGATTTTTTTTTGGATTTTCAAAACAACAACAAACAAACAACCAAACCACAACAACAACAAAAACGTTTAGTATGATTTATAAGAGGTTTTCTTCATGGACACCAAAAAATGTCCCCACAAGGTAAAAAAATTATATGTTTCTATACTTTTGCAAGGACATTTTGTCCCCATAATGTAGGGCAGGTGCTCGATTGCTGCAGATTTATGGAGAAATACAGTACATTAACGTTTTTACCAGAAACACCTGAGGATGAGATATATGGAATGTGGAACAAGTTGTGCAGTCCCTTAGATTTTGAATGCAATTTGTATATAAAAAAGTTACAAATTTATCAGTGTTGCAAATTTGTATATTTACATTAAATGCAGCAGCACCTTCACAGTAAAGCCAGCAGAGGACCTCAGTGTGTGCTTTACATATCTCTGAAGAAATACAGAGGACTGGCTTTGATTTGCAGGAAATGCAGTGGCATTTTACTTTTGCAGAGTACAAAGCAGACAGTTTAAATCAATCTGTCACAGTAGGCTACATAAAGAACACGTGGAACACAGAATCCATGTAGTACTTTAAAATTCGAAATGTGTATCAAACATAAAATGAACAAAAACAGGAAAATACATTAATTAATTCAGTGAACTCTTATTATACTGCATGTCTCTGACCTGATGGTATCACTTTAAAACATGACTCCAGGAATGGCACTCTCGTATAGATAGGCTGGGAAGTCTGGCGCTCTGGAGCATCATTACCAAAGTACAGAAGGTCAAGAATATATGACACCCAGGTGGTACCTAGAAAATCAGTACAGAGTAGAAAATATTACATGCTTCAGACTCTTTCCTTAGAAACATAATTGCATAACAAGATATGAAAAAGAACCAGCCTTTAAGAAATTATATCATTAGTACTAGTCCATTAGTAGTGCATGCTTTCAGCATCACAATATGAGAAGATTTGTTACGTGTAATAGATCTAAGATTAGAATCATTTGCAAGTTTGACATTTTGGGTTATACATGATAATAAAAAAAGTATACATAAAAATGTAACAATTATTTTGGCAATGCAATGAGAGAGAAAAACGTCTCGGGTTACGCATGTAACCATGGTTCCCCGAGTGGGGAACGAGACACTACGCAGTACGCATACGCATACGTAACCTGAGACGTTCCCCTTCATGGGAACTTCGAACTGCGTCCCCTAGGGGTCGCTATGGGGAACGATATACCCACGCCACCATGCTGAGGGGAGCGCAAGCCAATTTCATGCAAAAGGTGAGCACTAAGCCAACTCTACCAGGCTAAGGGAGTTGTCCCTGGGACGGTTGACGGCTGTCAGTGACATTATCCCCTTCGGCCAAAGACCCGAGCTGCATACCCTACCCAGGGTAGAGCTCAAGGCTTGGAATCAGAGAAAGATTCTTTTAAGGGGATATGGCCAAGTACCTAGTGGTAGTAACCCAGGGCTACCACTTGCTCTGCACGAGCTCGTTGAGGGAACTGTCTCAACAGACCCTTTGGTAACGACACACTGTTCAAACCCAAATATTGGGACAAAAAGGTAGAGTGGGGCCGAAGGCACAAACCGGGGCCTGACCAACTCAAATAAAGGGCACAAAGCTACAGCGCGTAACCCTACCATTCAGGATTTTAGAAAGAACGCAGAACACTTGATGTGCGATCTTACCACCGGGTGGATTTTAAAAAGTGCCCAGAGCTTTAGCATGTGCACTTACCATAACATGGATTTTTAGAAAGAACGCAGAACACTTGATGTGCGATCTTACCACTGAGTGAATTTTAGAAAGTGCCCAGAGCTTTAGCGTGTGCACTTATATATATATTTTTGGTAACGTTCTATGACGGCTCTGGAGAGCGGAGAACTACTCATTCCTCAGAATGAGAGGGAACTCAGACACTCAGAAGGAGCGACATGCTCATAGGTGACCTCTATGTGAGGGGAGCGGCATGCTCATAGGTGACCCTCTAAGGTGAGGGGAGCAATGCTAGCTTCTACCAACAACGAGCTCGGGAGAGCGGAGGACTCATTCCTCAGAATGAGAGGGAACTCAGATGCCCGGAAGGGAGCGACATGCTCATAGGTGACCCTCCATGGTGAGGGGAGCAGTGCTAGGTCTACCAATAAGGAGCTCTGGAGAGCGGAGAATTCATTCCTCAGAATGAGAGGGAACTCAGACGCCCAGAAGGGAGTGGCATGCTCATAGGTGACCCTCTATGGTGAGGGGAGCAGTGCTAGCTCGACCAGCAAGGAGCTCTGGAAAGCGGAGAACTCATTCCTCAGAATGAGAGGGAACTCAGACGCTCAGAAGGGAGCGGCATACTCATAGGTGACCCTCTAAGGTGAGGGGAGCAATGCTAGCTCTACTAACAACGAGCTCTGGAGAGTGGAGAACTCATTCCTCAGAATGAGAGGGAACTCAGATGCTCAGAAGGGAGCGGCATGCTCATAGGTGACCCTCTAAGGTGAGGGGAGCAATGCTAGCTCGGCCATTCTCAGAAGGAGAGGGCAAGGAGAGCGACCTATCATAGAGCTCTGGGGAGCAGAGAGCTCATTCCTCAGAATGAGAGGGAACTCAGACGCTCAGAAGGGAGCGGCATGCTCATAGGTGACCCTCTATGGTGAGGGGAGCAGTGCTAGCTCGACCATCAATGAGCTCTGGAGAGCGGAGAACTCATTCCTCAGAATGAGAGGGAACTCACATGCTCAGAAGGGAGCGGCATGCTCATAGGTGACCCTCTATGGTGAGGGGAGCAATGCTAGCTCGACCAACAAGGAGCGCTCCTAGCCTGGATCTAGTATCGACGAGTGAGGTAATCACTGCGATAGCCTTTAGAAATGGATCGTACTCATCCATTGGTTCCTGCGCTGGAAGTTTCCACCTAACCTCGGTCAGGTGGAGTTTACAGTGGTTGCAGGGGAATTAGAGAGGAATAAGAGGGCAGATGCCCCCTAAGGGAAAGGAGTAGATGTTCTTACTCTGGTCCGGACGAGAGTGTCGTTTAGGACGCCTCGTCTGGAGCACCTCCCTCAGGTTTTGCCTCTCTCTGACCCGCGCCTCTCTCTAGCCCTACCCGCAGACGGGGGAGGGGCACGAGTCGCGAGACTAGCCTTCTGAGCCCATCTCTGATCCCCTGACCGAGATGGGCTAGGACCCCTGGTTGTTCGGGCTCAGACCTGGACTTTATAGAAAAGCCTTACCCAGGTCTTTCAGCAGATCAGTCTGGTACGCCTGAAGCACCGCCATAGTGTGCAACGAAGCGACTGTCTGACCTGCTGCTGCATATGCCCTGCCATTTAAGCAAGATTCAGAGGCTTAGATGGCAAGGAGGGAGCCTTGAGAGAGGATGTCTCGCCCACAGAGAGATAGCTGGCTATCGTCTCTTGCAAGGGGGCATCCCCTCATAGCCATTTTCATGCATCCCCTCAATGTCAGCATAACTAGTATGCTGAAACCTATGAATGCGAGAAAAATTGCTTTTTCCACTCCTTCTAAACCCCCACATGGACATTTAGGAAGAAAGGAAGGCTCGCTCGAGCTGGGGGTTTATGGCCAGAAAGATTATTTTATGATCCATAACCTCCAATAACTCGTCATATGCAGTGCAGGAGGATTGAGAGGGTTCAGTCTCAACTTCCTCGCCCTCAAACATCTCCTGCTCTTCCTGGGCATAACCCAGCAGAGCACTAGCCGCTGAATCTGATGACGTCAGAAAGATCGCATCATCACAATCCAGCAGCTCACTCTCGTTCTCGGCCGACGCGCGCGAAAAGGGGCGGTCCCTCTCTAACTCATCGGCCAGATCCAACTGCGAACGCCACGATTTCGTTCTCCTCCGTGCCTCGGCAGCGGTGGGTCCCGAATCGCGGGAAGCAGATGGCTGCCCCTTTTTCCTCGAAAAGAGGGACTATTTTTTTCATAGAAAAAAGGCTCACAGTACACGCAGATTTTCCCCTCAAGGACATCGCATGCATGCTCTTTGCCCAAACAAAAGACGCAAAGATTGTGTATGTCATCGTGTGTCAAATAACGAGGACACGGATCCACACACTTCTTAAACGCCTTGCTAGTGCTCGCAATGATAATAGAGAGAAAATGTACTCTTACCAGATTGCACGCTTCAAACAAAGCAGTCAGTGAAGACGAAAAAAGTTGATGATGTATTCTCCCGACGCCCCTTATACTGTGGTTGCGCCGGTAGTGACGTCATAGGCTGTCGCCGGCCAACAGGTGGTGTTTTTATATGTATGCTTTAGACACGAGTCACGCTGACGGCGTTCCCCATAGCGACCCCTAGGGGACGCAGTTCGAAGTTCCCATGAAGGGGAATGTGCATTACCACACCAAAGCCCCATTTAAAATGTCATACTATTATTAGTAACTGGTTAAGTTTAAGAGGTCAGTGTAATGAAAAATCTAATATTTGGAGACAAAATATGTCATTGTACTTTGAAATCTTACAGAACTTAAAAAGAGCAATAGGCAGTTTCAAAAGAGCATTTACTGGAACTTAATAACCAGGTTAATTTTATATTCATTGGTCATACCAATATGGGCAGAGAGTGTTGTTCCTCATCCTGGTTGCACAGTGATCGCTCAATGTAGGCTAAATGTCCACAAAACCAGCACTTTCCCCACCCCCATCCTTTGCACAATGCCTGAGTGACTCCTCTGAATCAATCCTCCCCCTTCTTCTCCTAAACCACAGCTTTCTGACACAAGAACAACTTCTATTTAGTGTTCATGAACTTGCCAGCCCAGTCACTGTATAGTAATACAAATATAGTATACAAAATATAGCAAAATATAAACATATAGTAAAAAACATATATATGGCAAGAAACATGCTATGCAAAAAGACATGAAGAGAGAGAGGGATAGATACTGTTTAAATAGGTTTAAATATGTATGTATCTACATGCATATGTGCATTTGTATGTTTTGTTTAAGTTTGGAAACAGTTCTTTTAAACTCCACGCTCTAGTGAAATCATCATTTGAATGTGCTGATTTAAAAGTAATAAGCATCATTATTTATTTTTAGCACAGTTTAAAGTGTTTGCACTGGCCTAATATTTTTGTGACTGTGATACTTTTTTGAGGATTCTTTGATGAACAGAAAGTACAAAATAACAACATTTAAAATATAGATATTTTGTAACCTTATGTCTTTGATGTCACTTTTGATCAATTTAATTAGTCTTTTCCAAACTGTTGAACCTTAGCTGAACCCTAGTGGTCACATTCCTTGCCTGTAAAAATGTCGTGCAGTGTTCCCACCTGCTTTGGGGTATGTAGCGATTAGAATGTCATCAGGTCTTGCTTGAAAGTTTTTCACCTTTTCCCAGTTGTCAGTGAAGTAGTGGATCATAGAAACACCCTCAAAATCAAACAACTCGGGTCGACTAGGTAGGTTCATCTGTAGCATTGAAAAGTGTTTTATTTAAAGTGTTTAATGCTGAAGCATCACTTAATGGTCATTAGAGAATCAGCGAAAAAATCATGGAGGAAAAATAAATCATGCCTTTTGTCATAACTTTTATAAAGAGTATTATATCGAAAATGTATTTCATAACTCTCATATTTCTAATGTTGAATAATGGCACAGATCCCTATGATAAATTTGACAAATAGAGAGACTAAAACTTTAAACACTGCAATCATGTGATTTTCTGTGTTTCCAAATCATTATATTTTCTATAATTTGTAACTTGCCAATCTTTATTCCCAAAGTTTTACACCCAATGGTGAATGAAATAGCTTTTGATTTTTTTAATCAGGGTAGGTGTTTCTTCAGCTATATCTACAGTAGATTTTACTCACTGAAGACAAGTCTGGGATTTCCATTATGTTGAAACAGTGTTGTTCCTGTAAATCCAGTAAATGTTCTGCTCTTCTAAAATGTATTTTTCAGCCCTTCTATGTCCAATTTTATTCCATGCTGTTATGCTATGCTTATTTCTCCTCTCTCTCTGTACTTTGTACTCAACCGCTTATGTAAGTTTAGACAGACTTCAGAAGAAATTTGAGCCACACTCTCTCCCCCCCTCTCTCCCCCCCCTCTCTCCCCCTCTCTCACTCTCTCTCTCTCTCCTTCTTACACAAACACATGTTGAGTTTTTCTCCATAGACATAATGATCCTTATACTGAACAAACTTTATTTTCTCTCTTCTAACCCCCTTTTTGCATTTTCAGAAATAAAAGAAAGGAAAAAATGTATTTATATGCTAGTGTTCTCTTTCCTGCCTAGAAAAATTAGCTCTTTGTGAAATTGATTTTGTTTCTGTTTCTGTTTCGTAAGTCACTTTGGATAACAGCATCTGCCAACAGCAAGTTTTATGACAATCAGTAAAGCATTACAAAATGTACTACAAAATACACTTTTCAGGGCTCGAGGGGCCCCCAAATACCAGTTTTGGTTGTTACAGGAAGTTAGTGTTATTCTCATAGGATCAGTTTGTTTTTCTTTTAGACTCCAGGGAGTGAACAGGCTCAGTGGTTCCAGATTAGTTCCAGCTATGCTGTGTTTTATACTGAAACTATGCAGGAATCTTAGAAACAGGGACATGCATGGAGTTCGTCAGGGCAGGAGATGAAAAAGGGTAAGTTAACAACAGTAGATGATTATTGCAGTGGAGATAAGGTAATAATATTTGACCCTTCAGGTGGCAGAGTGAAGGTGATGGGTGAAGGTGAAGGTGATCTGGAATGCACACACCCATAGGTGGAAATCCAGAGGGTTGTCCCCCCTAAAAACATGATTTAAATAACCACACTGTGTATTGTAAATAATGCTTTATACTAAAAAAATTGCATAAGTAGGAAAACAACACAAACGGGACAAAAATGTCTCCCCCTCCCTTGCCTCACAGAGCATTGGTCCAAATGCTTTTCGGTGTGAGAGAGAAAGACCTCAGTAGTTGTGGAACTCCAGTAAGTAAAGCTGTCAATAGGCTATTTTATTCACTTAAACATCGGATGAAGTGATTATTTTTATCTTTGCGAAAGCAGCGTGTTTCTGAGAGCCGGTTTTGTGCGAGAGCAAAACAAATCTGCGTGCTAAGGAAGAGATTCCCGCTCCCGCATTATTTTAAGGCAGGGGCTATTTGCACTTTGTGTAAATTGCAATAGAGACTATTTACTCTAAGTGCAAATAGCTACAGATTATATTTACACTATGTTAAAATAGCAGTATTTTCTGCTATTTATACTACTTATTGCAAAGAGTGGTAATTATCTGCACTTCAGTATTGTAGTACATTATAAAACAGTATGCAATAATAACTTATTGAGAGTTAATTCAGTATTATTAAATGCATGCCACCTTATTGGGAAAATAAAGTCCTTCCTACACCTACCTGTTACTTTATTTTCAACTTTTTTTCTGCCCAGTAGCAGAATGCAGAGTAGCACGGTAAACTTGAAGAAATTGTGTTACTATTGGATTCCATGGCTTTCCAGACACAATAGCAGATTGAATACAGCTCTTGAGCACACAATGAAATCTCTCAGTGGCACCATTTGCAGCTGGATGATAAACTGATGTACGTGTATGCTGAATATCGCTCTTTTTCAGAAATTCTGTAAACTCCACTGACCGGAATTGACATCCATTTTCAGACACAAGGTACTGAGGATTTCCAAATCGACTAAAAACAGATGTCAAGAACCTAATCACATTTTGAGTTGTGATCGAAGAAGTAAATGCCACTTCAGGGCACTTACTATGGTAATCAATCATAGTTATCATAAAAAGACAATCCCAAGTAGCAGTTTCAAATGGGCCCACAATGTCAACAGCTACCTTTTCCCATGGGCCAGAGGGATAAGGTGCATGTTGCAGAGGGTGCAGCAGAAACAATAGCCTTCTTATCAGAAGAGACACCAACTTGACAGTTCTTGACCTTTTCCTTGACCAAAGAATCAATACCTGGCCACCAGTAGAGTTCCTGAAGGCGCTGCTTTGTACGCACAATTCCTTGATGACCATTATGGGCCAGATTCACCAAGATGTGCCATAGTGAAACAGGATCAAGAAGACGTGATCCTCTGAATACATAGTTCTTTTGAACTCTCAGTTCTTCTCTTACTTGGAAATAGGGACGATGATCTTTAATAACAGCCATTGATGAAAGAAGGCCATACACGATCAATTTGTGCATGTAACGAATTCAATTCTGGACATGATGCAGAGGCAGAAGCAAACTCATTTGGAGTTACAGCAGACATCTCAGAAGACAAAAATGCTACGAATTCAGGTTCTGCATCAGAAAGATCCTCTTCAGAAGCTGGCAAAGGCAACCAACTGAGACAGACAGTCAGCAGTATGATTTTGAGAACCAGAACTGTAAAATAATTCATAGTTGAAACATAAGAGTTGTGCTGCCCAGCGTGCAATTCTCATTCCTCTACAATACGTTCCTTTGGGAGATAGAAGCACTGTTAAAGCTTGATGATCAGTACGCAAGAAAAATGTTCGACCTCAAAGATAGATTCTCCATTTTTCAACAGCCCAGACACATGCTAAGGCTTCTTTTTCAATTGTTGAATACTTGCGTTCAGCAGTTGACAAAGTCCTTGAAGCAAATGCAACAATGCGTTCAGTCTTATCTTCATGAATTTGAGCCAGTACAGCACATAGTCCATAATTTGATGCATCAGTTGAAACCACAACTGGCAAATTAGGCTCAAATAATTCCAAAGCAGAACTCCCAAGCAGCAACTCTTTCACACTGTTGAAACTTTTCTGAGCCTCTTCTGACCAACCGAAGTCAACTCCTTTCCTAATACAAGAATGCAATGGTTCTATCACAGTGGAACAATTTGGAATAAACTTGCTGTACCATGATATTAACCCAAGAAAGGAACGAAGCTGATTTGCATCTGTAAGAACTGGTGCATGAAGCATTGCATTAAGATTATCCTCGTTTGGATGAACACCTTGTGCGGACACTGTATGGCCCAAAAAACTTAGACTTGTCTTACTGAATTGTCATTTTGGAGTATTCAATTAAAATCCTGAACTTTGTAAGAGTTGAAAAACTCTGTTAAGCATGCAATCATGTTCACTCTGTGTCCGACACTAGACAATGATATCATCGAGATAATGGGCCACCATTGTCAATCCTTGCAGTACGGTTGATTAAATTTTCTGGAATGCAGGAGGTGCCGAAGCTTGGTCAAATGGTTCATGTGTTATAAATGCTGTCAAATCACGGCTTTCTTCATGTAATGGGAGTTGGAAGTAAGCACTATCCAAATCAATTGTAGAGAAAACAGTTGCTCCACATAGCTTAGACAACAATTCATCAATATGTGGCAAAGGATAACTGTCCATAATCTCAGCTTTGTTTGCTTCTCGTAGATCGACGCACATACGAATACCTCAGGACTGCAAAGACCTGCAGAGAGTTGTGCACTTAGCTGAGCGCATCTCAGGGTCTGCTCTCCCCTCTCTGCAGGACATCTACCTCAAACGCTGCAAAAACAGAGCTGCTAAAATCACCAAGTACTCAAATCACCCCGGTAAACGTCTTTTCATTTTACTGCCATCTGGCAAGCGCTTCCGTAGCATGGGGGCAAAAACTGAGAGTCTTAGGAGGAGCTTCTTCCCCCAGGCCATCAGGCTCCTAAACTCAAACTCAGTTTTTTGGCATATACCCTATATAACCTGTTTGCACATTCTTCTTGCACATTCCTGCTTATATTATAATATTATTATTTATTAAGTCTACAGTATACTGTCCTGCACATTATTTTATTGCATATTTTATTTTATATTATATTATTTTCTATTTTTTATTCTTACTTTTTATTTTCTACTTTTATTCCATACATATATTTATGTATATTCTCTTGTGTTTGTATTTCATATAATTGCACTGTCCATGGAGCAGACCTGACTTACATTTCACTGCTGATTATATTCAGTATAATTTTGTATGTGATGAATAAAAATCTTGAAGATTGGATTAGCGGTTCAAAAGTTAGTAAACATTTAACAACAATAGTTATTTTTTGCCACAGGCAGCTGTCTCGTTCATTGAGGGGTAAACAACAGTACAATTCATTGTGCACTGTGCTTCTGTCCCTCATAGCCTCTTTTAATTCCTGTCAAAAATTAAATACAGTGCTACATGTTTTAGGCACCAGGAGGCGCCTACCGGGAGAGGGGATGTTATGTCACATTGATGCTCCTTTTCATGGAGATATCTACTGGTACATCTAAAAAAATTAGAAGATCATGAAAAAGGTCAATATTTTTTGTCACTCATTTCAGAAAGTGAAACCCATATATTATATAGATTCATTGCACATAGAGTGAGATATTTCAAACCTTTATTTCTTGAAATTTTGATGATTATGGCTTACAGATAATGAAAACCCAACATTCAGTGTCTCAGAAAATGAGAATATTACATACTATCAATAAAATAGTATATTTTAAACAGAAAACTCAGGCTTCTGAAAAGTATGTTAATTTCTATGCTCTCAATACTTGGTTGGGCCTCCTTTTGCATGAATTACTGCATCAATGCGGCGTGACATGGAGGCAATCAGCCTGTGGCACTGCTCAGGTGTAATGGAAGCCCAGGTTACTTTGATAGCGGCCTTCAGGTCATCTGCATTGTTGGGTCTGGTGTCTTTCATCTTCCTCTTGACAATAACCCATAGATTATCTATGGCAGTGTTTCAGTGCAACCCTGTTCCTGGAGGCACACCAACACTGCACATTTTGGATGTCTCCCTTATCTGGCCAATATATTTCTTGTCCTGGAGTCTCTACTAACGAGCTGATGAGTTGATTCAGGTGTGTTTGATTAGGAAAAGTTGGAAAATGTGTAGTGTTGGTGTGCCTCCAGGAACAGGGTTGGGAAACACTGCTCTACGGGGTTCAGGTCAGGCGAGTTTGCTGGCCAATCAAGCACAGTAACACCATGGTCATTGAACCAGCTTTTTGTACCTTTGACAGTGTGGGCAGGTGCCAAGTCCTGGTGGAAAATGAAATCAGCATCTCCATAAAGTTTCTCAGCAGAAGGAAGCATGAAGTGCTCTAAAATTTCCTGGTAGATGGCTGCGTTGACTGTGGACTTCAGAAAACACAGTGGACCAACAACAGCAGATGACATGTCAGCCCAAATCATCACTGACTGTGGAAACTTCACACTGGACTTCAAGCAACATGGATTATGTGCCTCTCCACTCTTCCTCCAGACTTTGGAACCTTGATTTCCTTCCAAATGAAATGCAGAACTTACTTTAATCTGAAAAGAGGACTTTGGACCACTGAGTAACAGTCCAGTTATTTTTCTCCTTAGCCCAGGTAAGTTGCTTCTGACGATGTTTCTGTTTCAGAAGTGCTTGGTTGCCCTTTTCCTGAAGATGTCTGAGCGTGGTGACTCTTGATGCACTGACTCCAGCTTCAGTTCACTCCTTGTGATGCTCTCCCAAGTGTTTGAATCGGCTTTGCTTGACAGTATTCTCAAGCTTGCGGTCATCCCTGTTTCTTGTACACATTTTCCTACCCGATTTCTTCCTTCCAGTCATCTTTTCATTTAATATGCTTTGATACAGCACTCCTTGAACAGCCCCCCCTTTCAGTAATGACCCTCTGTGACTTACCCTCTTTGTGGAGGGTGTCAATGATCGTCTTCTGGACCATTGCCAAGTCAGCAGTGTAACCCATTATTGTGGTTTCAAAGAACAAGAGATACCCAGAATTTATACTGTATGGATGGTCATTTATTGAAACTCATATGTAAATATTCTAATATTTTGAGAAACTGATTTCTTACTTTCATTACCTGTAAACTCTAATCATCAAAATAAAAAAGTTTGAAGTGTTTTACTTTACATGTAATGAATCTAAAATATACAAAAGTTTCAGTTTTTTAAATAAGTTACAAGAAACAATGAAAATTTTCACCATATTCAATTTTTTATATGCGCCTGTATATGCACTAGACAAAATTTGAAGTGGATCAAAATATTTCACTAAAGTTATCCTAAAACCTAAAGGTATTCTTGTCTTAGGACAACTTTGATTAACTTTTTTCCTTTAGTCACTTGCTGTGTCCCAATTTGTATACTTTCTGTGTCCAAACTTGTATACTATCTATCTATCTATCTATCTATCTATCTATCTATCTATCTATCTATCTATCTATCTATCTATCTATCTATCTATCTATCTATCTATCTATCTATCTATCTATCTATCTATCTATCTATCTATCTATCTATCTATCTATCTATCTATCTTTCTTTCTTTCTTTCTTTCTTTCTTTCTTTCTTTCTTTTCTTCTTTCTTTCTTTCTTTCTTTCTTTCTTTTCTTTTTTTTTTCTTCTCTTTCTTTCTTTCTCTTCTTTCTTTCTTTCTATCAACTTTATTTCTAAAGCACTGAATAAAACAACAATGTTGACCATAGTGCTGTTCAAACAGTAAAGCAATTGAAAGAGGCAAACACATAAACATGCATATCTAACTAAGAAGTATAAAATTAGATGAACAATTTAGATATATCTTATATAAAGACAAAAGAAACCCATATGACCCTAGTAATCTTCACACTAATCCGTGATCAACCATAACCTTCGCACTTGTCCCTGATCGAATGCTATCATAAAAAAATGATAGCAATGTCATGCTATTTAGGGTATCCACCCTAAATACTAAATAGTATTCATAATTTGAATTAATTATATAACATAAACATGTACTGGCAGGAGTGGCAGCTCATAACAAGGACATTATCCATTAATTTGACAAACATTAGCATTCAATCTAAAACACAATGCACAATGGAGTGTAAAATTCAAAATTATTGTACAATACTTATAAAGAATTCCTTCAAAATATACAGTACATTTGCCCTATTTTTACAGATTTTTCTAGATCGTGTATTATATGTAATCTGCATCAACATTGTGAACTTTTATAAAGATTTGTTTGATCCTTAACTTTTCATAAACTTCATTATGCAAACACATGAGAACAGTTCTTGCATGAAAGACATGTGACTGTCAGATCAACATGCTACTACATTTATGTGACAAAATTATGGATATAGCAGTTTAAACAATGACAGGATTCACATGACTAAGCTGTCTGTTAGAAGTATTTATCAAAACTTGCATTCTTTTCTGCTACACTTCACAAAAATTGTTCATATTTATAGCCAGAGCTGGGTAGATTACTCCCAAATCGTTGTGCATTACTGATTTCAGATTATATGATGAAAACTGTAGTTACTGTAGTAATGTAATCTAGATTAATCATTTTAGGTAATGTATCTAACTAGTTTTAAACTTACCATTAAACATACCATATCTACAGGTGCTGGTCATCTAATTAGAATATCATCAAAAAGTTGATTTATTTCACAAATTCCATTCAAAAAGTGAAACTTGTATAATGTATACATTCATTCCACACAGACTGATATATTTCAAGTGTTTATTTCTTTTAATTTTGATGATTATAAGTGACAACTAATGAAAACCCCAAATTCAGTATCTCAGAAAATTTGAATATTACTTAAGACCAATACAAAGAAAGGATTTTTAGAAATATTGGCCAACTGAAAAGTATGAACATGAAAAGTATGAGCATGTACAGCACTCAATACTTAGTTGGGGCTCCTTTTGCCTGAATTACTGCAGCAATGCGGCGTGGCATGGAGTCGATCAGTCTGTAGCACTGCTCAGGTGTTATGAGAGCCCAGGTTGTTCTGATAGTGGCCTTCAGCTCTTCTGCATTGTTGGGTCTGGCCTATCGCATCTTCCTCTTCACAATACCCCATAGATTTTCTATGGGGTTAAGGTCAGGCGAGTTTGCTGGCCAATTAAGAACAGGGATACCATGGTCCTTAAACCAGGTACTGGTAGCTTTGGCAATGTGTGCAGGTGCCAAGTCCTGTTGGAAAATTAAATCTGCATCTCCATAAAGTTGGTCAGCAGCAGGAAGCATGAAGTGCTCTAAAACTTCCTGGTATACGGCTGTGTTGACCTTGGACCTCAGAACACACAGTGGACCAACACCAGCAGATGACATGGCACCCCAAATCATCACTGACTGTGGAAACTTTACACTGGACCTCAAGCAACGTGGATTCTGTGCCTCTCCTCTCTTCCTCCAGACTCTGGGACCCTGATTTCCAAAGGAAATGCAAAATTTACTTTCATCAGAGAACATAACTTTGGACCACTCAGCAGCAGTCCAGTCCTTTTCGTCTTTAGCCCAGGCGAGACGCTTCTGACGCTGTCTGTTGTTCAAGAGTGGCTTGACACAAGGAATGCGACAGCTGAAACCCATGTCTTGCATACGTTGCATTTCTTGAAGCACTGACTCCAGCTGCAGTCCACTCTTTGTGAATCTCCCCCACATTTTTGAATGGGTTTTGTTTCACAATCCTGTCCAGGGTGCGGTTATCCCTATTGCTTGTTCACTTTTTTCTACCACATCTTTTCCTTCCCTTCGCCTCTCTATTAATGTGCGTGGACACAGAGCTCTGTGAACAGCCAGCCTCTTTTGCAATGACCTTTTGTGTCTTGCCCTCCTTGTGCAAGGTGTCAATGGTCGTCTTTTGGACAACTGTCAAGTCAGCAGTCTTCCCCATGATTGTGTAGCCTACAGAACTAGACTGAGAGACCATTTAAAGGCTTTTGCAGGTGAAGTTTTGAGTTAATTAGCTGATTAGAGTGTGGCACCAGGTGTCTTCAATATTGAACCTTTTCACAATATTCTAATTTTCTGAGATACTGAATTTGGGGTTTTCATTAGTTGTCACTTATAATCATCAAAATTAAAATAAATAAACACTTGAAATATATCAGTCTGTGTGGAATGAATGCATACATTATACAAGTTTCACTTTTTGAATGGAATTTGTGAAATAAATCAACTTTTTGATGATATTATAATTATATGACCAGCACCTGTATATAAAAAAGCAAAGATAAAGAAAACATTTTTTTTTTGGTATCAACATCATAAAATGCATTCAATTAATAGTGGACATGTGAGTTGAGAAAAAGGTAATAAGTAATTAAATACAAAAAAATAAAATAAATTATTTAAACACTTGGACACTAAAAATATAAATATTTTATTTGTCTACCTGCATGTCAATATGAACATTAAGTGGCATTGAACAGTAAACATGCAAATGTGTTGTTAAATATTCAAGTATTATTTCAAGTATATATTTCATGTGAAAGGGGTGTAGATGACAAACACATCTGGGAAACACATTACATGAACAAATAATAATTAACATGAAAATAACAATGACATCACATGGCCAAAGTCTTTAAGGTTTGAACATTTTTTGTCAGTTACTGAAGGTCACTCAGGATATGATGAAGACATAGTGTTTCACATTATCAACATTTTTAAGTAAATTGTTTCATACATGGCCTAATTGCTTGAGAGGTGCCTTTTCAGTAACATGGTTTGAAAATGTATTTACATGACATTTATATGTCTATTCTATATTGTGAATGTAGAAAGGATTTTTTTTAAAGAATTAGGGAGAATCAATACATTTTGAATGATTTACTGCCATTGTGTGAATAGTGTATAATCATGTAATCTTAAAAAAATAACTGTAATCTGACAACGAGCATTATAAAATATAATATACTCTAATTACGAATACTGGATTTAATAAACTACACTGACAGCTGAAATTAGATCCAGCATTCATTTCAAGAAGCATGCAATAAAGACAAACTGACCACAGTTTAATTGGTTAGTGAACATGTTTCACAGTTTGATTAGAAAAGGTACACTGAATTAATGTAATTTTACTGATAAATGTAGTAAAGTTAGTAGGTTTTTGTTAATGTGGGATGCATGGGCATAAATATCACCAGTTAACTGACATAAACAAATCTAATTTGTCTGCAGGCAGGGACATAGATTGGATGGATGACCAGTTCATCACAAGACTAACACACACATTCCACTTGCACTCATGCTTAACTGACAATTCTCCTCATCACTGCTGTTTATAATGCTGGGGA
This sequence comes from Ptychobarbus kaznakovi, assembly GCA_027422405.1. Taxonomy (NCBI): domain Eukaryota; kingdom Metazoa; phylum Chordata; class Actinopteri; order Cypriniformes; family Cyprinidae; genus Ptychobarbus; species Ptychobarbus kaznakovi. The sequence continues at coordinate 1,407,586 of CM049810.1, forward strand.
TGTCTGTTTGCAATGCTGCAATGTTACTATGTGCCATTGACCATATATAACATAAATGAGTGAACAAGTAATTTAGTGTCTTTTATAGTACAGTATAAACGGCGGGACTTCAGATTCCCGAGAGCATTTGATTGGTCTGATCTGATGAAGAGATGAAGTGCAGAATGACTTCAGCAAAATCATTGATCCGTATTAGAAACTGTAAGATTTGAATGCTTATTTCTTATAAATGCAAATTTTGTCAGTGTTTCAGAGCATACCAGCTTAAAGATATCCTTAAGGCTAACATATTCCTACAAAAAAAAATTATAATTATTTTTTGGATTTCAAACTATTTTGATTTCATCGGGACAGTTAAACAATTTAATTATGATTATGTATTTTTTATTTGTACTCTGGTGCAACATTCAGAACTCTCTAGTATTAAATCTCAGTGCAGAACTTGACAGTGGTGTTCTTCATCTTCTGTTTGTAGACTTCATCAAACTGTTCATTTTGTGCCACAGTGAAATTATTTTTCCAGTCTCCAACTTTACCTTTTGGAACGAAAAATAAATAACATAAAATAAAAGCAAGTCAAAGAACAGATTTTCTAAGAACTACATTAGACTATTTAGTAGTTTATTAACCTTTTCTCATGAAGGGTGAGATCTTGAAGTCCATGACTGGGACTGTAGAATAGTTGGTCATTTTGTTCTGTTTCATGGCATCAAACTGAACCCCTTTCGTTATTTTCTCCCTCTCTTCAACTGAGGTTGACAAACCCAAGAAGGAGCACAAATGTTCTAACTCACGTCCTGTGTCCTGAAAAGGTCATGGTAAAACATACACTTTTGACACATTAAACATAATAATTTTACTCTCAATAAAAAATTTGACTGAACTGACTTCCACCAAATCCTCATAGAACATGTACAGTAGGTTAGAATAAGTCTGTTTTTTCTCCCACCATCCATTGACATGGTCATACCAAGGGCCGAACACATCTAGGATAAAAAGTCTGATGTTAAAATAAATTAATCTGTGCCAACTTTCTTGGCACATAATAGGGAAAATTTATATTTTTACTTTCTCAATGTTCTTGTAGCGATAATATTATATTTAATATAGGCCTTGATTAATATTATTATTTTTCCCCTGATATTAAAATGGTTCAGAATGTAACCGGCTAGAAAGATTTATTTTATTTATTTTTCAACTTTGACAATTATTTTACTTACTTTTTCCTTCCATAAATTTCTGTAAGAAAGTGTTCCAGTCTCCTGGTTCAGGCTGTACCATGTTCATTCGATTGAAATGAAAATATGAAACTGCATTGTCTTTTGCATTCCGTGCTACATACACAATCTAAATCAGTCAGGGAAAAATTCAAAGGAAGAAAAAAAGGTTACATGTAAAGCCACACATAAAATGTAATAAATCATTTATTTATATGTAATAATGTATTATAAAGAAAAAAAAATATTTACCAACCACAACTGCTGAACATTTCACTTAAAGACAACTGCACTTCTATATCACTCTCTATTAAACATCACTCTTTAAAACACAATTAAAAATATTATGAAATTAAATGAAATCAAGACAGAACATCAGACTAAAATAAGTCACATAATATAATGATTACATGAAATGAGTTTCTGTCATGACAGCTCTCGGAGGGATTGGCATGGTAATAATGTTCATGACAATGTGAATGTATTTAGTCTTGGCGGAATAGATCTGCTACGCTGCTGCTGTGGCAGAGCAAGTACAGAGACTGGCTACTGCCAATACATTCACAATATGCTGCTGTGAGCATGTAGGAAATACTGCTGCTGCACATATAGCATGAAGGGTATGAAGTGAAGGGTTTCTGAAGTGCGCTGTTACTGCTACAGCAAACACTCAGTGTTGCCAGATTGCAGATTGGATGGACGATTTCCAGCCCAAAAGCTCACAAATAGCCGCCCCAAAACCGCCCAAAAAGTTTAACTGTCAAAATAATGTGATGGAATGCAAATCAAGGTTGATAAGAGCCATTTTTTAACAAAATAAAGGCTAAAAAATAATATGCATGTAATGCTAGATACATTTCCCATGGATCAAATCGGGGAAATACTTTAAAGATGTTTCCAAATATGATTAAAATATACAAGCAGACATTGTAAAAACCGCAATCAAGAAATGAACCGATACCCTCGAAAAAACACATGCATCATTTCCAATGTCAATAGTCAGAATTTAAAGGCAAAAAAGTGCCCAATATATAAGTGATAGGAATAAGCAACGTAATTAGGTATTTCACGCTCGTTCATTCACAAACCATGACATTCAAAACTGTGTCATTCATTGATGCATACTGTATGACAATCCAACAATAATAAAATAACAACAATAATGCGCTTACCTTCGTGTCGTTCTATAATTTCACACAGAACTAGAGGATGTCTTTCGTTAAGTTCATATTGAACATAATACAGAACTTTGCACAGTCAAAACTAACAAGTCCAGCAGCTTTCAAGGATCTGGACTGTTCAAAACATAAAAGACAGTCACAGGATCGTATATAAATAGATTTTGATTAAATAATTGAACTGTGCTCTGATTTCGGAGTTGCCGTGATAGAGCCTTCCTGTCATCTATCTCTCAACAGGTGTAATTCACGTTTTGAGAGTTAAAACACTCTCCACTCTATACCATGCAACTTATTTAGAAATTATGATCATCACTTATACAGTTGTACATTCGAAATCAGATCCGTTATCGCGCTAAAACCCGTCACTCATGAATCATCACGTCTGTCTGCTGATCATGATTGGCTAAAAGTGCTGCCGCGATGTCAACATCAGCACCAGTCGTCTTTGCAGTGTGCGTGTGTTTAGTAACCTCGCGATGACTGATTGGATGCAGTAAATGCACACTTGGGCTTGTATGTTAACCAATTAGCCTATATAATTTATCTGGTTGAAAACCACCAACCTGAGCCCAAACCTGCCCAAATTCTGTCCACCCGCCCAAGCCAATATTTCCCTGCACAATCAAATTCAAAACCGCCCAATCTGGCGACACTGCAAACACTATCCAAGTATTTGAATGTTGAGCAGCAAGATCATTGTCTACAGATTCAGGAGAGACCCAATGTCATGTGCTAATAATGTCATTATGTCATATTGAGTTAGATCTATCGGACTGCGCCATCCAGAGTTTAATGCCAGAACTTTGAATATACGCCATTTTCATTCTGTGATGGAAGATTCATTACTTTACCTTTGAGTTTTGCTCCCAGAAGGACTTGGGCACAAGCTGAACAGGTAAATGAGTTTTGATGAGGCGAGGAGAAGTGGGCAGATTATCAGCCAGTTCGGTCCCTGAAAGTCAGTAATAAAACGTGGCTCTAAATGAAATGTATTCTAGTTTCATTGTGGCTCAGCCAAGACATGATTTATTGACCTCAAATACAAGAGAAAATATTGTGTGTTTAGTTCTCTAGATTTTTCTAGATTTGTCCAGACAGAGAACTTGCAGTTGTGTTTGTCTTGACATATGTTGTGGGAAAAGCAACACTAAAGTTGTTAATAATGTATGATCATTATTTTATTATAATTTTATAAATTAATTGAATACATTTGTGGGTGATGTATGAAGTATGACCATATTATTTTGATTGGTGATTTTAATATTCATGTGTGCTGTCACTCTAAACCTCTAATGACAGGGAAATATGACTTCATGACCCATTCACCACCACCAACCATGCCAAGGAAAAACGGCAAATATCCTACAAAATGTATAAAGACTGCCTTTCAGAAAGCTGTGAAAGTCTAAATATTTCTCAAAATGAATTGCAAAAAGTAATTATAGACCTAAAGTTATTCTCTCTGTCAGTAACTTTGCTCTGAACCCTCCCGCAAATGCGATCTCCAAATGGTCACTGTTATTGTATTAATGTTTTTCCACATGTTTGGCTTGCCTAGATGAAGAGAAAAGCTTTTTTTCTAAAGACTTTTTATTTTTAAATTGAAGCAAAGAACTGGGACATAGTCTATGGCCCAAATTAAGATGTATTGACCTTGACTACCTTGATCATTTCACTTTATCCTGTATTAAGAATCTAGGTGTGTTTTAGGATCACAGGCTAAAATTGAACTAACAAATAAATGTGGTGATAGGCTTTTCAGTTACGTCTTCAAAAGAAGATTGCTATCCATGCTTTTATTACTTCTCATGGGCTTCTGCAAATCTCTTTATTGTGCGTACAAATCATCTGTCACACATTTACAATTAGTACAAAGGGTTGCAGCAAAATTCCTAAAAGGCCGGTGGAGAACAGAGACTTTTCTCTGTCCTAAAATCATGGTTGAAGAATAAAGAAGAGAGCCTTTGCTGTTTTTGGCCCTAGGCTGTAGAAACGGCCTGCCGGCTCACATCAGATCAGCTCTGTCATGAACTATTTTTAAATCTTCTCTTAACATATTTTTTTTCAATACAGTTCGTTGTGAACTGCTGTAATTTGTGTTGTTGTGTTTCATGCTTTCTGTCTCTATGTTCAGCACTTTGGTCAGCTGCTTTTAAATATGCTCTAAAAAGGACCATTCTTCGGTTTATAATTTAAAAGTATATAATGACATTGCAATCAATCAATCAATCTATCTATCTATCTATCTATCTATCTATCTATCTATCTATCTATCTATCTATCTATCTATCTATCTATCTATCTATCTATCTATCTATCTATCTATCTATCTATCTATCTATCTATCTATCTATCTATCTATCTATCTATCTATCTATCTATCTATCTATCTATTCATATAACACAGTAATCAAATAGTAAATAATTTGGCTCATTGGTATGATGTACAAATATGTTAGATAAAAAAACAAAAACATATTGGCATGGTTCATTTGCTACAAGATGTGAAACTCTTATTATAGCCTACTGTGGTCTCTGACCTGATGGCATCCCTTTAAAACATGACTCCAGGAATGGCACTCTCGTATAGATAGGCTGGGAAGTCTGGCGCTCTGGAGCATCGTTACCAAAGTACAGAAGGTCAAGAATATATGACACCCAGGTGGTACCTAGAATTAATGAAAAATGGAGTGTAGGAAATATTGAATAATGCAAAACTCTCTATTAGTAAAACAACAACCTCCAAAACATGAAAATAAAGATGCTTACTACTATATAAAGTGATGATCAGTATTAAAGTATTACAATATTTTTGCATGGCTTCTGCCTTGCTGCATATATCTGAAATCTTAGGTAACGGAATTGTCTGGATCTAAGGTTTTAGAACAATTTCATTTTGTTAAAACATTAACACATGATACTCAATTTTGTTGCATAAAAGTAAAAGTGTGACAATTAATTTGACATTGACTGTGTCCAAAATTGCCCCCCTAAATATTGCACTACTCTGTCCGAAACCATAGTGGACATTATCAAGAGCACTTAATCAATCCCATAATGTATCGCAATAATGAGCGATGTACACTCAATGGCTAGAAAATATCCATAATGCATGCTAAAGTAATTCCCACATCATACCAAAAGATGGTGTCTGCAGATGAATCATCCATTCATTCATTTTCCAAACTGGAGTTGCCAGTTTGCTATGTTTCAAACTATTATAAAGCAACAAGCAAAAAAGCGACACATTTAGTAAACACAACAGAAGACATCAAGGTTAAAACAACTATATTTATGCACACTATTATTTCTAAACACCAGAACATCTCTGGTATGAGACGCTTTAGACTCCCAGTGACCTAAACTGGACAAGCGGTTTGGAGAATGGATGGATGGACCAGAAGTGGTGAAGTGAAGTCTGTGGAAGTGAAGTGATAGTGAAGTCTGGCAAACAGTAAAGCTTGTGTGTGAATAATGAGGGAATTTCAAGTCATAAAACATTTATTAAAAAATTAAGTCCCAAAAATCTTTACTGATATTAAAAATAGACTTCAGGAGGAAAATAATAAATAATTAAAACATATTGTATGAGTTATGTGGTCACATTGCATGCTGGCAAAATGGTTAAATGTGCAGTGCCCTCACCTGCTTTGGGGTAAGTGGCGATTAGAATGTCATCAGGTCTTGCTTGAAAGTTTTTCACCTTGTCCCAGTTGTCAGTGAAGTAGTGGATCATAGAAACACCCTCAAACTCAAGCAGTTCAGGCCGACTATGTGGTTTCATCTAGAGTATTAAAAAGTGTCAGTTTATTGTTTATTTATTATTTTACTGAACTGAATCATCATTATAAAATTATCTAAAACCCATTATCAAGCAAAATGTTAGTTACTACAACAACAACAACAATAGTACATACATACATATTTTATGTACATACACTGTAAAAAAAACGTAATTTTACAGCTTGTTTTCTTTTATTTTGAATTGCTGTCAAAACTCTGTAAAATGATCTCTGAATTAACTACTTGGCTGTTATTTTATGCATTATGACATTATGACATTAATGACAAATTACAGTAATTACAATTGTTATGCAGAAAAACTTCTGTATTTGTATACAGTGTTTTCTGTTTTCTTAAATAACAAACATGTTTTATGTATGTAAAATTACAAAACATTATCTGTAATTAATACGACAAAACCGTTAGATGATAAAATGGCCAAATGACTAGTAGCAGCAGCTACCAAACAAAAACCATAAAATGATTTTGGCTTTATACTCCAAGTTACCACGGGATGTTAATCCGTGGCAGAAACAGAGAAATAAATAGAGACATAATTAGCATAGCTGTTGTTCCATCCAAGCAAAAATTATTTGTTCAACCCAAGCTAAAGCATAATAATGTGCATTTGATCAGATATAACTGCAGTACAAGATTATGAGATGCATTATATGAATGCTTGGCTAAAGAGATGTGTCTTTAATCTAGATTTTTATCTTAATTTAAAATTGCCTTGGATCCGGCGCCTCAGAAGTCCTCCTGATCAGCCAGGCAGAAATAGGAGGGCCCCGAGTCTCGCTACCGCCGGACCACCCCGCAAACAGCCTCTAATGGGCCTCTTGTCTCCCCGCTCAGTGCTGGGTGCAGAGAGAAGTGTGTTATTAGAGAGCAAATATCCTCTTCTGCCAACCATAAGCGTCCTGCCCTTATGCAGCCAGGCTTTAGAGCTGTTTCAACCTCTCGCCACACGGGCCGAGGCCTGGCAGGCCATCCCCGGTGTGTCAGAGGGGGTAATGGCTGGGATAAGACAAGGTTATACACTCCAATTAGCTCGAAGACCACCGCGCTTCCGCGTTGTGGGCGCCATCACAGTGCGCAGCAAGGACGCTCAAGTCCTCCTCACAGAGGTGATGAATCTGCTGGTAAAGGGAGCCATAGAAGTCGTTTCTCCAGCCCAGAGCGAGTTAGGCTTCTACAGCCACTACTTCCTCGTCCCCAAAACAGACAGTGGCCTGCAACCTATTCTAGATCTCAGACTCTTGAATCATGCCCTGATAAAAAGTTCAGGATGATCACATTGAAGTAGATCCTCTCGCAAATATGCCCAGGGGACTGGTTCATGTCACTGGATCTGAAAGACGCTTACTTTCATATCCAGGTAGCCCCCCGATCACATTTACATTTAGTCATTTTGCAGACGCTTTTATCCAAAGCGACTTACAATTGGGGAATACATAAAGCGATTAATCTTGAAGAGACAAACAGACAGAGGAAGTGCCCATAACACCAAGCCTCAGGCATTGTTCAAATAAGTACAAGCTAGCAAGGGAAGGAGAGAAAGGTAAAGAGAAAGATATATAACTTTTTTTGATGAAGTCATGTAGAGTTGAAAGAGATGAGTTTTCAGTTGTTGCTTGAAGATTGACAGTGATCCAGCATTCCGGATGGGGGTGGGAAGATCATTCCACCAGCCAGGAATGGGGAACGAGAATGTTCTGGAGAGTGATTTTGAGCCTCTCTGTGATGGTACCACGAGGCGTCGCTCACTAGCAGATCTCAGACTTCTGGAGGGGATGTAGATTCGTAATAGTGAGTGGAAGTAGATGGGTGCTGAGCCATCACAGACGATTCTTGAGATTCGCATTCGAGGGGGAGGCGTATCAATACAAGGTCCTCCCGTTTGGGCTGTCCCTTGCTCCCCGCACTTTTACGCAATGCATGGATGCAGCTTTCTCCCCTCTGCGACAGATGGGAATCCGCATCCTCAACTACCTCGACGACTGGTTCATTCTGGCCCAGTCAGAGGCAGTTTCAACATCGCACAAGACCCTCTTCCTCAGCCACTTAAGTTGCCTGGGGCTCAGGGTCAACTTTGCCAAGAGCATACTGTCACCCAGCCAACGAGTATTGTTCCTGGGAACAGTTATCGACTCAGTGCAGATGACAGCAACTGTCTCAGTGAAACAAGCCACGATGATTCAGCGCCACACGGCTTCCTTCAAGGAAGGGACCGCCCGCCCGCTCAAGGCTTTCCAGAAAATGCTGGGCCTTATGGCAGCAGCTTCGCCAGTACGTCAGTTGGGCCTGCTTCGCATGCGACCCATCCAGTTCTGGCTGAAGCAGAGGGTTCCATCACGTGGCTTGGCATCACGGACGCCATCATATAACGGTGACTCTGGCCTGTGTATCAGCTCTAGCCCGTTGGCGGGACCTCCTCTGGCTGAAGCAGGGCGTGATCTTAGACACGGTGCACAGAAGGAAGGTTATCACAACAGACACGTCCAACAAGGGTTGAGGAGCTCTGTGTGAAGATAAACCGACCTTTGGTCTTTGGTCTGAAGAGGAGTCGGGTCTGCACATCAACTGCCTAGAGATGCTGGCAGTGTGCCGAGTCTGTCAATTCTTCCTGCCGGACATAAGGAGACACCATGTGCTAGTACGCTCAGACAGCAGGACAGAGTGTGCAAGAGCCAAACTTAACACTGGGCTTCAAGCAACTTGGACTATGAGCTTCTCCACTCTTCCTCCAGACTCTAGGACCTTGGTTTCCAAATTAAATACAAAACTTGCTCTCATCTGAAAAGAGGACTTTGGACCACTGGGCAACAGTCCAGTTCTTCTTCTCCTTAGCCCAGGTAAGACGCCTCTGACAACAACTGTAGCCAAATTCCTTGACACGTCTGTGCGTGGTGGCTCTTGATGCATTGACCCCAGCCTCAGTCCATTCCTTGTGATGTTCACCCAAATTCTTGAATCGATTTTGCTTGACGATCCTCATAAGGCTGCGGTTCTATTGGTTGGTTGTGCATATTTTTCTTCCACACTTTTTCCTTCCACTCAACTTTCTGTTAATATGCTTGGATACAGCACTCTGTGAACAGCCAGCTTCTTTGTCAATGAATGTTTGTGGCTTACCCTCCTTGTGAAGGGTGTAGTCTTGTCAGTCCTCTCCATGATTGTTTAGCCTAGTGAACCAAACTGAGAGACCATTTTGAAGGCTCAGAATACCTTTGCAGGTGTTTTCAGTTGATTAGCTGATTGGCATGTCACTATATTCTAATTTGTTGAGGTAGTGAATTGGTGGGTTTTTGTTAAATGTGAGCCAAAATCATCACAATTAAAAGAAACAGAGACTTAAACAAATTCAGTCTGTGTGCATTGAATTTATTTAATACACGAGTTTCACAATTTGAGTTGAATTACTGAAATAAATTAACTTTTCCACGATATTCTAATTTATTGCGATGCACCTGTATATATATATATATATATATATATATATATGGTCCCACTTTATATTAGGTGGCCTTAAGTACTATGTACTTGCATAAAAAAGTACAATGTACTTACTGTGTTTATATTGTATTGCAAAACTTTTGCTGTTATTTAGGTGGGATACAGGTGCGGTTAGGGATAGGTTTGGTGGTATGGATCGGTTTAAGAGTGAGTTTAGGTGTAAGGGATGGGTCAAAAGTGCAATTATAAATGTAATTACAGAAATTATCCCCCCGCATCCACCCTCAATTCGAGCCCTGGTTACAGATGTATTTACATGCAGGTATTTTTACAAATATAAGTGCAATGTAAAAACATGTATCTACGCAATGAGTGCATTGTATAAAATTATTAATTTAAATGTAAGTACATAGTAGTTAAGGCCACCTAATATAAAGTGGGACCATATATATATATCTATATATATGTATATTAGGGCTGTCAATCGATAAAAATATTTAATCGCGATTAATTGCATGATTGTCATGAGTTAACTCGCGATTAAATCGCAATTAATCGCACATTTTCATTTGCTCTAAATGTACCTTAAATTAACACTTTTCAAGTTTTTAATACACTAATCAACATGGGCATGGACAAATATGGATGCTTTATGCAAATGTATGTTTATTATTATTGAAACCATAGTCAATACAGAAGATGAAGACTAGACATGTTTCAAAGGTCATAGATGTATTTCAAAGACATTGTTCATCATGTCTATTAGACACATGAAAAAAGAAATAGCAGGTTCCCATGCCTTCTCTTTCTTTGCACTGAGCAATTTACTTACAATTTTGCAGGACAGGCCAGATCACTTCTTCTGAACATGCAAAATGTACATAGCCTGTATGATTTATTATGGCTTTTGTTTCCCTCTCTGTGCCCACATACTGTATTTTGATGCTGCTAAATTCTGTTTACATTTATATTTTACTGTTTCTGTTGTCAACGGGATGAATATGAAATAGTGACTGAAAAGTGACCCATTAAGACTAAATAACCAGCTCTCTCTTCCAAGATGTTAATCTGCACACAAATCCTGATAATTGAGCCGCCATTTTATGAAATCAAATACACATAAGATAATGACAATAGCTGTGCTGTGATTTTGGCTATACTTGTATGTAAAATTAGAGAAGCAAGCAACATAATATCTATGTTTAACTGAATTAAAGCGCTGCTCTTCTCTGCTGCGCGCTGAACAGAAACTGAGCAGATGCAGAGAGAGAGAGCAGAGAGAGAGAGAGAGAGAGAGAGAGATGTGTGTGTGTGCGCGCGCTGTGAAAGCAAGACCTCGCGCTCGCGGTACTGTCGGTTCTGTCACGCGAGCACAAGGTTATCTTATGTGCATTTGATTTTATCAGACAACGGCTCGATTATCAGGATTTTTGTACAGATGAACATCAGAACATCATGAACAACCAGATGAGCTGGTTATGTAGACTAGTCGTAATGGGTCGCGTTTCAGTCACTCTTTCATATTCATTCCGTTGTCTGACAACAGAAACAGTAAAATATACCAATGGAAACAGTTTTATTGAGAATTTAGCTGCATTAATTACAGTATGTGGGCACAGGGAGGGAAACAAATGTAATAATAAATGTTTATTTTGCATGTTCAGAAGAAGAGCTGCCCTGTCGTGCAAAAATGTAAACAGGTTTGTGTCAGTAAATTGCTCAGTGCAAAGAAAGAGAAGTAATGGGAACCTGTCATTTCTTTTTTTCATGTGTCTAATAGACATGAACAAGTTCTTTGAAAAACATCTATGACCTTTGAAACGTGTCTACTCTTCATGCTCTATGTCAGGGGTCGTCAAGTAAGTTTGGCATCGGGCCCAAAACATTTTTCGATACTAGATGGTGGGCCAGAAAACAAAGGATAATTTATGAAAGTAATTATGAAAAACGCAACCAGAATTGCCTGAGACAGACAGGTGACAGACAGTCACTTTGTCTCTTGTAACTGGTAATGAGCTGTTACTCTGTGCTTAATTTTGTGGGAGGACAGTCATTAACAAAAAGCCACATTTGTGTGGCCAGAACCGATCCTCCCTATACACAGAATACGCAAGCTGCATAGGGTCCCCGAAACACTCATGTCCATTGCCGTCATCATAGCCTTCACATTCTTTCTGAATTGAGTGATCCTTCTCTATCAAGCTTGCTAAATATGTTTAGCTTGAATCATTGCTAAATACGCAGTTATATTACGGGTTGTTGGCATGAATTCTCCTTGTTATGGAGAGGTGGTAGAGCGCTCTTGGAGTGAGTGAAAACCACGACGCTCCGACTTTTAAAAATTCCGCTCCTTGCTCCAGTCAAATTCACACCGCTTCACTCCGTGCTCCGCTCACATACTCTGATTGTGAGTAGCTGTTGCTGTCATGACAGATCTATTTCAGAACCAGCCACTATCAAAATAATCTGGCTGCGGGCACGGGCCAGATATTATTGCTGGCGGGCCACCTGTTGCTGAACACTGCTCTATGTTGACTATGGTTTCAATAATAAAAGCCTAAATTTACATTTGCATAAAGTTCATATTTGTCCATGCCCTTGTTTTTTAGAGTATTAAAAACTTGAAAAGTATTAATTTAAGATACGTTTAGAACAAATAAAAATGTGTGATTAAGAGGTGATTAATCGCGAGTTAACTCAAGACAATCATGCGATTAATCGCAATCAAATATTTTAATCGATTGACAGCCCTAATATATATATAAATATAGTAGGCCTACATAAAAAAGTAATTTTTCAATGTACTATATTTTAAAGATAACTTTGTCAAATACAAATACGCATTACAGGTTTAAACAGCTTTACATTTTTTATACTTCATTGAGCCATATTTTTAGCTTACTATTGTTCCTTGGAATGTTATTGCATATGCACCTGTGGAATGGTCCTTAAAACACTTTCAGTTTACAGGCGGACATGATTTCAGACCTTTATAAAACGCTCCTTAGCTGTTATAAATTCACTGTAAACCACGGCTTCTTGGGGCTTATTGTTTTATTCTACTGACTCTAAAACAATGTAAGAAAGATGCCTTAATTCCTGGTCATCTGTGTGAACATGCTAAAGTCCCACTGCAAGGAGGCACAAGGACTGCAGATGTGGCCAGAGCAACAAACTGCAGTGGCTGTAGTGTAAGAATCCTAAAACAGAGCTACAAGGAGACAGGAAAGACAGCTGATCGTCCCAGCAGTGTGCTGATGTTTACATTTGTGAAACACTTGTGATGTTTACACAGCCATTTCAACATGACAAAACTCATCAAGAAAGATGACCTGCACCATATATTATTAAAAACACTAGAATCTTATTATAAGAACAGTCTTTTGCTGATGTGTGTGCGAAGAGTGTACACCAAAAACATATTCCTCAATGTGTAAACGTAGAACCAAGCAACTGATTGCACCTTGATAAATGGAGAAACTGCACCTTCTTAGGCATACTGTGCTTTCCATAGTGCCTTTAAACTCTGCAATAATGCAATTTTCTTGTGTATTTCCACACTTTCTAAACTGTATATTCTGCTTCCATTACAGGGTTTTATTGTTTTTCAAAAGCATGCTGATATCTAATTTTTAACATGCTACTTCCCATTCCTAATCCCCAAACCCACACATGAAAGAAATGTATTAATGTGGTGTTCTTTAAAATACTTAAATATTTAATATATTTTACTCACTGACGACGAGTCAGGGATTTCCATTATGGCAATTCCTTTACAACCGTGTTCTTTATCTTTTTTCTCTTATTTTGCTCCTTGATTTTACTCTCTTCAAATATTTCTTGTAGCTTCTTCCTTATTAAACTACAATCCGTAGCACCGTGGAATGCTCGTCTTCAAATCACAGCTTATCTTATTCTTCCTCACTCTTCCCCTACCTATCCTTCCCTCCCTCTCTCCCTCTCCCACGCCCCCTCTCTCTCTCGTTCTCTCTCTCTCTCTCTCTCCCCCCCTCTCCCTCTCTCTCTCTCTCTCTCTCTCTCTCCTTTCACTGTACTTTATACTCAACCTCAAACAACAGGTTATGTAAGTCCATACAGTAAAAGTAACACAAAGGACACTGCCTAGGGCCCCTCAAGTACTGGCTTTTTGTTGTATCAGGAAGTAAATATTGATCTCAAAGGAACAGTGTGTGTTTATCTTGGAGACTTGGAGAACGTGAACAGGCCCTTTACCCCAGTGGTCCCAGATTACTTCCAGATTACCCCCCCCAAAAAAAATGAATAATAATAATAATAATAAACACCCTTAAAAGATTTAAGGAATGTTTTGCCCCATCGCTTTATTCTCAGCATTAGACATATTTGTTAGACTTTAAGCTGTTCAGAAATCATGGTAGAAATGGTTTGTACATTTACATTTACATTTATTCATTTAGCAGACACTTTTATCCAAAGCGACTTAAAATTGAGGAATATAATAAGCGATACATTATAAAGAGGCAAAAGGACACAGGAAGTGCTTGTAATACAAATTTCTAGGCATTGTTCAGAGCAAATTCTAGCCAGACAGTGAGAGGTTAAGGGAAAGAGAGCAAAGTTAAGGAAAGAGAGTGAAGGTTTTTTTTTTAAGATGAAGTCAAGTGATGACGGAAGAGATGAGTTTTCAGGTGTCGCTTGAAAATTGTCAGGGATTCAGCATTTCCGGATGGGGGTGGGAAGTTCAGTCCACCAGCCAGGAACGGTGAATGAAAACGTTCTGGAGAGTGATTTTGTGCCTCTCTGTGATGGCACCACGAGGCGACGCTCGCTTGCAGATCTCAGACTTCTTGAGAGGATGTAGATTGTTATAAGTGAGTGGAAGTAGGAGGGTGCTGAGCCTGTAAGCATCAGTATTCAACTTTGAATAAGATCGCAACTTTGTCTGTCTCATTATTCCTGTCAAATAGGAGGTTAAATCCTGTCACAATATACAATGTCATGATAACATGATGATGGGATAAAGATGGCAGCGCTGAGTTCGGACGCCGTCCAAGTTGCTACGCTTAGATTGTGCTTTTATGTACTTTTTTTACATACTTTTGCTTTCTTTTTTTACACACATAACGTCCACACTGATCACTTACGACAAAGGAACACTTTTGGACATTGGACACCGCTACACTAACCTATTTCAGGACACTTTATCCTCCAACCCATCGTGACTATTGGAGATACTTCGAAACGCAGAGCTGAACAATGGCCTCTTGAATAACCCCCCCGAGGTGACGGATCAAGAAGCGCTGCGGGAAACGCGCTGGGATTCACAACAGACTGAGAAAAAGGGCTCACTGTCCTTCTCTACCGAGCACTTTGCTCGCTAATGTCCAGTCCTTGGAGAATAAGATAGACGATCTTAGAGCCAGGATAAGTTTCCAATGGGACATAAAGGACTGTAACACCCTTTGTTTGTCTGAAACATGGCTCACGACCTCGGTCCCGGAAACTGCTGTAATGCCGTCTGATAACTTTTCTGTTTTACGGATGGACAGAACAGCCGAGGCCGGTAAAACTAAAGGTGGAGGAGTGTGTTTCATGAGTGTGTTTCATTTAAAGAAATCGTATGACCCTAGGAATATCTCCATTCTCTCGCACTCCTGCTCGCCTCATCTGGATCATCTGTCCATTATTTGCTGCCCATTCTATCTTCCCCAGGAGTTTTCATCGATCATTGTTACTGCTGTTTACATTCCACCACAGGCAGACTCCTGACTTGGTCAGGACCTCGGTTTAACGTCTCATCCGAAGGACGGTGCTTTTTACATTTACATTTATGCATTTAGCAGACGCTTTTCTCCAAAGCGACTTACAGTGCATTCAGGCAATACATTTTTTGTCAGACTATTTTTACAGTATAGTGTCCCCGTCACTACACTGGGGCATACCCCCCCTGCTGGCCTCACTAACACCTCTTCCAACAGCAACCTAAAGAGCTGATTGTGGATTTCAGGAAGAGACAGCAGCAGCCCTACACTCCTCTTGTGATCAGTGGGACCCCTGTGGAGAGGGTGAGCAGCTTCAAGTACATCGGTGTAAACATCTCCAAGGACCTGACTTGGACTACACACATTCAAAAAGGTTAAGAAAGCCAGGCAAAGACTGTAGTCTCGCCAGCAATCCTGAAAACTTTCTATTCAAGGTCCATAGAAAGAGTATTGATTCAGTGTATCTTAGTGTGGTATGGAAATGTCTCCAGTCAGGACTGCAAAGCCATGCCAGAGAGTTGTGCGCTTAGCTGAGCGCATCTCAGGGTCTACTCTCCCCTCTCTGCAGGACATCTACCTCAAACGCTGCAAAAGCAGAGCTGCTAAAATCATCAAGGACAAAAATCACCCTGTTAACCGTCTCTTCATTTTGCTGCCATCTGGCAAGCGCTTCTGTAGCATGATGGCCAAAACTGAGAGACTTAGGAGGAGCTTCTTCCCCCAGGTCATCAGGCTCCTAAACTCAAACTCAGTTTAATAACATCAACACGACTCCATTTAGTAATCACTTAATAATCAGTAAGATATTCATTATTCTCTACCATTCGTATTGCTGCTATGTAAATACCCTGTACAACTGGTTTGCATTCTTCTTGCACATTCTTGCTTATATTATTATTTATTAAGTCTACATTATACTGTCCTGCACAGGGCCATTTCTAGCCAATTTGACGTTTCGGATGAGACGTTAAACCGAGGTCCTGACTCTCTGTGATCATTTTCCCATGGCACTACTTGTAAAGTGTAGGGGTGTATCCCCGGTGTCCTGGCCAAATTCCCACCACTGGCCCTTGTCGATCATGGCCTCCAAATAATCCCCATCCACTTGATTGGCTCTATGACTCTCTCTCCTCTCCACCTGTAGCTGATGTGTGGTGAGCGCACTGGTGCCGTTGTCCTGTGGCAGCCGTCGCATCATCCAAGTGGATGCTGCACACTGGTGGTGGTTGAGGAGAGACCCCCCCACAAGATTGTAAAGCGCTTTGGGTGTACAGCAATACACAATAAAGCGCTATATAAATGCATCATTCATTCATTCATTCATTCATTCAAACTAAAATAAAAAAATAAAATTATATTATTATTATTTTTATTCTTTTCAGACACCAGTTTCTTGTCACATTCAACTTGTTTTTCATAGTAACGACACTAATTTGTGGAGATTGAGTTCCACAAATCTGAATGCATTATATGTAAATTGAATTAAAATAAACATTTTGCACAATTTATTATCTGTAATATCATTGCAGATGCCTGTATAGCCCTATGTACCAATCCCTAGTTGCTAAGACATTGCACATAAATCACACATAAATTAATTTTATTACATTTGGATTTGTATACATGTTTAGATACTATAAATGGCAACTTTTTGTCTTTACCTGTTTTTTGTTCAATTATTTTGTTGTTGTTGCTTAAAACATGGATTTAAAATGTCAGTTATTGCATTATTATTTCAGTCAAACCTATAAAACCCTTTGTTGTCCCAAACTACATATAAAGCCTGATCAATGGCATAAAAGTAATCAATGCAGCTATTAATCCTTTGCTACTCATTAACGCGTGAACTTCCCCTTTAAATAATGTGACACTCTGCCCTCATGTGTATGATGCTGCTCGCAGTAAGTGCTGTGTTAGAAGTGAATGAATTGATTCAGCATTTCGACACCTCCGTAAGGATGCATGGCACAAAATCGCACACCTTTTGGACAAATCTCGCAACATGATTTACACAAATACTGCCTAAACAAAATACTGATTTTGTGCACTTTATTTACTGTACCAATATTTTAAATTGGCCTTTGAACTTAGCTTTACTACATGGCAAAAAGCATTAGCTTGCCAAAGCACTGACAGAGCCCATTGATCTAATGGCGTTGATGAGCGCTCCAAATGCAAGCATGCAACAATCAGGCAGCAATGACAGCGCTCTGATCCTATACAGGCATCGTCAGATTGACAGCGCTCTAATCCAATGGCATACAGGCATCGTCAGATTGACAGCGCTCTGATCCAATGGCATACAGGCATCGTCAGATTGACAGTGCTCTGATCCAATGGCATACAGGCATCGTCTTGACCCCAAAGATCTAGTTAATTACAGACCAATCTTGTATCTCCCTTTTCTGTCAAAGATACTAGAAAAAATAGTATTGAGTATACTCATAGAGGATCCAGATGTCAGAGCATACTTATATTCCTTCTTAGAGAAAAATGGTATCTGTGAGGATTTCCAGTTAGGATTTAGACCGTTTCATAGTACTGAGACTGCTCTCATTGGAGTTACAAATGACCTGCTCTCATCATCTGATCGTGGTTGTATCTCTCTTTTAGAGCTACTGGATCTTAGCGCTGCGTTCAACCCTATCGACCACAACATTCTTTTGAAAAGACTAGAAAACTTTGTTGGCATTAGTGGAAGTGCACTAGCATGGTTCAAATCGTACTTATCTGACCACCATAAAATCGTAGCAGTGAATGAAGAGGTATCTTATCAAGAAAAAGTGCAGTATGGAGTACCTAAAGGCTCTGTACTAGGGCCGTTACTTTTCACGCTTTACATGTTACCCGTGGGAGATATCATCAGGAAACACAGCGTTAGCTTTCACTGTTATGCTGATGATACTCAGCTCTATATTTCTATATTTTAAATTGAGGAGCTAACAGAATGCCTTTTCGATATAAAAAACTGGACGATGAGTAATTTCTTACTGCTAAATTCTGAAAAAATCAGAGGTGTTAATTATCGGACCTAAACCCCCCCCACAATAAATAACCTAGAACACTGTCTAACACTTGATGGCTGCTCTGTCAATTCTTCGTAATCAGTTAGGAACCTAGGCGTGCTATTTGATAGCAATCTTTGCTTTGAAAGCCATGTTTCTAAATGTATAAAACTGAATTTTTCCATCTAAAAAATATATCCAAATTGAGTCCAATGCTCTCAATGTCAAATGCAGAAATTATAATTCATGCGTTTATGTCCTCAAGGTTAGATTATTGTAATGCATCATTGGGTGGTTGTTCTGCACGCTTTTCCTTACTAGGACCAGGAAGTATGACCACATTAGCCTGGTTCTGTCAACACTGCACTGGCTCCCTATGAAACATCGTATAGATTTTAAAATCTTGTTAATTACTTATAAAGCCCTGAATGGTTTAGCACTTCAGTACTTGACCGAGCTCTTATCGCATTATAGTCCTCCATGTCTGCTGCGTTCTCAAAACTCTGGCCATTTGATAATACCTAGAATATCGAAATAAACTGCGGGCGGCAGATTCTTTTCTTATTTAGCGCCCAAACTCTGAAATAATCTACCTAACACTGTTCGGTAGGCAGACACTCTGTCAGTTTGAATCTAGATTAAAAAGTTAGTTAGTGTGTTATGTGTATGCCAGGTCAAATATGTATATTTTATATTATTCAAATATGTTAAAGGATTGTTAGGATGCATTAATTAGGTCAACCGGAACCGGGAACACTTTCCATAACACCTGATGTACCGGTTACATCGTAAAAATAATGCTTCTACGTTAATATTAGTCTGTTTCTTTCTTATTCCGAGATCACCGTAGCCACCCAGATCCAGTCCATATCCAGATCAGATGATGGATCAGCACCTAGAGATGACCTCTACAGCCCTGAACGTCAGCGGAGACAAGGACACCTAGATGAGCCCCAGAGACAGATCCCCAGTGAAGACCTCATCTCCTAGATGGCCATCGGGACAACCAAATGAGTCCTCAGCACAAACTGCTGGTTCGTCTGGCCAGAAGAGAACTGGTCCCCCGACTGACCCTGGTTTCTCCCAAGGTTTTCTCTCCATTCTGTCACGATGGAGTTTTGCTTCCTTGCTGCTGTCGCTTCTGGCTTGCTTAGTTGGGGACACTTAATTTCCAGCAATATCGTCGACTTGATTGCACAGATACTATTTAAACTGAACTGAGCTGGATGATTGTCACAGATCTGTCTGTCATTCCTCCATTCTCAATGCACGCCCGCACCTGGCTCCACCTGAACCTTCATTGAGCACACCTGCACCTCATTCAGACCTCATCACCACCCCTACTTAAACGCACACCTCACAGCACTCCAGGGTCTGATCTCGTTTGTTTACGTTGTATGGAAGCGTTGATACGAAGTGGACTGCTTTAGATATCTCATCAAATTACCGACTACTTACCTCCTTGTGTACTTCCTCCAGCGTGTGTCTTTCAGTGTCCCCCAGTCTGTCTGCTCCAGTGTTGTGCTCCGGAATCCGCTTGTGTGAGGTATGTGTGTCCTGCTCAGAGTTCCTGGTATACATGTCAAGACAAGAATATCGCATCCCTCCATCATCGCACTCCAAACCGGGCTATTACAGAATCTACTCTCCGTATCCAGTCAACTTTATTCCACTTTTGTTAATAAACACCTGTTATTTGAACTAACCTTCTGTTCGAGTCTACCACACATAACAACGATGACATCACTGAATTCAATAATGAAATGCCTGACATTTGAAACTGAAATTTGTGTGTTTAATCTTGCACTTTACATTATTGACACACTATTTTCCTATTTGATACTGTAAAGTTGCTTTGACACAATCTGTATTGTTAAAAGCGCTATATAAATAAATGTGACTTGACTCGAATGGCTCAAAACAAAAATATCAGACAATTGATTATTTATTTATTGTTAGATTTTTATTCTGGTGCAAGATCCAGAATTGTAGTATTAGATCTCAGTGCGGAACTTGACAGTGGTGTTCTTCATCTTCTGTTTGTAGACCTCATCAAACTGTTCATTTTGCGAAACTGTGAAATGATTTTTCCAGTCTCCAACTTTACCTTTTGGAATAAAAAAAAGAAGATATGATTGAATTCAGAAGGAATAAAGTACTTAAATTTAGTAGTGTATTAACCTTTCCGCATAAAGGGTGAGATCTTGAAGTCCATGACTGGGACTGTAGAATAGTTGGTCATCTTGTTCTGTTTCATGGCGTCAAACTGAACCCCTTTCGTTATTTTCTCCTTCTGTTCAGCTGAAGTGGACAAACCCAAGAAGGAGCACAAACGCGCCACCTCACATCCAGTGTCCTGAGGAAGACATAAACATTATACATACCTTACTGATTTTATGCTAATATGTTTGCTAAAAATGTAATTTTATATACTGGACTTACCTCAACCATATTCTCAAAGAACATGTACAGTAGGTTAGAATTTGTCTGTTTTTTCTCCCACCATCCACTGACATGCTCGTACCAAGGACCAAACACTCCTAAGGGGAAATTATGGATGTTCTTCAGTGGCAAATTTCTTGATTCAGGTAATGTAGCGGATGCATATAATAGAGCAATCATAGCAATATACTGATGTTTGGGTTTTAATTAGCTATTTGAAAAAGCGTGTTACTGGTCCTGCAGTCAGCATGTCAATTGCACGCTCCCTCAAAACTTGTGACATCTGTGGCATTTTGCTGTGTGATAAAAATGCACATTTTAGAGTGGCCTTTTATTGTGGCCAGCCTAAGGCACACCTGTGCAATAATCATGCTGTCTAATCAGCATCTTGATATGCCACACCTGTGAGGGGGATGGATTATCTCAGCAAAGGAGAAGTACTCACTTGCACAGATTTAGACAGATTTGTGAACAATATTTGAGAGAAATAGGCCTTTTGTCTACATAGAAAAAGTCTTAGATCTTTGAGTTCAGCTCGTGAAAAATGGGGCAAAAACGTTTGTTATAATTTTGTTCAGTATATTAATGCCTTATTCTGCATTACTGTATTCTACATACCTAATCCTACCCAAACTTAAACTTAAAAACTACATTACTTTTTATTATTGAAGCAAATAAGGAATTTATTGAGGGAAATGTCATAGTTAATAGTGAATAAGTGTTACCAAATACTGTACTATTCCAAAAAAACATCATTATGTCACTACAGGTGTTCCACCAATACGATTAAGCACAGTTAGCTCATTGTAGGCAGGTTATGGACTGTAATAATTCTCTGTTAAGCGATGCTCAAATTGAAAAGCAGCTACAATCATCCCTTAATGTGCTTTGAAAATGTTGGCACTATGGAGGAAAAGTGGATTCAATATCCACATTGTTATTGACCAGTAAAATGTAAGTCTTTATTTACTTACTCTTTCCCTCCATAAATGTCTGTAAGAAGGTGTTCCAGTCTCCTGGTTCAGGTTCTCCCATGTTCATTCGATCAAAATGAAAATAGGAAACGGCATTGTCTTTTGCATTCCGTGCTACATATACAATCTGGAATAAGTGGAAAAAATGACAAGAAACAAGATTTTCATTATATTCAGATTTATAAGCCTGTAATAGAGACTAATACCTTTATATTTTCAAGTTTTAAGACAATTATTTTCCAAGCCAAACTGACCTCAGTGATCAGTACATTCTTATATATTCTGAATTATGTTTCAAGAGCAAAGCATAGTTAAATGAATTACTGTACTATTAATTACTTAATAATAATGAATAGTTTACACCTTTCTGAAGTTTACTTTGAGAAAGAATAGCCAAAAAACTTTGTTTTGATTGCCTTTCTTTATCCTTTGTCTGCCTCAGTTTTTTTTCCTACAGGTGTTAGGCCTCAGCGCTCTGCCTGGATAGCAGTTCTAAGCTGTTTAGGCTCTCTGTCAACCTCTTTGGGAAGCTGTCTTGAGCTCCCTGGAATACCAAACACTTGACCTCTGCCTACTGAGCTTATTTATTTGACTTGGCCCTTCAGAAAAGGGAGGAAGATTGCATACCAAGACTGATAGGGTATGTAGCCTGGGTTTTAGTCATAGGGAATTAAGCAACTGGTGCATAAATTAGCAATCAGGATTTCAATATCAGCCATTTAGGCAATCATCTTGTTTTATCAAGACACTGTAAAGGCAGATTACAGTCACAGTGTGGATGAATCTCATGTCAGAAACTTAAGGTCTATAAAAAATATTTATACCAAGCATAGACCCTTACAAGCAAAAACATTTTTTTCCATCTGTGAACTTGACTCTCTCTTTTTGAAGCATCTGACATCCTAGGAATTCAAAATGTGCTGTTGTGAATAATTAAGTGAAGTATCTTCTCATAGGATGAGGACACGCAGTCCTGTATGATTATGACACACCGATTCATCATAAAAGTACTACAGTTATTTCCCACGTCCCCTACCATATTGCTAAATGAAATGCAG
Organism: Ptychobarbus kaznakovi; assembly: GCA_027422405.1. Taxonomy (NCBI): domain Eukaryota; kingdom Metazoa; phylum Chordata; class Actinopteri; order Cypriniformes; family Cyprinidae; genus Ptychobarbus; species Ptychobarbus kaznakovi. Next base: position 1,430,443 of record CM049810.1, read on the forward strand.
CCCCATTTACTTTACCCTTGAGTTCTGCTCCCAGAAGGACTTGGGCACAAGCTGAACAGGTAAATGAGTTTTGATGAGGCGAGGAGAAGTGGGCAGATTATCAGCCAGTTCTGTTCCTGTAAGTTAAAAATGTAATGTTGTTTTAAATTAAATGTCCTTGTTGTCATTCTAGTCAAGCAACAACATACAGATACATATCATATAAAGTATATCAATAATATTTGTCCTTCTTTTTCACTGGGATAGGAACCAGCATCAAGGAATGTTATTGTTCTAAGAATGTTCCGAGAACATTATCTATGTTCTGGTAATGTTTTCAGCATCAAGTTTTATTTTGGCACCCAGAATATTATACTAAGATAGGATAACATTCTCTAAAAAATAAAAAAAAATGTTCATTGATAACATTATTAGAACATTATCCCCTAACATTCCTCAGAGGACCTCAGAGGAAGCCAACCCTCAGACAATATAAAGAATTAACAAAATTTTACCATAGGTTAAATATATTAAGTTTCTGCAATATATAAATATATTGTAGAAACTTATTTTCCTGTAAATTTGCTTTGCAACAATTGTATCGTAAAAAGCACTATACAAATAATCAATACAAATAAACTTTAATTTAATTCTAATAAAGATTTAAATGGGAAGCTTCCCATTGGACATTGGATATGGACTCAAATGTTACACAGATGTCGAATTTTGGTTTCAATTAAAAACCCAACCTTTGTTTGATGAAGATACAACTTAAAAATAAAAATAGCATTACCAGCTTCACTTATTATAAACCAGATTGACTTTATTTCTCTCAAAAGGTCTTATTGAGATTAACAGAGGTTTATATATTGATGTCTGTTTGAAAGTTATAGTTTGGTTTGATGTCACCATTATAGTAATCAATATTTTTGCTTTATTTGGGCAATTTGACTCTTGACTTTTAATGTTTTTCTTTATCTGTTGTAGCTATGTTTGTCATGGCAAAACAGCAAGAGAACATGTGATTAGATGATACTGTTTGTTTGCTGATGATTAAGACATCAACACGTAGCAATCTGATTTCATACAGTCTAATCTATGGTATTAATTGCATATTATTTATTATAGCAACTCAATGGTTCTACATATTGAGATCAGCAGAATTTCAATCAGATGCTTTCAAGGATAAAAAAACAAAACAGAGCACATCAAGAATTAGTTAATTGTTTAAAAAATTACAGATATAAATACAGATTATCTGATTAAAACACTGCTGGATCTTATGCTGTTAAAACCAGTGTTGGGGAAAGTTACTTTTAAAAGTAATGCATTAGAATATTGCGTTACTAATTACGTTACTTAGTTACTTTTTATGGAAAGTAATGCTTTACATTACTTTTTAATTACTTTCGCGTTACTTTTTAAATACGAGCAGGGCTTGATTGTTTTTTTTTAATACAAGAATTTCTATTTATAGCAAATGTAAAAGCCCTTTTACACCAAAAAGTGTAATGAATAAACCTCAGGCTGAAGGAAGAGTAAAGTAGAACGCAGAAAAAGAAGGTTCAACACTCTTCAGCAATAAAAAAAAATAACAAAGCACAACTGTTAGTTTATCTAAAGTAATTTTTGCTTATTAATATGGTTGAACTGGATCAAAGGTCAGCAGCAAAGACATTGGTTAATAAAATGGGATTATATATATTTGTGTTGTTTAACATGTTTAATTATTGCAGGTTTGCCTCATATTCTGAGTTGGCATTTTACTGTTTTAATTCATTTTGATGAATACTGAATCTGTTTTTTTGCGAGTGGGATGAATTAATACACATTCACATTTAGTCTAGATTAGAACTACAGTAAGATCATGTTCACACTGCGCACTGTCAGTTAAAGTTAATGGGTAAAAGTAACTACCGTTACTTTTTTGAAAAAGTAACTCAGATATTTTCTAGTAAATTAAAAAAATAATGCGTTACTTTACTAGTTACTTGAAAAAAGTAATATTATTACGTAACTCGCGTTACTTGTAATGCGTTACCCCCAACACTGGTTAAAACAGTGCTACAGTCACTAATATGAATTTAATAGTATAGATCAGACTCTAGATGAGACCACTTAGTCAGATCACTACATGATGATAATATCTTTAAAATCAGCAAGTATCCAACATCATCTGATCACATTGTCTCCCACTGATTTTGCCACAACAATCATATTATGCTCTATCTATATGCTAATCAATGAGACGGCCTACAGAGAAGAGGTGCATGCTCTGACACGCTGGTGCCAGGAAAACCACCTCTCATTCAACATCAACAAAACCAAGGAGTTGGTGGTGGATTTCAGGAGACAGAAGAGAGAACACACCCCCATCACCATCGACGGGACACCCGTGGAGCGGGTCAGCAGCTTTAAGTTTCTAGGAGTCCACATCACTGAAGACCTCACATGGTTTGCTCACACAGATGCAGTGCTGAAGAAGGCACCACAATGCCTCTTTTTCCTCAGGCGCCTGAGGAAATTTGGAATGAGTCCCCACATCCTCCACTCATTCTACACCTGCACTGTGGAAAGCATCCTGACTGGCTGCATCATTGCCTGGTATGGAAAGAGCCCTAGCAGCAATAGCAAAGCTCTGCAAAGGGTTGTGCGAACTGCTCGCCACACTGTAGGAGGTGAGCTTCTCTCTCTCCAGGACATCTACACCAGGCGGTGCATGAGGAAATCCCGGTGCACCATCAGTGACACCAGCCACCCAAGCCATGGACTGTTCTCTCTGCTGCCCTCAGGCAGAGGTCTCCGCAGCATCCCATCACGCACAAGCTGACTGAAGGATAGATTTTTCTTTCAGACTATCAGGCTGCTGAACACTCAGAACTGACACTCACACAGCACACCTCTCTGTCCATACCATTCACCATGCACTTAAACTCCACCATCACCACAATTTTTACCAACTGGACCTCAATGTAGCATGCACTGCACTTTAACACAATAACACTCTGCCAACATCTATTTACCATAGATTACATCTACAACCACTCTGTGTACATTTGTGGATTATGTGTATTATGTTTGTTTATTTTGTATTTGTATTGCTTGATATAGTGCATATAAATGTATACTGTCATTTGTAAAGTGTCCAAACGTGTATAATGTTATTTTTTAAACATGTATTTGTTAAACGTGTCAATTGTATTCTGCACCGTCTGGAGCACGCTCCCAAGCTTTTCACTCACCACGGCACACATTCTGTTGGTGATGTGACAATAAAAGTGATTTGATTTGATTGATTGATTATCTTAATATAATTCATAGAGTTGCCCCCTAATAGTAATGCTGTAATTTAAGCCGATTTACACGAGACAAGTAAGTTATTGGCAAGTTCTGGGGAAACAGGAAAGCTGAAACCACACATGCTACCCTAGAAGACTCATTGAGGAGTTGTTAGATGTGGTTACTCGAGCTGTGGCCAAACTGAGTTTGGATTGGTCTGATCAAAGAGGCTTAAACAGGGAGAGGCTTGCAGCAAAGCTGATAAGCACTTTCTCTCAAGTAGCCGAACTCTGCCTCACTGCAGACAAGAGTTGGCAAAAGTACTGACTTCGGTACCAGTCAGTACTGAAATTTGAAAAATGTGATGATACCAGCATTCCCCGCAAGCATTTAGAGCACTGTTGAGCAGATTCTTAAACACCTCTGATTGGCTATTGTGTTCACGCGCTCAACAGATATGTCTGTGATTGGCTTCAGTGATCTTCCCTTCACGGTCTTCACCGAGCACCTACAATTAAAACTGGAGTATTTGAATGCCATGTCTATCAGAGTATACGTCTCTGCACAGATATATTAGGATTATATTTTACCCTCCCTCTGAGGACTTCAATATGTTAACATATAAGCACATTATGTCTCCAATCCAAACAGAAGACTTTTGCTTAGACTTAAACCCTGTGCTGGTCAACGCTTTCTTGTATCCTAGATCAGACTATATTCCCAGGGGGCCGTCTTCTACTAGTCAGTTGATTATGCTTCATGCCTTCTTCCCTCTGCTGTTTCAGCTGTCTGAGCTGTGAGGATTTTCATGGACCATTCTAACAAGTGACCACAATTGTTGGTGTGCTTTCATGGTTACAGCAAGGAGGCCACAAAGCATGCTATGTTGCATTGGATCAGGGCAATGTTCACACAAGCTTCTGAGGCATGTGGTTTGCCTTTGGGGTCAAGGCTCACTCTGCTAGGTGTATGACTTCTTCCAAGTTTATAAGTTTCAGAGCCTTTTAAGCGTACAGGTCTTTATGTCACTGTGACATCCCGTCATTCCATTGGACTGATTTCTCACATGCTTCAAGACATGGTCATGCAGAAATGTTCCCAAAGCATTTCGATGCAGCATCTTGTTTCCTCGGGGGGACTAGGGTTACATACATAACCTAGTGATGTTCCCTTTCAGTTGGCCACTTTTGACATTATGTTGATGACTGATGAATTGGGGGATCTAGATTGCAAACTAAATGAGCCAATGCACAACAAAATGCGATGATTGCACCAGTATAAATAGGAAACGGGTGCACCCATACTCAGCTTTTTGCTCTAAGAAAGCTTCTGTGTTGGCAGAACATTACTACAACAGTGGTCGTTTTCCCATATTGAGTGGGTTGCACACATTAGGCTGCACTATCCCCAGTTTGTGTTGCAGACAGCCACCTCTCCTGTGTGCTTCAACACTGAAAGAGCTATTTCCCTAAAAGAGCATTCAAGTCTTTCTAAAGATGCCTTTCCACCCGTGAGGTTGAGGTTGTTAACTGGATCTGGGTTATGGTCCGATCACTGCCTCACGTGCCTGGGCATTAAGCATACTGTCAATCGCTGCATCGGAGGGTGAGCCAGATTCCTCGAGATTGGACGATTGGTTTGTCAGAGTGGGTCGCGCTGGTTCTCAGAGATGGCACGGAGAGTGGTGGATGGGCCAGATCCATATCACACTCATCCTCCTGTCAACAGCGGGCAACAGTGGGCAGTTTGAGAGCGCTATCAAAGGCCCTACTCCTGCTCCCTCTGCCCAATCGTGGAACCAGGTAGGTGTTGAACTGCACATTCATACCCTGCTTTGGACCAGCCCACGAGCCACACAGCTGACTGCAGGGCCTTCACAAGAATGCGTTTACCCCAGTGAGCCTTCTTGCACAGACAATGTGCAAAGTCAGGGAGGACGAGGAGCAGGTCTTGCTCGTTGCACCTTACTGGCCCAACCGGACCTGGTTCCCAGAACTGATGCGCCTTGCGACAGCCCCTCCCTGATGTATTCCTCTGAGGAAGGATCTACTTTCTCTGTGACGGGGCACCCTGTGGCCCTCGCGTCTGGATATCTGGAGACTCCATGTCTGGTCCCTGGATGAGACACCGAGGTTCTAGGTGACCTACCCCAAGATGTAACGGATACCATCACTTCATAACAAGCACTGTCTATGAGACAAACTTACGCCTTGAAGTGGAACCAGTATGTAGAGTGGTGTCACACCTCACACCGAGAGGACCCCGAAGATGCCCGATCAGAGTCATGCTTTCCTTTCTGCAGTATGGGTTGGAGCAAAGGCTGTCTCCCTCCACCCTTAAAGTCTATGTTGCTGTAATATTTGCAAATCATGACCCTGTGGATGGTAAGATGGTAGGGAAGCATGACCTGGTCATCAGGTTCCTTGGGAGGGCGACCCCCAGAACCTTCACTAGATTCTATACCCTTCATGGTGAGGCGGTATCTTCCTGTGTTCTCACCTGAAACTGGATAGAAGCACTGAGAGGACCTGGCCTAGTGTCGGCTTGCTATGTCACAAATTGTTTTACTTGCTCCAAAGAGTTCTATATAGCATACCCTGTCAAGCTCCTCCATCGTGCTCTGCAGCCAGAATTGGCGGAGCCAGGCCTTCACTCGATGTATCCGTGAGAAACCGAAGAAGGCTGGGTGCCATATGTAGTCACCCTGAGGGGATCCCATATGTGTATTCCTTCATGGTGACTGACCTTCCTGGTACGAGCCCTGGCCTATACTCTAACAAGGATTACAGGAGGCTTGCACAGGACACTGGAAGGGACAGCATCCGTGGCACTTTGGTAGGGATTCCCCAATTCGTCGGCCATCAACATGATGTCAAAAGTGACCGACTGAAAGGGAGCGTCTCAATTATGTAGCCCTCGCTCCCTGAAGGAGGGAATGGAGATGTCCCATACCGTTGCTGGAGTTGCTGTATCACCTCTGAGCAGCCGGGTCACCAGCTTGGCTCCTCAGTGAAAACCTGGGGATGCATTGCATCTGCTGCCTATTTATACTTGCACTGCGATCAATGGCAGCTGGATCCAATCATCACCTGCCAATGTGCATTGGCTCATTTAGTTTACACTCAAAATAAAATGGTTTCTTTAGCGAAATCCCCAAATGTTTTAGTTATCAATGCAAGGTCTCCATTTCCTCCTTCAGGGAACGAGGGTTACATACATAACAGTACCATAAAATGATTGCAATGGGAACTTCTGTCTCCCTCTATCCCATTTTTTGTAGATGCGCATCTGAATCAATGTATCACAACTTCAGAATGTATCACAGTCCATGCAACATAAAAGACTTACACTCAGGGCCGCTGCTGGCCAAATGGGTGCCCTAAGCAGAATTGTATTGTTGTGCCCCCTCCCCCAAATATTATAGATGTAAATAAACAAAAACAACCAAAAAAACACCTATAGGGATCAAAACAGAACTTTAATAAAATATAAATATAAATAATAATTAAACTATTATTTACAAATTACAATTGTAGCTATAATACAGTTGTCTGATTGATTTTATAATTTTAAAGCATTCAAAAAAAAATAAAATTAAGCAATTTTACTACAATAAAAGCATGGTAAATTTTTGTTAGGGTTGTGATGTCCACATGTTTTTGTTGAAGAAATTATAGAGGCTGTAGCATTTCTATCACAAAAAGGTGGCCAAAATTAAAGATTAAATGGATATTTGAATTGGCCTAAATGTTTGGTCAATACAACAAGGATAGGATCGTCCTGTAACTGTAACAGCGGCAATTTCCAGGCCTCTTTAAGGTTCTCTTTAAAGGCATTTAATATGTAATAAACATACATTTTTTTATTTTGTATTACATTATGTATTTTAACAATGTTATGCAATGAAAACATATAATTATTAATTAACCAATCATTATTGTCTCATTGTTTTATATAATGCATTTTAAGTAATTTTAAGGCTGTTGTTGGCTTAGGTCTGTTTTTATAACCACACAAAATATTGTCTTAATACTATCTTAATTCTTTGCAAACTATTATTAGAAGTAGCCTAACAAAACCATGCTTAATTTGTGGATATCATCCATGATACATGATAGCTACAATGAACTATGATTTTTGGTTATATTCGTAAAAACCTTGGCTAATTATTGTAAGGGAACATGGAAACTCAGAGAGAATTTTAGATGCATTGTTGGTGGTTATTACATTATTACTGACATTAAAACAAGTTATTAACCTCAACAGCCAAAGAACAGTTCCACTTATGAATGTACCTGAAGGCTTCGTCTATTTTTTTTTTCAGCGCCGGAATGCTAATGTCTTTTCACGGGCATAGTTATCTATAAATTATGTTAATTTGTATTTAGCTGCAAACATAGATCCGCGCGTGCGGATGCGGGAATGGCACACGTGTGCTTAGCCAACCTACTGCATTTTTTTTTGAGCAACTGAGATGGTGCCCCCGTGGGAGTTGGTGCCCTACGCAGACTGCATACTCTGCGTGTAGGGAGCGGCGGTACTGCTTACACTGCATAAAAGCAGCAACAACAAATTTGTTATATAAGCTCTACACTCACTACTTTACATTGTAGCAAAGTGTCCTTTCTTCAGTGTTGTCAAATTAAAAAAATATAATACAATATTTACAAAAATGTGAGGGGTGCACTCACTTCTGTGAGATACTGTATACACACACACACACACACACACACACACACACACACACACACACACACACACACACACACACACACACACACACACACACACACACACACACACACACACACACACACACACACACACACACACACACACACACACACACACACACACACACACACACACACACACACACGTGCGCACGTGTTGTGTTTCCATGTTTTATGGGGACATTCCATACGTAATGGTTTTTATACTGTACAATCTGTACTATTGCACACCTACTACACTAAACTTAGCACAGGAGACATTCTGCATTTTTAGATTTTCAAAAAACTTTATGCTGCATGATTTCTAAGCTTGTTTCCTCATGGGGACCAAAAAATGTCCCCACAAGATAAAGATTTACTGGTATTACTATCCTGTGGGGACATTTGGTCAGGACGTGATAAATACACACACACACACACACACACACACACACACACACACACACACACACACACACACACACACACACACACACACACACACACACACACACACACACACACACACACACACACACACACACACACACACACACACACACACACACACACACACACACACACACACACACACACAGTGTGTGTGTGTATACAGTATAATTTAGTATAATACAGTATAATTTATATATAATTTAGTAAACACTCATTATGCTGTGTCTCTGACCTGATGGCATCCCTTGAATACACGATTCCAAGAATGGCACTCTCATATAGATAGGCTGGGAAGTCTGGCGCTCTGGAGCATCATTACCAAAGTAGAGAAGGTCAAGTATATAAGAAATCCAGGTGGTACCTAGACAGTGTTAGAAACATAACAACTGTCAGAAAACGATGAAAGCATTGTGACACTGTAAAACTTTCTGGATTGGACTTGTGTAAAATATTTCAGGTTTAAGGTTGTATTATATATATATATATATATATATATATATATATATACATACATATATTAGGGTTAGGGTTATATAAACTATAAGTATTATATAAAATCTACAGGAATATCTAAAAAAAATTGAATACCATGAAAAAGCTCAATATTTTTTTGTCACCCATTTCAGAAAGTGAAACCCATATATTATATAGATTCATTACACAGAGTGAAATATTTCAGGCCTATTTAAATTTTGATGATTATGGCATGCAGATATTGAAAACCCCAAATTCAGTATCTTAAAGTTTGAATATTACATAAGATCAATAAAAAAGGATATTTTAATCCGAAATATCGGGCTTCGGAAAAGTTTGTTCATTTCTATGCACTCAATACTTGGTTGGGCCTCCTTTTGCATGAATTACTGTATTAATGCGGCATGGCATGGAGGCATTCAGCCTTTGGCACTGCTCCGGTGTAATGGAAGCCCAGGTTGCTTTGATAGCGGCCTTCAGGTCATTTGCATTGTTGGGTCTGGTGTCTCTCATCTTCCTCTTGACAATTCCCCATAGATTCTCTATGGAGTTCAGGTCAGGCGAGTTTGCTGGCCAATCAAGCACAGTACAGCTTTTTCTACCTTTGGCAGTGTGGGCAGGTGTCAAGTCCTGCTGTGAAATTAAATCAGTATATCCATAAAGCTTGTCAGCAGAAGAAAGCATGAAGTGCTCTAAAATTTCCTGGTAGATGGCTGCATTGACTGTAGACTTCAGAAAACACAGTGGACCAACACCAGCAGATGACATGGCAGCCCAAATCATCACTGACTGTGGCAACTTCACACTGGACTTCAAGCAACATGGATTATGTGCCTCTCCACTCCTCCTCCAGACTCTGGGACCTTGATTTCCGAATGAAATGCAATGTTTACTTTCATCTGAAAAGAGGACTTTGGACCACTGAGCAACAGTTCAGTTATTTTTCTCCTTGGCCCAGATAAGATGCTTCTGACAATATTTCTGTTTCAGAAGTGGCTTGATAGCCCTTTAACTGAAGTCACGTGGTGACTCTTGATGCACTGACTCCAGCTTCATTTCACTCCTTGTGAAGCTCTCCCAAGTGTTTGAATCGGCTTTGCTTGAAAGTATTCACAAGCTTGCAGTCATCCCTGTTACTTGTGCACATTTTTCTACACAATTTCATCCTTCCAGTCAACTTTGCATTTAGTATGCTTTGATACAGCACTCCTCGAACAGCCACCCCTTTCAGTAATGACCCTCTGTGACTTACCCTCTTTGTGGAGGGTGTCAATGATTGTCTTCTGGACCATTGCCAAGTCGGCAGTTTTCCCCATTATTGTGGTTTCAAAGAACAAGAGATTCCCACAATTTATACTGCATGGATGGTCATTTATTGAAACTCAAATGTAAATATTCTAATATTTTGAGATACTGATTTCTGACTTTCATTAGCTGTAAGCTCTAATCATCAAAATTAAAACAAAACGTGTTTTACTTTGCATGTAATGAATCTAAAATGTATGGAAGTTTCACTTTTTGTACTTGTATACATCTTCATTGTGTATCTTTCAATTAAAAAAAAACAACTAACCTTTAACTGGAGTAAATGAAAGTGGGGGAAAATCACATTATGAAATACATTTTTTCTCTCTAATGCACAATGGCCACAATCATTGGTACCCCTAGACATTTTCATGAGTACAATATCTCTAAAGTATTTTCTCATTCATACTTTTTTATTTTCTTCAAGGACTACTACTATTACTAAAAGTCACCAAAAAATTGCAAAACATAAGCAAATAGTAAGAATAAAAGAAAATACTGTAGCGTTTCGCTACTAAGGAAACCAAGCGTTCTCAGTTGCTCTGAAACGTTATTAAAGTACTGAAGGAAGTTACTGTTATGGCCGTAACCCACGCTGCACACAAGGGAAAACAAAGAAGAATAGCACTCACTGCTTTGCGCTCTCCCACTCTAGACTAACTCTGAACTCTCTCTAGCCCATCATTCCCCGAGCGCCGGAGTATCCCCGCCCCTTAAAGTGAACAGAGACTAACAGCTATGACCAGTTATTGCTAAAATGAACATTGCTAATCATCATCTAAACATCATGGCATCGACAAAGCCCTTCAATATTTATAGCAACATCACACTTGACCCCCCTTGAAAAGAAGAACCCTCGCAAACAAAGTCTTTAAGGTGCCCAGGCTGGGGATCTGGGCCCGTCAGGAAATGGGGGCTAGGGACATGGGACACAGGGGAAAGTCCCAGAGAAGCGGCTGGGTGTGGGGTGTTTGGGGAAAGGGGCTCCTGAACAACTGGAGTGTGTGGCTTGGCTCTCTATGGGGCTAGCCTGTCTTTATGCAGGGCTACCTTCCTGCCTCTAGGCGGCATCTGGACCCCATAAACTACCTCTCCCACTCTCTCTAGTACCAGGCAGGGGCCCACCCAATGGCACTCCAGTATAGGGTAGTGTCCCCTCTTCTTTTTCGGGCTTTTTCACCCAAACTGACTCGCCAGCCTCAAAGTTCCTCCCAAAGTTCCTCCCAAAGTTCCTCCCTTTGCTCCTGGCATCATAGTTCCTCTTCTGCCTTCTCCACTGATCTCTAGCAAACGCATGGGCTGTTTCCATTCGATCCTGCAACTGCCTTGCATACTCTGGTCTGGCTGGTACAGCTGGTGTGTCTGGGGTCCCCAACATAAGCAAAGCAGTGGTGCATGAAGTGGAGTCCTGTACCGCTGATCTGTAGGCCATGAGAATGAAAGGAACGTGAGTGTCCCAGTCTCGCTGATGGTCTGCTGTAAGTATGGCTAGCTGCTGGGCCAAGGTCCTATTCAATCTTTCAACAAGGCCATCGCTTTTTGGATGCAATGGTGTTGTGCGTGTTTTCTGCATCCCAAGCCATTCCCACAGGGCCGCAAACAGCTTGGATTCAAAATTCCTCCCCTGATCGTTATGAACGACCTCTGCCATACCGAACCTGCTAAAAATCCCTTCCACTAGTGCGTCCGACACGTCTCTACTTCCTGGTTCGGTATCACATAGGCCTCGGGCCACTTTGTAAAATAGTCCATAGCAGTGAGTACAAAACGGTTACCTCTCTCTGTGATGGGGAAAGGGCCAATAATATCCACAGCCACTCTTTCCATTGGTGCCCCTACAGTTTGCTGCTGAAGTTCAGCATGGGACTGGTCAAGAGGGCATTTATAGGCTGCACAGGCATCACATCTGCGGCAAAAATCCTCTACATCCCTTATGTGCTGACCCCAGTAGAACCCTTGGTGAAGACGGTGGAGTGTTTTGGACACCCCGAAATGATAAGTCCCCTGTACTTCCATGACAAGCTGTAAGCACTGCTTCCATCAATGCCTTGGGCACTACCACTTGCCATCTGTCCTCCCCCGTGGCAGGCTCTTTCCATGCCCACTGGAGCACTCCTTCGCTGAGTCGCAGTGTTGAATTTGGACCACAGTCCTTTTGTGGCCAACGAGCACCATGCAATATCTCCCCACTCAGGTCTCTGTTGCGCTTCCAACCAACGCAGCACAGGCCTCAGGTCGTCATCCTGTTCCTGCCGCAACCTCCACTCTGGTGCGTCAACCACCCTCAGTGCCTCACATGCAGGTTGTGCTGCCTCATTCTCTTGACCCAGCTCCTTCTCCCGAGTCTCCTTGTTTTCACAATGACGGCAGCCTCAGCAGCACAAGGGCGATGCGACAAGGCATCGGCGTTGGCGTGGCTAGACCCAGCTCTGTGCATTACTGTAAAGTTGTAGGACTGTAGTTCTTCCAGCCACCGGGCTAATTGACCTTCAGGCTCCTTAAAGAACATCAACCATTGGAGAGCCGCATGGTCTGTCCTTATTGTGAATAGTGTGCCACACAGGTAGTATTTGAAATGCCTCACTGTCATTACCATTTCAAGGAGCTCACGTCTGGTGACACAACAGAGCCTCTCACTCTTGTTAAAGACCCTGCTAAAGTATGCCACCACCCTTTCTCCGTCAGGCCCTCCCTGCGATAATACCGCCCCCATGCCAATATTGCTTGCATCTGTGTCTAAAATAAAAGTGGGGCATCAGGCGGAACAAGGATTGGAGATTCCACCAATGCCTGCCAAAGGGTCTAAAATGCCTTCTGGCACGCATCAGTCCAGACAAAGGCATGTTCTTTCTGCTGGAGGCAAAAGAGTGTCACCCGTATGCACGAGAATCCCTTTATAAATCTCCTATAGTAAGAGGCTAATCCAAGAAAACTTTTCAATTGTCTCTGGTCTGTAGGGGTTGGCCAGTCTCTGATGGTGTTAATTTTCTCCTCCAGGGTGCCTATGCCATCCCTTCCCAATTTGTGACCAATGAATTCAACCTCCCACCTCATAATGTGGCACTTATCTGGATGCAGCTTCAGACCTGCTGTCACTACTCTTCTTAGCACCCGACGGAGGGATTTAAGTGCTTCATCGAAAGACTCACTATGGATTAGAAGATCATCCAAAGACACTCACGGCGAGGAATTCCTTCCAGCACCTTGTCCACCATGAGCCGTTTGAACGTGGCGGGAGCATTGCAGAGCTCAAACGGAAGGACCTTGAACTGCCAGATGCCTTTATTTGTACAGAATGCGGTTTTAGGAGCAGACTCAAGAGACAATGGCACTTGCCAGTATCCACTCCTCATGTCAAGGGTGGAGAACCAGGACGAACCAGCCACCAAGTCAAGTGACTCATCTACTCTAGGTAGGGGATATTAATCTTTTTCTGTAACTTTGTTCAGCTGCCTATAATCTATGCAGAATGTCCACCTGGAACTATTTTTCTGCGGCACCATTACCACTGCTGAATCCCACAGACTCTCTGACGGTTTAACAATACCCGCCTGTAGCATTTCCTCCAATCCCTTATCTGCAGCTTCCGGTCAGGCCAGAGGGAGACAACGAGGTCTTACTCTTATCATGCGGGTATCTCCCGTGTCAATAACATGTTGCACTAAGTGTGTTAGGCCCACTTCATTCTCATTGAGAGCAAAAATGTCCTTGAAATCCTCCATGAGTTCCCAGAAGCGCACTTTTTGTTGCTCACTTAAGCCATCACAGTTTTTTGACCAAATGTCCCTCAAAGCTGAGATCCTAGTTCCTCTCTTGTCATTGCACATTCCATCCTCTGAACAAGAGCCAGTGGGTGTTAATGGACTGAATGGAAAGGGGGGTATAATAACACAATCAGGACTGCATTGTGTGTGGCAATTGGAACCAACGGGCAGGGCTTCTACGGTGTGATATGATGGCTCACAGACTGTTTTTTTCACAGCAAGGCCAAGTTTAGATGTGTCTGCCGAATACACAGGTAGGGACACTGGGTTCAAGTTTGGAGTAGGATGGGTCAGTTACACAGAGTGTCCATCAGAGAGGGCAAGTGTGTCTCTACATAGGTCTAACACACAACCAACAGCCCTTTAAAAAATCTAGCCCCAGAATGCATGGGTCCTGCACTTCGGCCACCCACGCATGGAACAACACAGACAGACCTCCTATGTCAAACAGGAAGAACCCTTTCCCTTTTATTGGTGCAAAGTCACCAGTCACTGTTTTCAGAGGAGAGGATGTTGGCTCCAAAGCTGTTCCCACTGGAACTAGATCAGGCCGAACCAGGGTTGCATTTGAACCGGAGTCCACAAGAGCCATACAAGAGACTCCTGCCACTAGAATGGGAATGGGAAAATTTCCCACATAAGAAACTATCCCACATTACTATCATAAAATGTACGAGATTGGAAATGATATTGACCCGTATTATCACCTTTTTAATTACAAACCCGATTCCAAAAAAGTTGGGACACTGTACAAATTGTGAATAAAAAAGGAATGCAATAATTAACAAATCTCATAAACTTATATTTTATTCCCTGAATATAGATAACATATCAAATGTTATTCACAATAGAATGAAATGTCATATCCAAATGGGTCATTGTCTGAGAGCTCACATTCCAAAAAAGTTGGCCAGGTGGCAATGAGAGCCAAAAGTTAAATGTACATATAAGCCCCACCATTTGCACTGAAGGTCAACTTGGGCAACATGGGGTATAAAAAGAGCTCTGAGGTGGAGCAATAAGGCTCAAAAGTTAAATGTCATATAAGGAACAGCATTTGTAGAATTATCCATCCATGCGGGTGCCCCGGAGCAGTGAGCAATTCAGTCAAAGGAGTTTCCACAGAAAAATTGCTCTAACTATTGGTTATCATCATTACACCAGCATAATATCCCCAAAGATTCAGAGAATCTGCGGCGAAAATAGTGGAGCAATATCAGAAAGGAGTCTCAGAGAAAAATTAAGGGTCAATAGCCAGTTTTAGTGCTTCACTCAGTGTGGTCGGATGAGCCAGCTGCATTTGCACAAAAAGTTCTCTTGGAGTTAGCGCCTGAATAAATCTGTCTCTAGCGAGCTCGTTCTGGACTTAGAAAACATGTCGGCACAATTCACGTAGGCGCATTCGCCGTGCCGTTATACTGTATATTCAAACATGTCATACTTTCTAAAACATGATCGGCGGTGTTTTCTCCCCTGTCATTTAAAATGGACTGCGTGGAAAACTGTTATGTGGTCAAACTCAAAATATGAAGTAAAAAAAGAAGCCTTAAAACATGGACAGGCTGGTTTTCTCTGGGCCACATTGTCCAAATCGTCTGTGAAGAGCCCCAACCACTGAATTATGTGGTCAACGAATCATTTGAAGTTTTTTTGGAAAACTGGGAGCAGTCATCCGACTCAATAATAGGACAACCCAAGTTGTTATCAGGCAGCTGCATCTCTGATGGTATGGGGTTGCATGAGTGCGTGTGGCATGGGCAGCTTACACATCTGGAAAGGCACCATCAATGCTGAAAGGTATATCAAGTTCAAACAACATTGGGCTTTGAATGCAATCCAATCCGTCTTACCGGAGAACCTTGCATTTTCCAACATGATAGCCACATACTGCATCAATTACAGTCATGGCTGCGTAGAAGAAGGATCGGGTACTGCGGGCCTGAAATGGAGCCGCCAGATCTTTCACCCATAGAAAACATTTGGCGCATCATAAAGAGGAAGATGCGACAAAGAAGACCTAAGACAGTTGAGCAACTAGAAGCCTGTATTAGACAAGAATGGGACAACATTCCTATTCCTAAACTTGAGCAACTTGTCTCCTCAGTCCCAGACGTTTGCAGACTGTTATAAAAAGAAGAGGGGATGCCACACAGTGGTAAACATGGCCTGTCCCAACTTTTTTGTGTGTTGATGCCAAAATTTAAACAACTTATTTTTCCTTTTGAGATAAATTTTCTCTTACAATGTTGGCTCCTCTGGCACCTCTTGTTTAACTTTCGCCTGCGCCCTGTAATTATACATCTCGTGAATGACATTTCAGATCCCGCGTCAAGTTCGTCATTCTGACACCAGTTGTAGCGTTGGAGCTGACTACTAAAGCATGAAATTTGAAACTTCCACATCAGTTGCTCTGAAACTTTATTAAAGTACTGAAACTTTTTTGGAGGTTACTGTTATGTAACCCACGCTGTACACAAGGGAAAACATAAGAAGAATAGCACTCACTGCTCATGGAGGGGCTTTTCTCTCAAGACTAAGTAGCACATTTAAATAGAACTCTCTATGAGTTAACCTAGGAAATGTCATTAAGTGTTTGTAAGCCTTCCCCATTAAGAGCACCGGAGTCTTAAAATCCCGCCCCTTAAAGTGATTGCTGTGTCAGAGACTAAATGAGAAAATACAGAAGTAGAAATGGAAGGGTATAATTTGTTTACAGTAAACAGGAGTTGCTTATGTGCACAGTAAGAATGAACATTGCTTTTAAAAACAGGATATCATGACTTGATCGACAAATGTCTTTTGGAATGTGTAACATTGAAATATATTGCAACATCACAATACTAATATTATACTAATAGAGAGTGAAATCAGCTTGTGTACATGGAATTTATTCATGAAATATAATCCGCCTTGCAATGCTGGGAGCTGTGGATACCTAATTTTGATTGGTACTCCCAGAATATACTGCAAAATGGAACGCAAAGTTCATGGTGATTGTCACCATTGTTGAGATTCATATGCTGATTCTTGAAGTCTGTTTGATAAAGAAAATAAAAGCTTTCAGTGTCGACAAACTTTATTAAAAGTCTTTGATGCATTAATATTAAATCCTGTTGGATAACCAAAAATTCTGCTTTATATTATTTGGGTACACAAGAGCAATAATATATAAACAAAATTAGCTAAGAAAGATATCAGTTAATCTAGGAGGATTATATAAATCTGAATGAAATCAGTTATTCAAGCCACTATTTGCTGATTATGTGTTTGCTGAAATTAATTCATATTGAAATTTGAAACACCTGATAAGCATTTTCTCTTGTTTTTCACAATTGGAGCGAGGTTTATGAAAGTTGTACAGTGATGTTTTTCCCATTTTGTAATCGGGTTTGTATGTCTAAACATTGTTTGTGGATTGTTGTGAATAAAGAAAAAAAAATGAGGATAAGTCACCTTTATTTATATAGTGCTTGGAGGGGGCATTAAACAATAAAAAGCATTGTAACAAAAAACTGCATTATACAATATAAACTATTTGCGTCATATACAAGGAAAATAGTGTGTCAATATAAGATAATGTAAAATGACATAGAGAAATGGAAGGGTAACACTCAATTTCAGTTGAAAAAGGAGTTCTATTATTGAATTTAGTGATGGCATCGCCCAGCTCAGTTATACAAAATAGTATCTGTGCAATCTTTGGAAGTCGATAATATCGCTGGAAATGAAGTGTCCCCAACTCTAAAAATATAATTATCAGCCAGAGGTGACAGATAAATTACCAGCATGGAACCATGAAAATTTATTTGGTATGCCATCGATGACAGAATGAATTTAATGAGAAAAAGTACCTTGGCAGAAACCAGGCTCTAATGTGGAGTTCAAAGAACTTTGGGGAATAGTGAAATATGGCAGCCAAATAGATTATAATGTTTACTAAGGGGAGTTGATGAAAAGGTACTCAAGAGCCCATTGTTAGAATAAGGCAAAAATATTCACTGACCTCGATAATGGACAATATTGACATTCAAACAAAATTATAGAACTAAAACCGTTTATCAACATCTAAAGTCATTTTTACAGGAGGATTAGTAATTATTTGTGTGAAAACAGCTGTGGTACAATTGCTGTTTGTGGAGTTGTTTTTCCAATCATTCTCTTCTTTCCAAGAACCATCTTGAAGATTGAAAAATATTTTGCGCATTGATTTTTATAGATAAACTTGTGTTGATTTCATCTAAGATCAAACAGCGACCTATGGCTGAAGTCAGTAGTTCTTCTTCAATGCAATATTTCTGCATGGGGGTCTCGTCTCATTTAAAAAAAGCTAAAACAAAATTCTGTTATTGATTTGGATTCTTTCTATAGAACAGTTTTTCAGAGGGAAAGCGTTTGAGGACTTAAAAAAGTCCTCGATCAGACAACAATTTGTCATTAATAACAAATCAGGCATTTATGAAAGTTACTTGTGGTGTTCAGAGCTGCTATGATGTTTTTCTGCCAATTAAGTGATAAACATTGTTTGTGGAAGACTGTAAAAAGTAATGAATAAAAGGATTACTAAGTAGAGAAAGCATTAATTGAAAAATGCATTATACAAATGTGTTTGGAGAAATACAAGCGGAAAATTTATATTGTTCTGAAGATTTGGAACCCCCTTATTTTAAAATTAATAGGGTTTTCAAAGAATGGTTTGATGATAACAGTAAAAAGTCACTTTTTTTAAGTAAAACAAAGTTTAAAATAAATCCACAAAGTATAAAGTGAAAACAACATGGATTAATAATGCAGATTAAAAAGAATAGGTGTCAAAATTGATTGGACCCCAATATTTTGTGTTAATGAAGATGTCTCAAGTTCCTGTTTTGGAAATCCTTATTAAAATGGTCATGTAAAAACTAAGATCCTGTCAAAATCTTGCAATTTAATAGAACAAAACACATTTTTGTGAAAAAACTCATTAGTTGATTCCCTGCACCTGTCTGTCATCATTATCTAATGATTTGTGTGGAGAAAGAACTGTGGGTCACACATTAATAGGATAAATTTGAAATTAATACAGGTTACAAAAGAAAGCTAGTTTAGTTTAATTTGTTTATAAGCCCCAAATAATTTGTTAGAAAAGGAAATTCAACATTGTTTGCGCGCCGTCATAAATATTCCAAAGATGGTCCTCGAGTGTATTTTGCCACCTTTGTGGAATGGATTCTGATCCACTCCAGACCCTGTGCCCAGCCCACCATTATCCTGCGGTGCGGAATAATCTACAGCCCTTTTTAGCCCACCGAGGATGGATACAGAGCCATTTCACCGCCGCAATAATGAGCCAGCTAAAGTTATTCAAAAAATGCTGAGTGACTGAGCTGAGTATATGTTCAAAGTAAGGGCAGAGCCCAACTCCTTTCCCATGCGAAAAAGTTTTAGAGAAAATATTTGTGCATGCTGGCTGCGATAATTTTATAGGGAGAAAGCCATTTATGGACGATGTGAGTGCATCAGGGTTTTAGATCAAACAGGAGCTACGTAATTCACTTTGCAAATTTAAGAGGCTGATAAAAAAGGTGATAAATGCTTATGATGACCTGCGTATAAATAAATTGGTAGAGAAAAGAAAAAAAGTGATGTATATTTTTGCGGTTTGTTTTTGTTTATTTTGTGTTATTTAATTTAGTGAAAAGTGTCGCCCATTCTTAATGGATGAATATACTGGGAGGAATAATAAGCAAGGCTTACCTGCTCCCTCTAGACCTTTAAAAAAAGCTTTGAGCCCTCTGTTAACCCTGTTTTTTTATTTTTTATTGAGCCCTGAAAATGTGAAACTGCGGAATAAAATTATTATTGATATTGATATATTGATAACATCCTGCCCGGAGAGGGCTCCAGTTCCCTTGTCCAGGCCAGAGGGGACTCCCGATCCAAAGTTTAAAAATTAAAGCCCAGAGGCTCACAAATGCCCACCCTACCACCCGCTCCTGCCTCTTCCTCTGGTGTCATCTGTTTGCCCCTCTGCTCGCCCTCAGCCTATCATCAATATGGTGCGAATTCCGTGGGACAGCCATTGTCCAGCGTTGACGTGGTTGGAGTATCCCTCACCTCCGTCTTCCTCATCCATGGCTCCTCCCTCCGTCGGCTCCACTGTGGGTCGACATTATGGCTGTGGCCTGCGTCCAGCTTGTCTACTCGAGTGCTCTGGGTCCCTGAATAAATCTGTCTCCGAGCTTCCTGGCTGATGGCCTTGATGATAACCTTCGTCACATAAACACAATGGATCCTGAATTTAAGTAAAACTCTGTCTGTCTGCTCCCCCTCCCCATGGAAGTTGTTACGGCGCAGGACGCGCCTTCCGGAAGGAGGGAGTAATGTCACGCCTCTGGACTGTTTTGTTGTTTCTTAGTTATTGCTCCCTGTTGGAAATCCCATTACCCAGTTTCTTTAAATAAAGCCTGTAAAAACTGATTACTCATCCTCGTTAATTCCCTGCAATATTAAATAGAACCACATGTGTTTTAGTAAATATCCTGTGAGGACTATTTAACCATCTCATAGTTCCTACATTATTTGTCTTTAGTGTTTCTGCCCTTATCATCCGTCGGGTCTATAAAACTTTGTTTGCTATGGTGTACAAAAGAAAGCAGTTCTAAGCTTCTGTTGTTGTTGTCATTCCCAGTGATTCCTCGATTAAAGACTGTAAAACGTCTCCTCGTGCCTCCATAGTTTTATTTATCAAATATATAGCTTTAGTTGTCAGTTTGCGAATAAGAAAACAAACAAAACGTTTGGTATTGCCATACAAAAGCTCAAATTTTCACCCACAACTTAAAAATAGTATTTATATATGTTCCAAAATGTTTGGTCGAATGACTTGAAGTAATTCCTTACTGCTAGATTCCGAAAATTGCTCAGGTTTTATTATAAAGGGGTATCCCCCATTTTAGTAATAAAGGTGAACGGAAGTCTTAAACTTGACGGCTTCTACTTCGTCATTCACTGGATGGTGTGCTATTTGATAGCAATTCCATAAGATTATTACAGTGTTGGAAACGCATTATCAAAAGTAATGTGATTACAGTATAATATTACTTTTTGTAGTAATATAACGCATTTTTTCACTAATACACTTTATTACTCGTTACAATCTAAAAATAAACTGCATTTTAAACCCGAAATTAAAGTGTGTTAGGTTTTTTTTTAAGAATTACTGAGATGACCTATGAAATCTCAATGTCAAATGCCTTGAGAAATAAATAAACTGTGAATGTTTCTAAAACCTCATGGACGGATGATCCTGAGAGCGCTGCACAAGCTATGACTCAACACGTTCAAATGACAAGTAAACGCGTTAAATCAGCGCTGAAACGTGGTTGTATTATTGTAATGCTTGTGTACCCGGTGCTTTTATGTTCTGCAAAAGCCGGTAATAAAAGTGCTGTCATAAACTCCCACGTTGTGATGAATATATAATGGCAAAATGCACGCGCTACATGCTGCTTTACTAGTTTACTTCGATTCGCTTGGTGCTTGATTTTTGTGCTTTAAGTTTAACGCACATTACGTTATAAATTTTGTATCATCTGTTGTTTACAAAAAGTTTCATGTCACATAATCCATCAGAAATCTTTCTAATATGAAATATGTTCATTAACATGTTTCATTAATATCAATGTTAAAAATAGTTTTGCCCGGTAATATTTTTGTAAACAATGCTTTTGTATAAGATAAAAACGTGAAATAAGATATTAATGCTGAAAGTGATAAAAAAGTGAGTAAGACATTTAAAATTATTTCTATAGCTATTATTCTAAAAATTTTACTGATGTTTAGTGAGCAAGTAAACACATTTTAGCTTTAGAAGTAGTCATACTTCTGTGGTTATTACAAAAGTTTAAAGCCCTTTCTGAAAATGTAATTGTAACTATTACACCAAATGACAGTAACTATATATATAGTATTACAATTTTGGAAGTCTTGCCCAACTCTGATTACAAATCACACTGCGACATAGCTCTTATCATTATAGTCTTTGGTACGACGTGTGCAATGTACGATGATGACACCTAGTGACTCGTAGACTAAAGAAACAAGTTACTAATGAAGAATAAAACATCATCAGTGCCACTCAGTGGTTCTCAAACTTCTACTGGAGTACCCCCAGCACTGCACATTTTATTGTCTCCCTCATCTATCAACCACAACTCTTTACATTAGTGGAGACTTTAGATCTGAAATGTAGATTAGGGAGACAAAAAATGTGCAGCTGGGGGTACTTAATGGAGAGGTTTGAAAACCACTACACTAGTGGTACAAAAAGAGCAGGAGAAAGCACGGTTTTTTTGTAGTTTTATTTTGCTGAAAAAAAGAGAAAACTGTAAAAGTGGAAGTTAAAATACTTTGAGGTAAGCACACTCTGTTTTAAGTTAGATTGACGCCATGTTGTCAACCTGGCGTACACATAGCCATAACACACTTCAACCTATTAAAATCCGTTACATTTTTATTGGTTTAATTAGGTCAGTAACCGGGAACACAGGCCCGTGTCCCCCCATAGCAGCAAACACATGTACTGGGCGCTGTTGACATACTGAATTTCTGACACTTCCAGAAAATGATCACAGGCTATCTTTGATTGCAAGACTATTTAAACTGAGCTGACAATGGCCATCACAAAATTTGAAAAATTGAACTGAAAATTTTGTTTTAAATCTCTCACTGTATGACATTTTTCACATTGTGTGACATTATGATTATCAGGCTTTGTTAAATCGTTCAGGGCTGGAGCGGCTCATGATCACAGCATAAATTTCCATGAACACACACCCAGTTGTTTTCCAGTGGGCAATGCCAATCTTTCTTCTGGGACCGGGAGCTGAAATTCAGTCATTTTCCTAAAGCTCTCACTATTAACGTAAGGGATCGGAATGACATGAGGGTGAGTAAATGACAGCTGATTTAAAAAAAAAAAGTCCTCACCTTTTAGGGTAATGAATTAGAATGTCATCAGGTCTTTGAATAGTGTTCCGCTTTTCCCAGTGGCTCAGTGGTCGGATAGAGCATTGCGTTAGCAGCGCAAAGGTTGTGGGTTCGAACAGCTTCCAGGAACACATGTTTTACTGAAAAAAAATGTATAACCTGAATGTACTGTAAGTCGCTTTGGATAAAAGCTCTGATGGCGGCAAATGTAAAAATCATAAGGATCATGTGATGAAACACATTTTCATTGATCTTTAGCAATCTGTGGATAAATCCAGTCACCATGAAGTAATGTGCATTAAAGGAGAAGAAAAGGAGTCATTTTCACTGTCTTATTTAACTTTCAGTGAAAGTGACTACATACGGACAGGTATGGTGACCCATATTCGGAAAAAGTTCGTGCTTTGCATTTAACAAATTCCATTCAAAGTGCACACTTGTATAATGTATACAGCAGTTGAACGCACACACACCGTGTTATTTCCGTGTTCACACCTTTTCTTCAAAGATATAAGTGACTAATGAAAAGGTAGTATCCTCACACTTATCCTCGTATTCTTTCTCAGAGAAAAAATATATCTGTGAGGACTTCCAGTCAGGATTTAGACCATCTCATAGTACTGAGGCTGCTCTCATTAGAGTGACAAATTTGACCTGCTCTTATCATCCGATCGTGGTTGTATCTCTCTTTTAGTGCTACTGGATCTTAGCGCTTGTGTTCGACACTATCGATCACAACATTCTTTTGAATAGACTAGAAAACTTTGTTGGCATTAGTGGAAGTGCACTAGCATGGTTCAAATCGTACTTATCTGACCACCATCAATTCGTAGCAGTGAATGAAGAGGTATCATATCAATCACAAGTGCGGTATGGAGTACCTCAAGGCTCAGTACTAACTTATGGCCCGGTGAAACTTATGGAATGCATAGTTGATATAAAAAAGTGGATGACAAGTAATTCCTTACTGCTAGATTCCGAAAAAACAGAGGTGTTAATTATCGGACCTAAAACCCCCACAAGTAATAACCTAGAACACTGTCTAACACTTGACGGCTGCTCTGTCGATTCTTCGTCATCAGTCAGGAACCTAGGTGTGCTATTTGATAGCAATCTCTCCTTTGACAGCCACGTTTCTAGCATTTGTAAACTGCATTTTTTCATCTTAAAAATATATCTAAACTGAGACCTATGCTCTCAATGTCAAATGCAGAAATGTTAATTTATGCGTTTATGACCTCAAGGTTTGATTATTGTAATGCTTTATTGGGTTGATGTTCTGCATGCTTAATAAACAAACTACAGATGGTTCAAAATGCAGCAGCTAGAGTTCTTACCAGAACCAGGAAATATGACCACATTAGCCCGGTACTGTCAACACTGCTCTGGCTCCCTATTAAAAATCGTATAGATTTTAACATCTTGTTAATTACTTATAAGCCCTGAATGGTTTAGCTCCTCAGTACTTGAGCGAGCTCTTATCCCATTATAGTCTTCCACGTCTACTGCGTTCTCAAAACTCTGGCCATTTGATAACACCTAGAATATCAAAATCAACTGCGGGCAGCAGATCCTTTTTCTATTTAGCACCCAAACTCTGGAACAATCTATCCAACACTTTCGGAGGCAGACACACTCTGTCAGTTTAAATCTAGATTAAAGACCCATCTCTTCAACCTGGCGTACACATAGCACACTAACACACTTCTAATATTCAAATCCGTTAAAGGATTGTTAGGCTGCATTAATTAGGTCAACCGGAACCGGGAACACTTCCCATAAAACACGATGTACTTGTTACATCGTAAGAACACCTTCATTTCCAGCGATATTATCGACTTGATTGCAAAGATACTATTTAAACTGAGCTGAGATGGATGATGCCATCACAAAATTCAATGATGAAAATTGAACTGAAAATTTTGTTTTAAATCTTGTCATTTTACATTATTGACACACTATTTTTCCTATTTTGATATTGTGCAGTTGCTTTGTTACAATTTGTATTGTTAAAAGCGCTATATAAATAAAAGTGACTTGACCGTGAACACACACCCAGAGCAGTGGGCAGCCATTTATGCTGCGGCACCCGGGAGCATTAGAGATTCAATATTCTTCCTAAACACCAGAATAACTAACGTTAAGGGTAAAATGCAGTGAAGTGGTCATGTCACATGCTGATTTAAAAAAAAAAAATGTAAAGCGCCCTCACCTGCTTTAGGGTAAGTGGCAATTAGAATGTCATCAGGTCTTGCCTGAAAGTGTTTCACCTTTTCCCAGTTGTCAGTGAAGTGGTGGGTCATAGAAATTCCCTCAAAATCGAACAGCTCAGGACGACTAGTTAGTTTTATCTGAAATATTGAAAGGTGTCAGTTTAATTTTAAAGCTACACAGCAATGAATGGTCATTATAAATTCAGCACTGGTTTATAAGTCAATGTGAAAACAAGCATGATTTCAGATTATCAATTAATTTGTAATAAGTTTTGAAAAAAGAAAGTATTTCACTGTCATTTTCACTGTCTTATTTACTTTCATGAATATAACTATATTTTATGAACAGAAGTATACATGGATGCAAAGGCCTTTAAATGGTCTCTCAGTCTAGTTCTGTAGGCACACAATCATGGGGAAGACTGCTGACTTGACAGTTTCCAAAAGACGACCATTGACACCTTGCACAAGGAGGGCAAGACACAAAAGTTCATTGCAAAAGAGGCTGGCTGTTCACAGAGCTTTGTCCAAGCAATTAATAGAGAGGCGAAGGGAAGGAAAAGATTGGTAGAAAAAAGTGTACAAGCAATGGATACCGCACCCTGGACAGGATTTGAAACAAAACCCATTCAAAAATGTGGGGGAGATTCACAAAGAGTGGACTGCAGCTAGTCATGCTTCAAAACCACTACGCACAGACGTATGCAAGACATGGGTTTCAGCTGTCGCATTTTGTGTCAAGCCACTCTTGACAACAGATCAGAAGCGTGCCTGGGCTAAAGACAAAAGGACTGGACTGCTGCTGAGTGGTCCAAAGTTATGTTCAAAAAGTAAATTCATTTCCTTTGGAAATCAGGGTCCCAAGTCTGGAGGAAGAGAGGAGAGGCACATGTTGCTTGAGGTCCAGTGTAAAGTTTCACAGTCAGTGTTTTGGGGTGCCATGTCATCTACTGGTGTTGGTCCACTGTGTTTTCTGAGGTCCAAGGTCAACACAGCCGTCCAGCTGCTCTGCTTCAAACTTTATGGAGATGCAGATTTCATTTTCCAACAGGACTTGGCACCTGCACACAGTGCCAAAGCTACCAGTACTGGTTTAAGGACATGGTATCCCTGTTCTTAATTGGTCAAAACTCGCCTGACCTTAACCCCATAGAAAATCTAGTATTGTGAAGAGGAAGATGCGATATGCCAGACCCAACAATGCAAAGAGCTGAAGGCCACTATCAGAGCAACCTGGGCTCTCATAACACCTGAGCAGTGCCACAGACTGATCGACTCCATGCCACGCCGCATTGCTGCAGTTTCAGCAAAAGGAGCCCCAACTAAGTAAGTGCTGTACAGCTCATACTTTTCATGTTCATTTTTCAGTTGGCCAAGATTTCTCTTTCTTTGTATTGGTCTTAGATGAGATACTGAATTTGGGGTTTTCATTAGTTGTCACTTATAATCATCAAAATTAAAAGAAATAAACACTTGAAATATATCAGTCTGTGTAGAATGAATGTATACATTATACAAGTTTCACTTTTTGAATGGAATTAGTGAAATAAATCAACTTTTTGATGATATTCTAATTATATGACAAGCACCTGTATATGTTTAGTAATGGCAGGGATATTCTTATGTGAAGCACAGTAATTTCTACTGTGTATTTACAAACACTATATTTGTTTCAAAGTCATGTTGATAGATAAATGATTTATTATTTATACCTTGCTAGTTCTTACTTTAAAATATTCACACTCAAAGGTGAATGAAACAGCTGTTACAGGGGTTTCCAGCTGTCTAACCACAGTCAAACACCTGAAACAGCTAATTAAGATTTTCAGTATTAGTTGATAATACAGATGTGTTGGAGGATAGTTGCAAATTAAGTCTGCAGGATTGTAGCTCTCGAGGAGCAGGATTGGAGATCCCTGTGTTAATCTGTTAATGTAGGTCAAGTATTTCCTCAACTATCCTAAAATACTTTAAATAAATATTTACTTACCGAGGACATGTCAGGGATTTCCATTATGATGAAAAGGTGTCTTTTAAATCAGTTTTCTTAATCCTGTTTTTTTTCCTTTGCTCCTCTTCTTCTGCTGTCCTCAAATGTTATCTTGCAGCTCTTCCGTGTTAAACTACATTTCACGCTGTCATGCAATGCTGATATCTGCGAATCACAGCTTATCTTATCTTCAGAGTTGTAAATACGGACAATTTACATTGCCCCAACAAACCAAAAAAAACAAAAAAAAATTAAAAGCTGGCAGTTAATTGCAGTTATATTTAGAATCTTGGGAATCCTAAAAAACATTGGTAACACTTTAGAATACTGTTTCTTACTTACTGCATAACTAATAAGGAAATATTGAAGAACTAACAGGTAATTAGAAGATGTGTTAACTAATCAGTATGTAATGCAATTTTATGATTTTGTTAAGAAATAGTTAGCTAATCAATAACTAATGTATTCTGTCATATGTCCTGAAGAACTACTATTAATTATCTACTAGTTAAGGTTCAAGAAAAATAACTATGAAGTAACTACTAATGAACAGTCATACACAATTACATTGAGTTGTGACCCTTTCATTTAAATTGTATTATTATAATTAGTAGAAGTAGTAGTATGAGAATGCAATATTAATAAATTAAATACATATTATAGAGGTTTTGTTTGTGTAGTGAATTGTTTTGTGAGTGTGTTTTGTAAGAAATCAGCTTCTGATAGGAACCTCACCACCACTCCAGTGTCATGTGATAACTTACCTTAGTTTTTATATTTTATATACAGCACTGTATGTGTGCTTCCTCAGCATATACTATATTACCATTCATTTTTGTGTGTAAGGCAAGCACTGAGGGAAAGTGAAAATACAGGTAACTCATTAGTAATTAATAAAGAATTATCAAATCATTCGGCAGGATTTATTTAGAACCTGAAACAGTAGGCCTATTCTAAAGTGAAAATATTGGGAACCCATTAGTAATTAATAAATAATTATCAGATAATTCCACAGGAATGACTTAGAACATGAAACAGTATTCTAAAGTGAACATATTAGTAAATAATAATTACTACATAATTTTGACTCAAATCAAACTTACATTCTGTGGTGAGGCATTAACAACACAAAAACTACCCAAGACTAAAAAACAAATATGACCCAACAGCTATATCCCAGTGTTTCGGTAAATAAAATTCAAAGGACCATTTTACAGAGATTATCTGTAGTAAGTTGGATAGTTATGGCAAGGGAGTGGAGTTGGGGTTCCTTTCCGAAGCAGATTTCCTACAGAACATGCGTAGATTGCGCACAAAGCAATTATTTACCATACAGGCAAAAACTTATGTACAATTATAGTAATGAGTCCTTTTGAGTGTGCAGCAAACAAAACGCACATTTCATTCCCATTACAGGCTAATAATAGTAGTAGTGGACTGTAAAAAAGTTGCTACTGTAGTAGTACTTTGTATTTGTCCTTTTACTCAATTCATTTTGAAAATGAATAGGCCTACTTATACATTTACTGGAGTAATATTTGGTCACACTTAATATTACTCCAGTAAAATTATACTGTGGGCTGTGGCCCACAAATCAAGTACTTGAGTAAAAATACAGATACCCCAATAAAATATTAGGTCCCACTTTATATTAGGTGGCATTAAGTACTATGTACTAACATTTAAATTAAGTAAAATGCACTTATTGTTTGCATACATACATTAATTTATGTAATTACATTTATAATTACACTGTTGACCCATCCCTTACACCTTAACCCACCCTTAAACCTACCCATACCACCAAACCAGTCCCTAACCGTACCTGTATCCCACATCAATAACAGCTAAAGTGTTTTATGATACAATATGACCACAATAGGTACATTGTACTTATTTTTTGATGTAAGTACATAGTACTTAAGGCCACCTAATATAAAGTGGGACCTAATATTTTATTGGGGTATCTGTACTTTTACTCAAGTACTTGATTTGTGGGCCACAGCCTGATTATTATAGTGACTATTAGCGTGTAACTTTTCAGTAGTCGTTACTTCATAGTTATTTTTCTTGAACCTTAACTAATAGATAATTAATAGTAGTTCTTCAGGAGGTATGACAGAATATATTAGTTATTGATTTGCTAACTCTTACTTAACACAATCATACAATTGTATTACATACTGATTAGTTAACAGTAGTGAGTTAAGTGTTAATGAATAATTACTTGTTAGTTCTTCAATAATTCCTTATTAGTTATGCACTATATGCAGTAAGTAAGAAACAGTATTCTAAAGTGTTACCAAAACATTTAGTGATTGGGTGCAATATGACAAAAATCCTATACCTGAGTAATTCCTGAGCAATCTATAATGATACAGTAATGATCACAGTATAGAAATTATGTCTGAAATTAATTATGTCTCTTGATTACTAATTTGATTTTCAAGCCATATTCTATTTTACTTAAGATTGTTGTAAAAATGACTACATTTTGAAAACTCCAAAACTTGCATCAGACTTTTCAACAACTGGTTATTATTGACCAAAACCAACAACTATATTTACATAAATAGATTAGATTAATGTTTAAATACATTTAACTGTTCCAACATTTCCCCTAGACACTGAAAAAATTGAATAACATACAGGTGCATCTCAGTAAATTATAATGTCGTGGAAAAGTTCATTTATTTCAGTAATTCAACTCAAATTGTGAAACTCGTGTATTAAATTAATTCAATGCACACATACTGACTAAGTTTAAGTCTTTGTTTCTTTTAATTTTGATGATTTTGGCTCATATTTAACAAAAACCCACAAATTCACTATCTCAACAAAATAGAATATGGTGACATGCCAATCAGCTAATCAACTCAAAACACCTGCAAAGGCTTCCTGAGCCTTCAAAATGGTCTCTCAGTTTGGTTCACTAGGCGACACAATCATGGGGAAGACTGCTGATCTGACAGTTGTCCAGAAGACAGTCATTAACACTTCACAAGGAGGGTAAGCCACAAACATTCATTGCCAAAGAAGTTGGCTGTTTACAGAGTGCTGTATCCAAGCATGTTAACAGAAAGTTGAGTGGAAGGAAAAACTGTGGAAGAAAAAGATGCACAGCCAACCGAGAGAACCGCAGCCTTATGAGGATTGTCAAGCAAAATCGATTCAAGAATTTGGGTGAACTTCACAAGGAATGGACTGAGGCTGGGGTCAAGGCATCAAGAGCCACCACACACAGACGTGTCAAGGAATTTGGCTACAGTTGTCGTCAGAGGCGTCTTACCTGGGCTAAGGAGAAGAAGAACTGGACTGTTGCCCAGTGGTCCAAAGTCCTCTTTTCAGATGAGAGCAAGTTTTGTATTTCATTTGGAAACCAAGGTCCTAGAGTCTGGAGGAAGGGTGGAGAAGCTCATAGCCCAAGTTGCTTGAAGTCCAGTGTTAAGTTTCCATAGTCTGTGATGATTTGGGGTGCAATGTCATCTGCTGGTGTTGGTCCATTGTGTTTTTTGGAAACCAACGTCACTGCACCCATTTACCAATAAATTTTGGAGCATTTCATGCTTCCTTTTGCTGACCAGCTTTTTAAAGATGCTGATTTCATTTTACAGCAGGATTTGGCACCTGCCCACACTGCCAAAAGCACCAAAAGTTGGTTAAATGACCATAGTGTTGATGTGCTTGACTGGCCAGCAAACTCACCAGACCTGAACCCCATAGAGAATCTATGGGGTATTGTCGAGAGGAAAATGAGAAACAAGAGACCAAAAAATGCAGATGAGCTGAAGGCCACTGTCAAAGAAACCTGGGCTTCCATACCACCTCAGCAGTGCCACAAACGGATCACCTCCATGCCACACCAAAATGAGGCAGTAATTAAAGCAAGTCATTTTTTTCTTGGTTTTATAAAGTATTCTAATTTGTTGAGATAGCGAATTGGTGGGTTTTTGTTAAATGTGAGAAAATCACCACAATTAAAATAACCAAAAACTTAAACTACTTCAGTCTGTGTGCATTGCATTTATTTAATACACTAGCTTCCAATTTTAGTTGAATTACTGAAATAAATGAACTTTTCCATGACATTCTAATTTATTGAGATGCACCTGTAGATAGAGCATGCTTATTGAAATGTTACAGCTTGTTCTATTGCCATATTGATGAATCTTCTCTCCGTTGCTCTCCGAAGTCATTTCATGTAGTTCTATTCACTAAAAGGCACAGATTTAGTTGCTAGGAAAACTAATAAACACAATATAACTAAATCTCAAATGGTGAATAATTTATATCAACACATCATCATATTGCCCAGCCCTAAAACTGCTTCATGTTAAAGCATTAAGGCATTGAAAAGCACTATTCAAATACTTTTGACTTGACTCAACAAAACCCAAACACCTTGTTTTTATGACACAGTTTGTAGTGGCAGTGTGAATTGGCCTTTAGGGAGGTCAGATTGGCAGGATATGTCTGCTACACTGCTGTTGCTGCTGCTGTGGCAGAGCAAGTACCGAGACTTGATACTGCCAATACATCCACAACATGCTGCTGTGAGCATGTATGAAATACTGCTGCTGCAAATATAACATGCATGAAATAATCCCCCACAAAGCAGGAGACAGAAGGGACAATACAAACCAAAACAAGAACAAAGCAGATCTATCGCCAAGACATATGTACTACTGCTGCTACTCAATAGTGGTCTATAACTATGCGTGCCTGGGCTACCACGCCGACCGGCTTAACAATAGTGGCCTATGTCTATGTCTGCACAATAGCACTTAGGTTTTTTTTCTTCTTTTTATTCAAAAACATTCCCAAACGCATTACCTATATCATGAAATATCTTGATTTTTACATAGATTTTGATTGTCAAAGTAGCCTAATGTAGTCAATTAGCTGTGCATAAAAACCTGTCTGTTTAGTTAAGTAACAGACATGGGTGTCATGCCATAACATATGTTTAATGTGACTGACTTTATATCTAATGTGAATATTGAAAAAATTGTAAGTTAGACTACTTATCATAACACTTTCATTGTACTGAAAGAGAGCAAAGAACATTTACATTATCAAAGATAATTTTTACTGATAGTCTAGAGTTGAAGCACTCTCAAAAACTCCCATTAAAATCACTGAAGCTGTTAACACTGTGAAATGAATATCTTACTTACAGATTCATACACACATCTGCACTTTGTTGTTTCTACTGAGATAATTTGCCAGAAAGTCAGCGAGCGAGTTAAGAAAACACTGACATTTTAGAAATGACTCATCTGAACACCTCTGATTGGTCATTGCATTAATAAGCTCAACAGAATCGTGTGTGATTGTTATAATGCGCAGTGCTGTAAAACGCATCTGTCTCAGCGCTAGCCAGCGAATGCAGATTTAAATTTGAATTTAGCAGCTGATGATATTATTGATGATATGATGATTTAATCACACTGGTGTGATTGTAACAAATATAGAAAATATTATTTGTCTATTTTTTGTCTTTTGGAAGCTGCATTCAAAATCCACTTGGCTCAAAAATCGGAGTCAAAATCAAAAATACCTTTGAATGGGCATGTCACCTCTCTCATTAGTTCAGATTGAGTAAGACTTATCGGACTGCACCATCTAGATTTTCATGCCAGAACTCTATATTTCTGTCATGACAAATCTCAGAGATCTACACACCCACATGAAAACAGTGGCACAACCAGTGTTTATATAGAAAAGGCAACATATCAGATGAATTGCGGGAGCGCCGGAGTTTATGGCTGATAGAATAATTATCTAGCATTAATTCTGCTCATAGCTTGTCTTGAAAAACGAAGACAGTTTGAGTTTCATCGTAGGAGATGTTACACTGCAGGACTGTGCGCCAAATCTTCTGACACTGCCAGAATTTCGTAAGAGGTGAAATTTGATCGCAACAGCCATTAATCGGCTGTCGGTGAACATGTCAAACCAGTGATCAAAGACTACAGATTTTAGCCTAGGATTATAGGAATATTTTAGGATTTAAAAAATTTGTCTCAGACGACTAAATCATGGCCAAAATTGCACAGTGTGAGCCGGGTTTAAGACTAGTCTAAAGCTTTTATGAATTTGTGCAACCAGCCCCTGAAATCAACAACTGAGACATGCTAAATTTGCAGTGCTGGGTGCTCCAGGAACGTAGTTGCAAACCATTACTTCAATAGCAGTTAGTGTATAACCATTAGTGTATCATAGTTAGTTCTTGACGTTACTGCACTTTTTATAATATTAAAAAAATAATTGGTGCATGTACAAATTTCCAGAAGTCACTATTTAAATAGCTTTAAGAGTAATATTTGTGTCATTAACTCATGTATACACTTTACTGTAGTGTTATGTACTGCTCAAACAGAAATGCAGGGTTTACATACATTGACTATACCTACATGCACTAAACTAACTTTTCGTCATTTAATATTTATAAAAAAACTGCCCTCTTTGAACTCCTTTTCTTGTTCATAATTTTCTCACTGGTGACTGACATCTGTGTATTATTCTCAGTAAGATGTCCTATTTTCAATAGTGAATTACTGTATGTTAGATCCTTTTGAGTAAACGTTTTTGTACAGTTGGTCACAAATTTGATCATACAGTGACAGTAAGTCTAGGTCAGTGGTGAAAAAGTCATTCACAATGTTAATACTTGACTATGTGCAATGAAGCAATACTAGAGCGGACTTTGTCCAGATAAACTGTAATCCTGGTATTAACTTACAAAAAAGCTATATTATATCACCACTTTGTGCTATTTACATAAGTGGGAATATGTTCATTTTCTACCCTCTATACATAGTACAAAAGGTTGTATATAAAACCTAAGTATCAGTCTTTATGTATTTCATGACAATTCAGCTTATAAATTCTTATTAGGTGGTGGTTGTGTATCAGCCTTCCTCACCTAGCAAATCTCTGATGACCTTACATCTTGGCTTCTACTTCTGGTGACTCCTGGCAGGCTGCAGTTCTGTAAAATCAAGGTTCAAGGTTCTTTTTTATTCGTCACATACTCAATTATACAGGATATAATCAGTAGTGAAATGTAAATCAGGACAGGTCCGCTCAATAGACAGTGCAAAAAATGAAATACAACAAAACAATATATATAATGTGGCGTGGTGGAAGGATCACACGACAAGGAGAGCTCAATAAATACCCCGGAGGGTGGATTTATTCACAAACAAGGTGAGTCGAAGTGAAGGTGTGCTGGCTGAGGTGCTCTGGTGCTCTCCAAGTGGGTTCCGGTGCGTGGTGGATCGTGCTGTGCTTCGGGCAGGGCTGGATCGGTCACACGCTTGCTTCTGGAACAAAAGGAGAGATCGCACATTAGTTCTCAGCATATTGGAGATACGTTTCTCCTCGTTTCCGGGCCTCCCACGGCTTATCTAGCCGTGGGCAAACGAGCCTCAGGTGTGGCCGATCCCGCCGTGATGAGCTGGTGCAGGTGATTCGTGTCCGTCTCCAGGGCAACGCTGATGAGTGTTCGGGACGCTCGTCACACTCCCCCCCCCCTAAGCGTTGTCCTGGTCCCGGTGGAAACATAAGGTAACAGCAAGGGGGAGACTGGGGGTGGGTGGGGAGTGACCCCTGACAGACCTGCAAACGCTGACCAGATCCGAGAGAGTCCGTCCGCGTTGGCGTTGGAGGCTCCGGCCCGATGGCGGACGACGAAGCAAAAATCCTGGAGCGCGAGGAACCACCGCGTCACCCTGGCGTTAGTGTCCTTGGCCCTAGCCATCCATTGGAGGGGCGCGTGGTCCGTCAGGAGCGTAAACTTACGGCCCAGCAGATGGTACCGCAGCTCCAGGACTGCCCATTTTATGGCCAGAGCCTCCTTCTCGACTGTCGCGTAGTTCTTCTCGGCTGACGTCAGCTTCCTGCTGATGAACAAGATGGGATGTTCCTCGCCTTCCTGGACTTGCGACAGGACGGCTCCCAATCCCGTCTCGGAGGCATCTGTCTGTAGCAGAAAGGGGCAGCCGAAATCGGGGGCGCGCAGGACCGGTTCCTCCGTCAGGGCGCTCTTGATCCATTGGAACGCCTTCTCCGTCTCGGGGCTCCAGACCACGCACTCAGGCTGCCCCTTTCTGGTCAGGTCTGTCAGAGGGGCGGCTAAGGAGGAGAAGTTAGGGATGAAGCAGCGATAGTACCCCGCCAACCCTAGGAATGCCCGTACCTGAGTCTTCGTGCTCGGTCTCGGGGCGGCGCGGACGGCTTCAACCTTTCTCTCCTGGGGCTTGATGAGGCCCCGTCCGACCCGGAAGCCCAGGTACTTGGCCTCAAACAGCGCTAGGTGGCACTTGCGAGGGTTGGCGGCGAGTCCAGCCCTTCGAAGTTCCATAAACACCCTCCGCAGCCGGTCTAGGTGATCTTCCCAACGCTCCGAATGGATGACCACGTCGTCGAGGTACGCAGCTGCGTATTGCTGATGGGGCCGGAGGACTATATCCATGAGCCTCTGGAACGTGGCTGGGGCCCCGTGTAGGCCGAAGGGAAGGGTCCGGTACTGCCAGTGGCCACTTGGGGTCGAGAAGGCAGTCTTTGCCTTGGCGCTGTCAGAGAGTGGTACCTGCCAGTAGCCTTTCGTGAGGTCCAGGGTTGAAATATACCGGGCCCTTCCCAGGCGATCCAGGAGTTCATCCACTCGGGGCATTGGGTACCCGTCGAACTCAGAGACTTCGTTTAGGCGCCGAAAGTCATTGCAGAAGCGGAGGGTGCCGTCTGGCTTCGGGACCAAGACGATTGGGCTGGACCACGGGCTGCGCGATGGTTCAATCACCCCTAACTTCAGCATCTGTTGAATTTCGTCCTCAATAGCCTGCCGACGAGCCTCTGGGATCCGGTAGGGCCGTTGCCTCACAATGACTCCGGTTGGTGTCCTGATGTCGTGTTGGAGGAGGTGAGTTCGCCCGGGGACTGCGGAGAACACATCTGAGAACTGACCGATCAGGTGCTGCAGCTCAGCCTTTTGGGTCGCCGACAAATCCGGGTTCGTATCCACCAGCACGGGCTCCACGGTGGCAAGGGCCACGGTCTGTTCCCTGGTGCCTACCCATCTCTTTAGCAGGTTTACGTGGTAAAGTTGTTCAGGGCTCCGTCTTCCTGGTTGTCGGACCCGGTACGTCACGGGCCCTACCTTCTCAATGACCGTGTATGGCCCCCGCCAGGTGGCCAGGAATTTGCAGGCGGCCGTGGGGACCAGAACCATCACCCGGTCGCCTGTCTGGAACTCCCGAGGCTGAGCTGCTCTGTTGTAGTGCCGTTGCTGGGCCTGCTGGGCTTTGGCCATATGTTCCCGGACTAATGGCGCAACACGGTCGATTCGCTGCCTCATTTCGGCGACATGCTCGACGAGGGAGCGGTGTGGGCTGGGCTGTTGGTGTTCCCACGCCTCTTTTGCCACGTCGAGCAGTCCACGAGGTTGTCGGCCGAAAAGGAGCTCAAACGGGGTAAAGCCGGTGGACGCCTGCGGGACTTCCCGTATACCAAACAGGACGTACGGCAGCATCTGGTCCCAGTCCCGCCTGTCCTCAGCGGCCACTCGCCGCAACATCTGCTTCAAGGTTTGGTTGAACCGCTCGACGAGCCCGTCCGTCTGGGGGTGGTACACGGTCGTCCGCAGCTGCTTTACCCGGAGCAACCGGCAGAGGTCAGCCATTAGCCGGGACATGAACGGGGTTCCCTGATCGGTCAAGATCTCCGCTGGTATGCCAACCCGGCTGAAAAGCATGAAGAGCTTGTGGGCGATGTTCTTCGCGGTGGCTTTTCTTAGGGGAATGGCTTCGGGGTACCGGGTGGCATAGTCCACGATGACGAGGATGTGTTCGTGTCCCCGGGCCGACTTTGGTAACGGCCCCACCAGATCCATCCCGATGCGCTCGAAGGGCACCTCTATGATGGGCAGCGGAATGAGCGGCGTGGGGGGAGGAGGCTTGGGGGAGGTCTTTTGGCAGACCGGGCAGGCTTGGCAGAAGCGCTTAACTTCGGCCTTCTGGCCAGGCCAGTGGAACCGGTCCCGAATTCTGGAACAAAAGGAGAGATCGCACATTAGTTCTCAGCATATTGGAGATACATTTCTCCTCGTTCCCGGGCCTCCCACGGCTTATCTAGCCGTGGGCAAACGAGCCTCAGGTGTGGCCGATCCCGCCGTGATGAGCTGGTGCAGGTGATTCGTGTCCGTCTCCAGGGCAACGCTGATGAGTGTTCGGGACGCTCGTCACAATAAATATAGGTAAAAATAAAATAAAAAGAAGAAAAAATAAGGAGTAAAATGTGCAAACAAATAAAATGTGCAATACAGTATACTGTGGACTTAATAAATAATAATATAAACAGGGATGTGCAAGAAGAATGTGCAAACAGGTTGTACCGGGTGTATGGATGGTGGAGAATAGTGAATGTTTTACAGTTTCTTAAATTGAGTCATGTTGATATTATGAGACTGAGTATGAGTTTAGGAGCCTGATGGCCTGAGGGAAGAAGCTCCTCCTCAGTCTCTCAGTTTTTGCCATCATGCTCCTGAAGCGCTTGCCAGATGGCAGTAAAATGAAAAGATGGTTACCGGGGTGATTTGAGTCCTTGATAATTTTAGCAGCTCTGCTTTTGCAGCGTTTGAGGTAGATGTCCTGCAGAGAGGGGAGAGCAGACCCTGAGATGCGCTCAGCTAAGCGCACAACTCTCTGCAGAGCTTTGCAGTCCTTATTTGAGGAGTTACCATACCACACTGAGATGCACTTTCTTGAAATACACAGTTAATACACTTTCTATGGCCCCTGAATAGAACGTTTTCAGGATTGCTGGTGAGACCCTGAATTTCCTCAGCTGTCGCAG
Source organism: Ptychobarbus kaznakovi (assembly GCA_027422405.1). Classification (NCBI taxonomy): domain Eukaryota; kingdom Metazoa; phylum Chordata; class Actinopteri; order Cypriniformes; family Cyprinidae; genus Ptychobarbus; species Ptychobarbus kaznakovi. Next base: position 1,468,436 of record CM049810.1, read on the forward strand.
ATGGTACAGTCTTTGACTGGCTTTCTTGACCTGTGTTTGAATGTGTGCTGTCAAAGTCAGGTCCTCGGAGATGTTTACACCGAGGTACTTGAAGCTGCTCACCCTCTCCACAGGGGTCCCACTGATCATAAGAGGAGTGTAGGGCCGCTGCTGTCTCTTCCTGAAGTCTACAATCAGCTCTTTAGTTTTGCTCACGTTCAGAGAGAGACAGTTGTCCTGGCACCATAATGTAAGTCTCTCTACCTCATCCAAGTATGCGGTCTCATCATTGTTGGAAATGAGGCCCAGAACCACAGTATCATCAGCAAATTTAACAATAGAAGTGGAGCTGTGAGGACACGCAGTCGTGTGTGTAGAGATAGTATAGCAGGGGACTCAGGACACAACCCTGTGGGGCTCCTACGTTCAGGGTGATAGAGTTGGAGGTGAACTGGCCCATTTTCACCACTTGAGGTCGGCCGGTGAGGAAGTCTTGAATCCAGTCACAGAGTGAAGTGTTTAGGCCGAGGTCTGAGAGTTTGACAGCTAGCTTGATGGGGACTTTAGCATTGAAAGCTGAGCTATAGTCAATGAATAGCAGCCTGACATAGTTGCCATTTTTGCTGTCAATGTGTGAGAGGGACGAATGCAGGACCTGAGAGATGGCATCGTCAGTAGACCTATTTGGGCGGTAGGCAAACTGAAGAGGGTCCAAAGTAACAGGGATGGAGGAGCAAATGTGGTTCTTTAAAAGTCTCTCAAAAACCTTCATGACTGTTGATGTGAGGGCAACTGGACGATAGTCATTCAGGCAAGAGGGTTTACTGTTCTTAGGCACAGGGATGATGACAGATTTTTTAAAGGGGGTGGGAACCACAGAGGTAATGAGGGACTCATTGAAGATGGATGTAAACAAACCAGCAAGCTGGTCAGCGCAGGACCTCAGAACGCGGCCAGTAATCCCATTAGGTCCGGGTGCTTTTCTGACGTTCACCCTCTTTAGTTCCCTCCGAACCTCGTCCTCCGACACTGTGATAACATGATCATCGCTGCTCTGTCTGCTGCTTCCTGACGCGCTGATCGGCAGAGTCACGCTGCCGCCATTTTGGAGAAAATAGTGGCACTTGAGATTTTGGTAGTTCAACACTGAATTCTTTACCTTAATTCTTAAGTTTTTTTTGCAGCTGGAGAATTGCATCCTTCTCTTTTTTCACTTTTGAGTAATTGTGTAATTAAGTGAGTAATTCTGAGTAATTACGTATTTGAATGTTTGAATAATACTGCTTGAGTAATTTTTCAGTGTCAGTTAAATCTAAATTAAATTTGACATCTGCATATAAATGCGGGATTCATTTTTAAATTGCAGTGGACAGGACAATATATATATATATATATATATGTCAAACTAGGAATAGTATATAATATTATAGCGCTATAATAGTGCTCTTTTAAAGCTAGAGCACCCTCACTAATTTCAGAAGCACCCTCAGGTTGTCATGGTCCTGCTGGTGTGCCCAGGCTGGCCACCAGATGTCTCTGTGTGGGTTGAGCACATGGCTTGTTGTTTGTTGGTGCCATGTGCTCCCATGTCTATTGTCTGCCCCCTCCCATCTTGTCAATTAATCATTGTTTCAGTGGCTCCAGCTGTGTCTCCCTCGTTACCCTCGTTTGTCTCCCTATATAGCCTCCTGGTGTCTGCAGTCCTGTACTGATCCTTTGTCTTACGTCGTGAGTGTTTCATGCTGACTGTGCTCCAGTCTTATGCCTGCCTGCCTGCTTGTTTTTCCCCTTTGGGGTGGTTTATGTTCTTTTGTTTGATCTTGTTATTAAAACCCTGATTTCCTCTGCATTTGAGTCCTCGACCTCATCTCTCCTGACAGAACGGATCAGCCACCATGAGGACTCAGCAGAGGAGGGGTTTGGGTCGCCCATCACCTGCCACTATCTCCAGCCCCCTATACCAATGCATCCTCCAGTTTGAGGCCCTGAGCTCTTGCCGTCAGCAGGGCAATAACGTGAGGAGGTTTGCCGTAGAGTTCAGTGGTGCAGCTGAGGGGTTAGGGTACAACGATGCGGCCCTCAAAGACCTGTTTAACAGTGCCCTGGATGAGCCCCTCAGCTGGTGGAGGATGAGGGGGCTGGACCACCTGAATTTTGGGCAATTTGTGGATTCTTTGGTACGTTCCCCATCCCAGGTGGTGGGCGACGAAGCTACAGCTCCTCCAGTGGCAGCAGACGGAGCTGCGGTGCCCCTAGTGACGGCCGTCGAAGCTGCAGTGCACCCTGGGATGCCGAGGCTGGTATGTAAGCTGGAGGATCCCCCCATGAGGTCTGTACGGGCAGCCGGCATGTCTCCAGTAAACTCCGCTCCAGAGCCCACGGAGTCCTCTCCAGAGCCCGCTCCGGCCCGTGAGCCCACGGAATCCGCTCCAGAGCCCGCTCCGGCCCGTGAGCCCACGGAATCCGCTCCAGAGCCCGCTCCGCCCCGTGAGCCGACAGAGTGCGCTCCAGAGCCCGCTCCGTTCCGGGAGCCGACAGAGTCCGCTCCAGAGCCCGCTCAGTTCCGGGAGTCGACGCAGTCCGCTCCAGAGCCCGCTCCATTCCGGGAGCCGACGCAGTCCGCTCCAGAGCCCGCTCCGTTCCGGGAGCCGACGCAGTCCGCTCCAGAGCCCGCTCCGTTCCGGGAGCCGACGCAGTCCGCTCCAGAGCCCGCTCCGTTCCGGGAGCCGACGCAGTCCGCTCCAGAGCCCGCTCCGATCCGGGAGCCCACGCATTCCGCTCCGGTCCGGGAGCCCACGGAGTCCGCTCCGTTCCAGGAGCCCACGGAGTCCGCTCCGTTCCGGGAGCCCACGCAGTCCGCTCCGTTCCGGGAGCCCACGCAGTCCGCTCCAGAGCCCGCTCCGATCTGTGAGCCCATGCAGTCCACTCCGGTCCTGGACCCCACTCCGGTCTGGGAACCCACAGAGCCCGCTCCAGGGCCAGCCCCACCCTGGCACCCCTGTGTGCCCATTGCTCCAGGCCCTCTTCCATTCCACGGGCCTGGCCCACCCCCCTCCTAGACATTTTTCTGTTTAGTGTGTGTTGAGCGTCTGGGATCCGCTCCTTAAAGGGGGGGTTATGTCATGGTCCTGCTGGTGTGCCCAGGCTGGCCACCAGATGTCTCTGTGTGTGTTGAGCACATGGCTTGTTGTTTGTTGGTGCCATGTGCTCCCATGTCTATTGTCTGTCCCCTCCCATCTTGTTACCTAATCATTGTTTCAGTTGCTCCAGCTGTGTCTCCCTCGTTACCCTCGTTTGTCTCCCTATATAGTCTCCTTGTGTCTGCAGTCCTGTGCTGATCCGTTGTCTTTCGTGTGTCTTATGTCATGTGAGTTTCATGTTTGACTGTGCACCAGTCTTCTGCCTGCCTGCCTGCTTGTTTTTCTCCTTCGGGGTGGTTTTTGTTCTTTTGTTTGATCTTGTTATTAAAACCCTGATTTCCTCTGCATTTGAGTCCTCGACCTCATCTCTCCTGACACAGGTAGGCTACTAATACCAACAAATGCATTACATATACCATTATAAATTACAAAATGATTAAAAGTTTAGTTTTAAATTAACGAATTTGTTGTAAATTCAATCATTTAATTATTAACAAAAAGAAAAGAACAACTAAACATATTTGTTCTTGTCAGAACTGTCAATTTGTGGCAACTGTTAACTTATTAATTGTATGCATATATGTTGTTGCATTTGTCAGCATCTGTTGTGGTTAAGCACACACAGATGAAGATACTGGCAAATAGTCTTTAATAAATTCAAAGACAAATTCAAGCTCAGGTAACCAATGTAAACACAAACGGTAACTGACAACTGAATAGCAATACAAGAGGAACTTAAATACACAGTCATAAAGAATAAAATAGCAAACAGGTCTGCAATTAATTAATTATCATAGCAACTAAAGATGAGACAGGAACAGAAAATAAAGGAAACTGGAAACAAAGATGAGTAAAATAAAAGTCCTTGATAGAGAAAGTAACTGAACTAACTTATTGTAATAATGAGTATTTGCATTACATTTGTAGTTACACAGCTTTACACCCAATCACTATACCCAATCCTTACCCCAATAACCCAGCTCTAACCCCTAATACCAATCCTAACTTTATTATTATTCACACCTTATACATGTCTTTAAGTGTCTTTAACTATTATTTACAAACATTTAATTTGTTAATACATTAATTAATATGTAATTTACGCATTAAACTCGTGGCCACAATACAATTATGTCATTCCCTCAACATAAGAAGTCGAGGCCACGACATAAGGATGTTGTTACCTCGACAAAACGATCTCGTGGCCACGACATTTTATTGCGTACTTCAGAACCACGCAAGATGTTGAAACGAGATTTTGTTGGCAAGATGGCCGCTCGCTCAGAGACAACAATATTTCAAGAGATAATAGTTCAAGTGTATGAATCACTTTTATGTTTTGCAGTATTGTTTCTGGAGCTGATAACCTAAAAACATAACCTTCCTCGGCAATCTGACTTTCATGTGTTTTTACTTTCATTAATAATATATGATGTTCTAATGCACCCCAAGGAAATGTAAGTCTGTTTAATGAAACCAACTTATTGACAACATTTCCATGCTCGTTTCCGACACGAGTCGGGGTCGTTTTTAAAGATAAGCCTGTCAACATGCATTGCCTATGAGAACAATGGTGTCACCTTACAACCCATTTTGTATTTAAAATTAAATACAACCTTGTTCCCTCGAGAACAGAGCGCGTGTGCTCTTCGCCCAAACACACAACGCAAAGATCGTGTGCGTCATCTGGTGTCAAATAGCGCTGACACGGATCCGCACACTTCCTAAAACGTTTCACGGTAGACATTTCGGGTGAATCCCATTTCTCTGTCTTACCCCTTCCCCTTCGTCTTACCCCTAGCCCTTGTCCCTTGAAACCGAGTGGTAAGCGCTAGGGGTGAAAACATACCCCTATGAAATGAGATGCCACTTGGTTACTGTTACGTCATCATACATCGTCACTAGCTGGCTGCTACGTCACCAGAGACGACAAGTGTTGATCACAAACTCTCCGTCTGCAAGTGTGTGTATGTCGATTGCGTGGGTTTTAGTGATGTTTTTCTCTAGTCAGAGAAATTCGGGACTGTTGTGCAAATCAGCAATGTAACGTTAGCGTGGAAAAATAGCAATTTTTAAAAACGTTTCAATTAAGAACATGGTTGCAAATATATATGTAAGTTACAGGACAGTGTAGAGCACAAAACTAGACTGTCGTAATTTTAAATAAATTAAGCAGAAAATACTCTCTGGATGATCTGGCCGCAGTGTGTTCTGGGTACCTCTTAGTTTCAAGTAAGCTCGTGAAATTGCCAACCCCTTCCCCTTAGCCCTACCCCTCGCTCAAAACGAGAATTGGGACAGCCCTTACTCACGTGAACACGCAAAACTAAAGGTAAGGGGTAAGACAGAGAATTGGGATTCACCCTTCTTCTTACCTACAGACACAAATGACTTCTGAAGACAAAAAGAGGATGACGTATCGCACAGGTGCTCCTTTTATACCCACAGTCGCTCATTAGCTTACGTCATGGGCTTCCGCCTGCCAATGTCAAGTTCATTGTAGTGTTTCTTTCATGCATCAGACACCGGACACGCTGTAGGTGTTCCCCTAGCGCCCTCTAGAGGATGCAGCGTAGAGTTCCCTCTCGATAGGGAACAATGTCCCCCATTGAATTTGCCTTTACTTGTCCACAAGGACAGTAAAACCAGACATTTTTTACATTGTGGACCGGCCTGCGGTCCCCACAAGGGAAAGAAAATATAAAAAAAATATAAAAAAAAAAATAATAATAATTGTAAATTATGCTTATCTGAAAGTGTAACATGCAAACAGGTTTTCTGTAAGGGGTAGGTTTAGGGTTAGGGCATACAAAATATAGTTTGGTCATAGATAACACAATTCAGATGACTGTTCACAAAAACACAATTTATTATTGTCTAAACGTTTTTTTTTTTTTTAAATAGCACCAAACAATTTCCCCCATTGAATTTGCCTTTACTTGTCCACAAGGACAATAAAACCTGAAATGTCTGTGTGTGTGTGTGTGTGTGTGTGTGTGTGTGTGTGTTTTGATGCTGTGAGTGACTTGTTTTATGTTTAAAGCTGTTTTAATTTTTTTTCTATGTTGCAAAAGCTCATTAACAAGCACCAGTGCATCCTTAATAATTAAATGAGGAGAGATATGACTAGAGTTTCTATAGTTTAAAAACTGCAGTACAATACATTATGGAATATCTGGTTCCTGCGCAGAATATTCTTTCTTAGAAATCTGTGCCAGTAAGTGACACTGGTTGTGTAATTTGAGACTTGTGTGACATATCTATATTATTGTCAGATATGCAAAAACATTTAAATTGGTGCAGGAACTGGGTTAAGCAAATTAAATGTAAATGTAAATGTAAAATATACATGAATAACCTTCCTGTTCTAAGGTCACTGTTTCCCTAATTCAATAGGATTTTATGAAACAACAGATGGTGTTGCTGTTTTTTTGCTTAGTCAATTGGAGATCTATGAAATGATGTTTTCAGCATTTTCATTTCATTCAGCAATTTTTATACTCAAAATGTGATGTAACACCACAGTTATCACACTAAGGGTGAATCCCAATTCTCTGTCTTACCCCTTCCCCTTACCCCTTACCCTTAGTTTTGCGCGTTCACGTGAGAGTAAGGGCTGTCCCAATTCTCGTTTTGAGCGAGGGGTAGGGCTAAGGGGAAGGGGTTGGCATTTTCACGAGCTTACTTGAAACTAAGAGGTACCCAGAACACACTGCGGCCAGATCATCCAGAGAGTATTTTCTGCTTAAATAATTTATTTAAAATTACGACAGTCTTGTTTTGTGCTTTACACAGTCCTGTAACTTACATATATATTTGCAACCATGTTCTTAATTGAAACGTTTTTAAAAATTGCTATTTTTCCACGCTAACGTTACATTGCTGATTTGCACAACAGTCCCGCATTTCTCTGACTAGAGAAAAACATCACTAAAACCCACGCAATCGACATACACACACTTGCAGATGGCAAGTTTGCGATCAACACTTGTCATCTCTGGTGACGTAGCAGCCAGCTAGCGACGATGTATGATGACGTAACAGTAACCAAGTGGCGTCTCATTTCATAGGGGTATGTTTTCACCCCTAGCGCTTACCACTCGGTTTCAAGGGACAAGGGCTAGGGGTAAGACGAAGGGGAAGGGGTAAGACAGATAAATGGGATTCACCCTAACTCTCATACAATCTCATGTATACACATTGTTCTTTTTTATTTCCTCACCATCTCTGAATTGAGAAACCTTTGTGACTCTAATCCAACTATAAAACCACTCCTGAGAGCTCAGAAGGTTACAGTTTGTTTCACAAGAGTTTGATTTAATTTGTAAATTTATGTATGAGGAGATGTTTGTGGTGTAATGCTCTACTTAGTAACTGATTGACATATGCTTCGTGAGTTTAGATATGGAAATAGGCATTTTCATCGGTGAATAGAGTGGTTTAAGCAAATAGAAATGTGTTTTAAGCAAATTAAGAGTACTATATCACTTCTTTCAAACGGCTAGCCACTGCACATACCCGTTTCATGACCAGCGATTCATCTTAAACCATGCTTCTCATAAGAATTTGCGTTTTCTTTTTGTGTTTCACCATTTGTTCCTTTTTCAAAATTTCCTGGCCACATTCCACATCTGACTTCAGCTTGGAGGGAGATTATTTATTGGGTGGCCTTTTTGCTTTACATGAAATTGACCAAGTGACACCCCTTTTCACCCCAGAGAACACTGAATGTTTCAGGTAAGCAAAGACATTTTACCAGTCTAGGGTTATCACTACGCAGTATTTTAAATAAAAAAAGCATTTCATATTTCTAAACTGAATATTCAATCACATTAACTTCCTCATTGGTGTTTTTTAGGCACAGTACCTCTGCATCTGGCTATCAGATGTTGCAAGTGATGAGGTTTACTATTGAGGAAATTAATAACTCCACCACTCTTCTGCCAAATGTTTCTCTGGGCTATGAAATTTTTGACCATTGTTCTAATACAAAGAACTTCCGTTCAGTTTTAACTTTTATCTCAAAGAATGGCTCAATAAAACCTAAAGAAAAATTAAACAACTATCAGCCTAAAGTGATTGCTTTAACAGGGCCATACGGAAGCACAAGGACTATTACAATTGCACCACTAATTACAATGGGCCTTATACCAATGGTAAATGTACTTTCTTTTTACAAAACAAAATACCAAGTTACTATATAATGCTAAAGTAAATGATTTGTTTATAATATAGTGTTTTCTTCTCTTTCAAAGGTGAATTATGGAGCTTCTAGCTATGCATTAAGCAATAAACTTCAGTATCCTACTTTTGTAAGAACAATTCCTAGCAACAAAGACCTGATAGAGATGATTATTCACATCATACGTTGGTTTGGTTGGAACTGGGTTGCCTTTCTTGGTAGCCAAGACAATTACAGTTCAGATGGACTTAAGCTGTTTAACAAGTATATCAGCAATAGTGGCATTTGTTTGGCCTATCAAGAGGGCTTGAGCCTAAATGCAAACTATAGTCAAACGCTTAAAAAGATTGATATGCTCAACATCAATGTCATTGTTGTTTTCGCTGTGCCACAATATGCAGTCAACATAATCAAAACAGCCATTGCGGAGAATATCCAAGACAAAATATGGATTGCGAGTGAAACCTGGTCAATGAATCAACAGCTTCCAAGAGAGCCAGGAATTGGCAAAATTGGCACAGTCATTGGCATTACGGAGAGATTGTTGTCTTTGCCTGGATTTAATGACTTTGTCTATAAAGACAGGAGAACAATTAATGCCTATGGCGCTGAGAGTAACATCCAGAGTAGGAGTAAGGCATGCAATCAGGTTTGTGATTACTGCCCATTGTTGACAGCAAAGGAGATTATAAACGAGAATCCCACATTCTCCTTTGCCATCTATGCTGCCATATATACCATAGCTCGTGCATTACATAATGTTCTGCAGTGTGACATGAATGCATGCACAAAAAACACAAAGGCCAAGCCATACATGGTAAGTGAATACATTTTAATTAATGAAAATATATTGCAATGTTTTGATTAATTAGATAATTAATAATTATATATAATGTATACTATTATTATGAATAAATAAATAAATGAATAATATTTATGCTATGCATGTTATAATAATATGATTATTATTTATTAATTATTTGTCTTTTGTATTTGAACACACTTCAACTTAGCTTATGAGAGAAATGAAGAAGTTGGATTTTCCACTTAACAACCGCCAGGTGAAATACGATGAAAATTATGATCCAATCATCAGTTATGCTGTTGTGCACTGGCAGACTAACGTGAATCCTCCTCAGTTTGAGATGGTGGGCACATATGACACATACCCAAAAACTACTTTTACCATTGACAACTCTCTCTTGCCCTGGCATACCAATGATTCTGTAAGTCGTAATTATTTACTATCTAAACATTTACCTTTGTAGATTACAGTTTCTCTCAACCTGTTTGACATATTTCTACAATTGACAAAACTCTCAAAACAATTAACACTGCTGTCTAGCAAAACGATTCATACTAATTATTCAGCTAACACAAAAAGCAAATACTGATGTCAAAACTTTATCAGTTGATAACATATTCATACATATGTATATTGAAAAAGCCCACTTATCATAAAGATGACAAAATAGAGAATTTTTGGTAACACATCAATATAGGGATCAATTCTCATGATTAACTAGTTGCTTATTAGCATGCCTAATATTAACATATTGGCTGTTTATTAGTGCTTATAAAGCACATTTTCTGCATGACCATATTCTACATCCCTAATGCTACCCAATACCCAAACTTAACAACTACCTTACTAACGATTAATAATAAGCAGCAAATTATGAGTTTATTGAGGCAAAAGTCAAAGTTAATTGTTTTTTTAATGGCGAGAATTGGAACTTAAAATAAAGAGTGAACGATCCCCCCCCCCCCCCATGTCTGTTTGTCTTGAGCTATGGATCTAAACAAAGGACGGGGTGAATTCACTTGGAATTCATTCCTGGCATACATATGCATAACTCTGCCGCTGCTGTTACTTGGAGAAGAGTTATATTTTCTTAAAGGTTGTGGTCGAACATCATCTATCTCCAGGAAGAGTAATCTCACAAATGGATCCAGATATGGTGGAAGCAACATCAACACAAAATGTACGTGATTTTTTCTAACCAAAGCTGCATGATGGAATTCAACAGTGGTCCAAACCCAAGAAAACCTTGCTATTTATTTTTATTGCTGTTGATTATAAAAAAGAAAAAAAAAGCACTGAACGACACACAAAATAGATGGTGATTTGGTCATTGTTGACCAGTGACACACTGTGGCAGACCAATAACATTCCTCTTTTTTTTTTCTCCGCTAAGATTGAATATAGATAGAATAGAGCTCAGGAAGAGACCATGATTTATCTTTTAGATGGTACCTCATCATTCCCCAATCCTTTTAGTGCTCACCCTTGAAAGTGTAGAGGGAAATCTTCCTCTTTACTCTTCACAGATTACTTCATTCACACGTTAGTTTAGGGACCAATTCTCATTATTAACTTAACTATTAAATAAGATTTTTGCATCAATAAATTCTTAATGTGCTGCTTTTTAATAGTTAGTGAGGTAGTTGTTAAATTTAGGTATGGGGTAGGATTGGGGATATAGAATAAATATGGTCATGCAGAATAAGACATTAATATGTGCTTTACAAGTACAAATAAACAGCCAGTATGCTATATCCATGTTAATAAGCAACTAGTTCATTGTGACAAGTGGTCCTTAAAATAAAGTCTCACCTTACTCAACCCTCTCCACTTATTCTCATTCTCTGCCCTTCACTCTCATTTATTATATTTGATCGTGGTTATCTCGGATAATCCCCCATATGCAAAGCAAATGCAAAGTCAATTCCTTACTCATGCATAAGATATCAATTTGATGCTAGTAGAATAATGAAGATGGCTTTAGTTTAGCTGTCTGTTAGTTGATTTGATAGCAGATCTGATAAATGTGTGTGTATTGTTTATGTAATTTGTATGTTTTTTCAATTTCAGTATGGACATTACATAGTGTTCAGGCTGTGTTAATTGTTTGAGAACACTGATCTTAGTTACAAAACCTATAAATATAATAACATATTTTCCATTCCTTAAAGGTTCCTTTCTCAAACTGCTCTACTGAGTGTAAGCCAGGATATTCAAGGCAACCTGAAGGTTTTCATAGTTGCTGTTTTACATGTAAAAAATGTCCACGTAACAGCTATGTGGATTATTCTCGTAAGTAGCTTAGTTGGCACTCAATGCCACCTTGGTATTTAAGCATCTTCAGTCAATTCTATCACCAATACTTTACTGGAATTAGGATACTTTTTGAAATGTGAAAACAAAACATTTTCCCATGGATTTAATATTATCATGGCTCTTTGTTAAAATGGTATTACTTAACATTCATTTTATTATTATTTTTTTTTTTCAGGGGACCCCTATACCTGTTTTTCCTGTTTAGAGAGCGAATGGTCTGAAGAAGGCAGTACGACATGTAAAAAACGTATTGTTGTGTATCTTGAGTTTGCAGAAATATCCTCTGTCATTGTCATGGTTTCTGCCACATGCCTAATTATTCTCCTTATTGCCATATTTTGCCTTTTTGCCTACAACTTCAACACGCCTGTGGTAAAGTCTGCTGGAGGCAGCATGTGTCTCCTTATGTTAATGTGCTTGATTATGTCTAGCATAAGTGTGTTCTTTTTCTTTGGAAAACCCACATTTGTATTTTGCCTCCTGAGAAATGCCATATTTGCATTTTTCTTCACTATCTGTATTTCCTGTTTGACTGTCCGTTCCTTTCAAATTATTTGTGTTTTTAAAATGGCTGCTCAGTTTCCTAAGGTGCACAGCCTTTGGGTAAAGCACAGCGGACAGTGGCTCTTCATTGCATTTTCTTCTTTTATTCATTTAATTTCTTGTGTGATATGGATGACTGTCTCTCCTGACAAACCCATTGCTGACTCCTGGACTTTTAAAGACCAAATTTTGCTCATGTGTGAAATGGGGAACGCAATAACCTTCACCATAGTTGTGTTTATAAGTTGGTTTCTTGGTCTCCTGTGTCTCATATTTTCTTACATGGGAAGAGATCTGCCTAAAAATTACAATGAGGCCAAATCAATAACCTTCTGTTTAATTTTGTACTATCTGAGCTGGATTGTATATTTCACAGCATACCTCTCTGTCAAAAGCAAGTACATCATGCTCCTTAATGCAATGGCCCAGATATCTAGTATAAATGGAATTCTCTTCAGTTATTTCATACCAAAATCTTTCATCATAACATTCCAACCGCAAAAGAACACTGCTGCATACTTTCAAACATCTATTCAGAATTACACCCAAACCATTAGTAGGACATAGACAACAACAAAGACGCATGTAAAGTCTAACATTTAAAGTAAATCCATCCTAAGGAATTGCAGTTCACTTTAGTTGGAGGATGCTTATGTTTTAAAGTACAATTGTAGACATTTGACAGATAAATACATGATTTGACTCTCCACGTTCCTTGTAAACATTAGCATATAAGAACTTTCATGTATGTGGTTAAATTTGTTGCTGAAGGTTAGAGTGTTGACAGTGTAACCTTAACTCTTAAACTGTTGATGGCTTAGATTATTCACTGTTATGCTGCTACAGTCTTAAAGAAACAAGTAGGTAAAGTAGAGAAGGAAGATTCATTATGGGGTTCATTTCACTAAAACACTAATTTATTTATGACAATAAGAAGATTAAATTGAATATTTATATAGCTGTTGTTTACATGCTAGCAATTAGACCTAAGAATATTTCCTTTTTACTTGTAAAAGAATATAATTTTCAAACCCTCCCTAACGTACTAAGTGACCAATAGACCCTTTTTCTGTTAGTAAACATTGTGACGTTTTTCTGTGAGCGGAGCTAAGCTGGAGGCAGAAAGATCCTCCTTGCCGCTTCACTAGCGCTTGCTGTGAAGTCTGTTAGATTTTTTTTAATAACTGGAGAAATTCTGATTTTACCTCTATATGTACTGTCCGGGACCACGATTGTTGTTTGAAAATGTTAACTTTAATGGACGAAACCAGATTGGCCGTCCCGCACACGCTTTAACTCAAAGGATGGAAGATCTGACAGGATTACCTCCAGTCGAGTGACTCGCATCTAGACAAACTCACCGTGTTTATCTAGTCATGAAGTATATGTGTAATAATATATTTAAATTTCAGCAGGCAACTATTTGTACAGCTACATTATTATTCCAGCCACAATTAATCACAACAATATAAAATTAATATGATTAAGCATATAAATTGTCAGTTTGTTGTTTTACACTCATGCACACAGACATTTCATACATGACATAGTGAGATGCATAAAAAATCTTTAGGTGCACCCATAACAACAAAAGACAATACTTTATTTAACCTTTTCTGATAAGAAGTGTGTGCTGCAAACGCAAGCATTTTTACTATAATTTTTGTATAGTCCGCTTGTTTTATCTCGGTTTTTTGGTCTGGCAGTGGCAGCAGGTATTGCCTTAAAATTTCAAATTGGAGCCTCTACAACATCAATTCTGGCACCCAACATCACAACAAGATTATATTTTAAGCTCCTTGTGTAGATGAATGTTCGCTGATTTGAATGGGCCGCCTCCAGTTTTCGCTTTGTTTTGCTTCCATCTAGCGCTGTGACATAACTGTGACGTCGGCCCGAAAAGGGTCAATAGATAGGATAAATAGATTTTTGAGGTTTGGATTGCCAGTATGCTTTATGTCACACTTATTGTCCATCCAAACCCACATTTATAACCGTATATAATACATACTTTTTCATTACAAATTGATTTTTTTTTTTTTTTTTCGTAAAAGACTGTGCTTATAAATCATGATACAAGGCATCTTATAGGATACAGACTGGATGCGGATGACTGCAGAGACCATCTGATCTGGATGCAGACTGGATCTGGGTGGCTACGGTGACCTCGGAACAATAAAGAGACAGACTGTTATTAGAGTAGATGCCATCCTTCTAACGATGTAACAAGTACATTGGGTTCTATGGGAAGTGTTCCCAGTTCCAGTTGACCTAATTAATGTAGCCTAACAATCAAGAATGATAAAAATGTCAACATTAATGATGAGATATAGATGAGCAAACCCATAAATATAATAGTCTATTTTTGAGGGCTTTACAAGCCTGCTTCGACTGCACTGATTGGAGTGTTTTTGAAACTGTGGCCAATGATCTGGACAAGCTCACTGAGTCTGTAACATCCTATATCAGTTTCTGTGAGAACATGTTCATTCCTACCAGGACTTATTTAACATACACAAACGACAAATCATGGTTCACTGCACAACTCAGACAGCTTCGTCAGGCCAAAGAAGATGCTTCAGGGATGGGGACAGAGTCTTGTATAAACAGGCCGTATACACACTAGCAAAGGAGATCAGAGTGGCAAAGATGAATTATTCTGAAAAGCTAAGGAACCAATTCTCTTGCAATGAGTCTGCATCAGTGTGGAAAGATCTGAAAGACATAACCAACTACAAGACACCAGTACTGTGTAGAAACAACAACTGGCAGACAATCTGAATGAGCTTTATTGCAGATTTGAAAAAACACCCCGCACCTGCTCTGAACACCTCCCTACACAACCATTAACACCTCCTGCAACCCCAGTCTCCCCCACTCCTGCACTTCAGATCAGTGAAGATGATGTGCGTCAGGTCTTCAGAAAACAGCAGAGCAAAGGCTTATTTATACTTATGCGTTGAACCTACGCCATAGCCTGTGAGTGGTATGCAGTATGCAGTTCTCAAAAAAATTGGCATGGGGGCAACAAAGGGCTGAAAAAGCAAGACATTTGTAAAAGATTCAGCTGGGAGAACATCTAGCAACTAATTAAATTAATTGACATCAGGTCTGTAACATAAAAGGGTTGTTTTGGAGAGGCAGAGCCTCTCAGAAGTGAAGATGGGCAGAGGCTGTCCAATCTGTGAAAGAGTGCGTAAAAAATTGTGGAATACTTTAAAAACAACATTCCTCAATGTCAAATTGCAAAGGCTTTGCAAATCTCATCATCTACAGTGTATAACATCATCAAAAGATTTAGAGAAACTGGACAAATCTCTTTGCGTAAGGCACAAGGCCGAAGAACTTTGTTGGATGCCTGTGGTCTTCGCACCTCAAATGACACTGCGTCACTCATCGGCATGATTCTGTAATTTACATTACTAAATGGGCCCAGTAATACTTCCAGAAACCACTGTCGGTAAACACAATCTACCGTGTCATCTGCAGATGCCAACTAAAGCTCTATCATGCAAAAAGGAAGCCATATGTTAACATGGTCCGTAAGCGTTGAGTTCAAAAGCCAGCATCTCTGATGGTATGGGGGTGCATAAGTGCATACGGTATGGGCAGCTTGCATGTTTTGGAAGGTATATAAATGTTTTAGAGCAACATATGCTGCTGCAGGGGGCAGATGACGTGTATTTCAGCAGGACAATGCAAAGCCACATACTGCAGCTACTTCAACAGCATGGTTTAGTAGTAGAAGAGTCCGGCTGCTGAATTGGCCTGCCTGCAGTCCAGATCTTTCACTTATAGAGAACATTTGGTGCATCATTAAACGAAAAATATGTCAAAGACAACCACGAACTCTTCAGCAGCTGGAAACCAATATCAGGCAAGAATGGGACCAACTCCTGTAGCAGGCATCACATTTGAAATGAGCTCATTTTGTGCAATTTTATTTCAATTTCTCAGTTTAAACATTTGTTATGTTATCTATGTTGTATTGTAAATAAAATATTGGCTCATGTGATTTGAAAGTCTTTTAGTTTTCCTTTTATTCAAATTTAAAAAACCTCCCAACATTTCCGGAATTCGGGTGGTATATTTTAATGTTACAGCTTTTATTTAAAATAAAACAAAGCAAAGGACAAGTGTCTTATCATTTATTATGAAACGTAGCATTATACATCACTTTGTTGTCCGCGACAAACTATGTTGTTCTGCTATGATACAAATCCTTGTGGAGATTGAAAGAATGCCATCTTCTCCTGTTACATTGTTGTCTCTTTTTTGTAGTTTTAAATAAACTATCTGTCATTTGATATTTATATTTAAGGCTGATGCTTCTCCGACAAGCTGCTTCTTCTTCGGCTTTTGCCGTGGTACTGCAGACTAGTGGTTTGCATGTGTACTTCATGTCGATGCGAAGAATGATGTAGAAGCATAAATGAAAGCCGACGCACAGCCTATGGCGTATAGGCTGAGGCATATGTCCGATGCAGAAGTATAAATCAGCCTAAATAAATTACCAGGCCCAGACGGTGTCACACCAGCCTTTCTGAAATCCTGTGCTGACCAGCTGGCCCCCATCTTCACACAGATCTTCAACAGATCACTGGAGCTGTGCGAAATCATCCCTATCCCAAAGAAACATAAAATTACAGGACTTCATGACTACAGACCTGTGGCTGTAACGTCTGTGGTCATGAATAGTGATGTTTGGTTCTTGAACGAATCGTTCTTTTGAACTGGTTCTCAGGAAGTAACCAGTCGAGCTGGTTCATAAATCGAACTGAATCGAACTTCAGTTCCGGGTTGATGATGCAGGACGCACAGCCAAAGTAGCACGTCCAACACAAAAAAAACAAAATGAGCCAGTTCAACCAACTGTCGAAGTTTGCAGAGGATTACTGAGGACTCAACAAGAACCAAATGAGCCGTGGCGAAGTTTGCCGATCATTACGAAGATTCTGATGAGTGAGTAGACGATACTGTGCAAGCCTGAGGAGCGTACTGTAAATATGCTTATTATGACTGTTATTAATTTACATTTTATTAAAGCTGCAAAAACCTTTTTGTCGAGTGATGTAAATAAATTGTACAATACTTTGTGAATGCATATTATATTTAAAGTTGCTTAAGCGAAATCAAGGGGTTTATAAGACTGGTTTATTCATTATTTATACTGTAGACATGTAGAACATATCCGCGTTTGTGCATCAATGTCTGTAATGTGAGCTGTTGGTGTGAAACTTTTAGGAATCTTATCCAAGTTTTAGGCTAGTCAATAGTCAATTGGTCAGTTAGTCGTATCTGACATAAAGGATCCGCGAATGAAACTGTGACCCCAAACACCATTAACTTAAGTGAATTATGTCAATAATCAGCAATATGCTTTCACACAAATAACTTTATTTTTTGAATGTTTCAATATGTGTTGACACAAATTACTTATTTCAATTTTTCTTTGATACAACATTCTGAGTTGTTAGAAAAGAAATGCGTAGAGACTTTATTGTTTTATTATATCCGCTATAGCAGCGGTAAGCTGTTTGGGCACTTTGGGCGCAGTGACTGCGAAAAACACATTGCCCTCGGCACCCGGAACTGAACGGGGTGCTTGGAGGTTCAACCGAGGCAGCTTGGGGGTTGGTCCGGCAACTGCGAGACTTGGCTCCTCCCTCTTCCTGTACCATAGATCAGGACGATGCCTTTGGCGCTGGGTCCAGCACAATCTTGGTCCGTGGCACTTAGGAGGTGGGCGGCGTCTAGCCGAACGAGATCTGTCTTGAGGCGCAGGCTTGGGTTCTGGCTGGGTAGCCGGTGGTACTGTCTTGGCAGGCTGGGGAGTCGGCGCAGATCTTGGCGACTCGAGCCAGCTGCAGAGCTGGAGCGCTTTGGCAGGAAGTGCCTAAGACGAGGGGTTTTAATTGTTTTGAAAGAAAACCCATTAAATTGTCCACCATGCCAAGGTCCACCCTGTCATCTTGTTGTCCGCCCTGTCATCTTCAACTTTTATGAAAATAAACAAATTAGCAAAACATTGTGTGTGATTTATTAATAAAAAAATCAGGGGCAGTAAGTATTGTTTGAAAGTTTGACTAAATATCTTTGTTGTAAGATTTTTTTAGAAAAGAATGTGCAACTATAGTATATTTTATTGGGCAATACATATTTTGATTTGAATAATAATGAATAATTTAATTATTATCAAAATACTTTTCCAATAATCTAAAATGTTTTGCTGGTTATCTTTCTGCAAATATACATTTTACAATCACTATGCAATGAAAAATATTTATACTCTTTTGAATTTGTCCATGACAGGGTTGACATCTTTTGTGGTTTGTTCATATTTTGTCTGCCTACAGTTAAATTATAAAAAGTGCTGGAGCTTTACCAACAAGCATTTCTTACAGACTAAGGTCTACTTAATACAACAAATATGAGGTTAAATGAAAAATCTAAGATTTTTGGGGGGTAAATTGTGAAGTCTCAAAAGCACTTATGGTGATTTTGACCCTTCTGCAATGAGGAGCGAGCACGTGCGCATGGTTGCCAGATTGCTTAAAATAAGCTAAAGACCTGGTAGAAACTGTATCCTTTTAACGGCGAAGCTCTGATTAGAGGATTTTAACTCTTGATATCTGGCAACCGCACTCATGAAAGCTTGTGGAGTAGAGGCGTGTAGAGCAGTCCGCAATAACATTTTGGCTGTGTTCGAAACCGCATACTCAATGAATAGGTAGTGCTTACTAAAAATGTAAGGGGACTAAAAATGTTTGTGGCTTACCCTCCTTGTGAAGGGTGTCAATGATTGTCTTCTGGACAACTGTCAGATCAGCAGTCTTCCCCATGATTGTGTAGCCCAGTAAACCAAACTGAGAGACACACATGCTGCATACTCAATGAGTAGGTAGTCCAATTTTAGTCCTTACTTAACGAGCGCTAAAAGAGTACGTACTCTACAGCCAAATCTCATTGAGTATGAATGCGATCTGCCATGTTGATGTTGTCATGTGACCTATGACGTTATAACAAGTGCAACAACATCTCGATTATGAATTTAACCACAGTTCCCTGAATAGGGAACGAGATGCTGCGGTGATGTCACTGTATGGGAACACCCTTTGGTGTGACGAATATCTGAAGCCCTGTACCATCCCGCCAATCCTATCGGCCAAATAGCACTTGGCACCGCCTTATGCATGCGTAGGCATAGTATACCTGCGTGCTGCGCACTATTTCTCTCAGATTTCATGGACTAAGGAAACGTTATCAAGGTACGGAGCGGCCTGAACCGCAGCATCTCGTTCCATATTCAGGGAACTGTGGTTACATACGTAACCGAGATGTTCCCCTTCATAGGTCACTTCGATGCTGCGGTGACGTCACAGTATGGGAACGCGATACCCTCACGCCTGACGTACCTGAGATAGCTGGGATCCGAGGAAAGCATCTGCTCAAGCGGAAAGAACACGGGAGCCAGGGGTCGTCCTCACATCCAGGCTGTAGAATTTGACGAAAGTGCTCGGTGAGGACCATCCTGCCGCAAACGCATATATCATCCACTAGACTATCGGTACCGATATATACCATTGCTGTTTAGTTATATTGATTTAGAAAAAAATAAGAAAAAAATAAGAAAAAAGATTAATAATGCATGTTGCATTATTTAAATATAAATATTCATTTATCAACAGTCACAATTACTTGCTCATCATTATAACAAGCTTCATTAATCATTCTTCACTTATTGCTAGATGTGTTGAAAACAATAAAATCTTGATGACCTTCTGGTCATTTTTGTTGTTGTTGGTTACTGTAATTTTCAACAGTATATAATTGCTTATTGTGTTTTGTACAATACATTGGTAATTACTGTGATTTTCTACATTACATAATTAGTTATTGTGTTTTCTATAATCCATTGGTAGTTACTGTGATTTTCTACAAGACATTGCTGGTAACTGTGACACTCACAGTACATCTTACATTACAGCAATTTTGAGTGAAACTACAGTATTCTACTGTGAACTAGTATAAAGTAATTTCCTGTGCACAAACACAGTAAATTACTGTAGATTTCACATGCATCTTTTACAGTGTAGATCAGGCCATCCATCCAAAGCGGGTGACAGAGCCAGGAAGACATTGATAAGAGAAGCTACCAGGAGTCCAAAGGACACTTTGAAGGACTTGCAAGGCTTTATGTCTGGGCCTGGTTAGTCTGTCAAGTCAAGTCACCTTTATTCATAAAGCGCTTTTAACAATACAAATTGTGTCAAAGCAACTGCACAATATAAAAATAGCAAAATAGTGTATCACTAATGTAAAATTACTAGATTAAACACTCATTTTTCAGTTAAAGGCATTTCATTATTGAATTCAGTGATGGCATCGTCCAGCTCAGTTTAGTTTAAATAGAATCTGTGCAATTAAGACGGTGATATCGCTGGAAATGAAGTGTCCCCAACTAAGCAAGCCAGAGGTGACAACGGCAAGGAACCAAAACTCCATCGGTGACAGAACAGAGAAAAAAACCTTGGGAGAAACCAGGCTCAGTCGGGGGGCCAGTTCCCCTCTGGCCAGACAAACCAGTAGTTTGTTCCAACTGCAGCAAAGTCAGATTGTAAGGGCTCAACTGGTTCCATTGGTCTTTTCCCTAATGTGTTCATACTTCCTGGTTCTAGTAAGAACTCTCGCTTCTGCATTTTGAACCATCTGTAGTTTGTTTGTTAAGCGTGAAGAACAACCACCCAATAAAGCATTACAATAATCTAACCTTGAGGTAATAAATGCATGAATTAACATTTCTGCATTTGACATTGAGAGCATAGGTCTCAGTTTAGATATATTTTTAAGATTGAAAAATTAAGTTTTACAAATGCTAGAAATGTGACTGTCAAAGGAGAGATTCCTATCAAATAGCACACCTAGGTTCCTGACTGATGACGAAGAATCGACAGAGCAACTATCAAGTGTTAGACAGTGTTCTAGGTCAGTGCTTCCCAAACCTGTCCTGGAGGACCCCCTGCCCTGCATATTTTGTATGTCTCCCTTATCTAATACACCTGATTCCACTCATCAGCTCGTTAGTAGAGACTGCAATAACTAAATTGGGTGTCTGATTAGTGAGACATACAAAATGTGCAGGGCAGGGGGTCCTCCAGGACAGGTTTGGGAAGCACTGTTCTAGGTTATTAATTGTGGGGGTTTTAGGTCCGATAATCAACACATGTTTTTTTCAGAATTTAGTAGTAAGAAATTATTCGTCATCCAGTTTTTTATATCGACTATGCATTCCATAAGTTTCTCAATTTGGTGTGTTTCACCAGGCCGAGATATAGAGCTGAGTATTATCAGCATAACAGTGAAAGCGAACCCCGTGTTTCCTGATGATATTTCCCAAGAGTAACATGTAAAGCGTGAAAAGTAACGGCCCTAGTACTGAGCCTTGAGGTACTCCATACTGCACTTGTGATCGATATGATACCTCTTCATTCACTGCTACGAATTGATGGCGGTCAGATAAGTACGATTTGAACCATGCCAATGCACTTCCACTAATGCCAACAAAGTTGTCAAGTCTATTCAAAATAATTTTGTGATACCTTCTTGCAAAAGGTACTATGGACGAGACCAAAATTTACCTTTTTGGACTGAACTCCAAGCACTGTTTGGCAAAAAGCAAACATAGTATACCACTGAAAACACACCATACCTACTGTGAAGCATGGTGGTGGCAGCATTATGTTGTGGGGGTGTGACATTGAACATTAATGGAAGGTTAACAGAAAACGTTAAAGAAATAACAAGAAATGTGGCAGAATTTGATGAGAAATCATATTCGGATGACAAAAAGCTGAGTAACGCACAGTCATTCTTAGACTCTAAGATAATCAAAAGATAAATGTATCCTCTATTAAAATATGTGACCAATAGATTTCTTTAGATTAAATACTTTACTGTATTAACAAACTCAAAGACCATAAGTCACCTGGAAATGATGGTTAATTAGTGAATTTTATAAATATTTTCAAAATAAATTATCATATTTTTTGTTAGCTCTTTTTAAAGAATCAATACAACAAGGTTATTTACACAATTCACTGAGACAAGGTATAATAACTTTGTTACCAAAGCCCAATAAGGATATATTTTTTTTTAAATTGCGTCCAATTACACTGGTTAACAATAATGCAAGATATTTAAATGTAAATGTAAATGTAAATTTTGTCTGTATATTCACAGAAAAATGTAAGATCTGTCTTGATCCTATAATTGATGAATGTCAATCAGGATTTATTAAAGGGCGACACATTTCTAATGATATTAGGCTTATTTTAGATTTAATTGTCTACAACAAATGTATTACAGATAATAGTTTTATTTTATTTGTTGATTTTTAAAAAAAATCAATTGATACTATCGATCATAACTTTATGTTGGAGACCCTACATTTTTTGGGGGGTTTTGGAGAATATAAAAAAAAATCTATTCAGACACTATATAATGACTGTAACAGCTCAATTAAGTTATCACATGGAACAACATAAAGGTTTAAAATAGTAGAGATATCAGACAAGGCTGTCCCATTTCACCTTTTCTTTTCTTGCTTGTAACACAAACTATGGCCATAGATATTAAAAGAGGATTAGATTGTGGTATTAGAATTTTAGAGAAAGAGTTGAAATGCTCTCAACTAGCAGACGACTCAGCCATTTAAACAAATTTATTAAATGAAACGGAAATTGACTGGCAATAGCCTTGGGAGGAAGAATCCATAAAACACTTATTTGATTGTTTATTTACCCAAATGTTTTGGATTTATAATGAATATATAGTACTTAAATAAAAAAAATTAAAGGTTGATTCTCTAGTAAAGATATATTTTTGTTGTATAAAAATAAGAGATTGGAGCAAAATTAGATAATTAAATGAATAATTATGCATGGGAAATACCATATACACAAACAAAACTAGTCTAATAATAACATTATGTAAAACTGAACTTAAGCGTTACATTGAAGCAAAAAGGATGTATAGAATTGTTTTAATACTTTTCTTATATGGATATTTCTTGTAAGTTATCCCCTGTAGTAGTTTTTTTTTCTTTCTTTCTTTCTTTTCTTTTTTCAGTTTGTTCCTTTGATGATGTGTATGTTGATTATGAATGAATAATGAATGTACTTGATAGTGAAAACATGCTGTGAGCCTCTATATATGTATGTTGTGTTAATGCTCTTGTTATGTAATTAAAAATAAAGTAAAATAAAAAATACTAATGTGGTTCAAACGACGGAGATGCAACCGTGTTCGAGAAACAGTCGTGACTAGCTAGTTAGTTTCCACAACAATGCATCAAACTATGGTGGTTAATCAGCGAGTTAGGTTGTTGTACAGGAAACCCCTGCACGGTACATGAAACAACAAACGCTGTGTGTTGTCGACAGCCTGTTTGTATGATCTGGTGCACAACAGCCAATCTTCCAGGTAGGGAAGAATCAGTATGCCTTCCCGTTTAAGTGGCTCCAATGTCACCTGAATGACACATGTGAACACCCTGGGAGAAAGAGACAGGCCAAACGTAAGGACTCTGAACTGATAACTTCTGCTTTGAAAAGTGAATTGAAGGAACTTTCTGTGATGTGGGGCGATGGCGATGTGAAAATACACATCCTTCAGGTCCACTGAAGTGAACCACATTCCAGGTTCGATTGCATGTCGAACATCTGCAATCCGCAACATGCGGAAGGCGAGACGCTTGAGGCTCTTGTTTAAGCGCCTGAGATCCAGGATGGGCCTGAAACTTCCATCCTTCTTCCGAACAAGAAAATAATTTGAGTGGAACCCCCCCGGGTTGGAAACGGGGGTCCACTGGTTCTATTGCACCCTTCTCCAACAAGTTTTGGATCTCTTTTGAAAGGGCCAGGACCTGATGCGGATCCCTGACAACTGTTGGATGAACCTAGGTGTTCACTGGGGGTCTGTGACGGAACTAAAGACAATATCCTTTCTCGAGTGTATCGAGAAGCCACTTGTTGTCTGTAATGCCTCTCCAATGATGTAACTGAAAGGCCGAAAACTGTCCCGCCACAGACCCTGAACCCCTAACGACGCCGGGGAACATTGCCAATATCTTTGGGGGGGGCGCCGATGAGACGGTGCAGGGCGAGTTGATGGCCTGAACTGGGAAAGTGGCACCTCTCTTCTCGAAGACAATCCGATTCGAGAATCCTGCTGCGGTGGACTGTAAGACTGCCCGTTGGGCAGCTAGTGCAGGGTAGCTCACGCTACGCCCAATATGCTGGGAACGAGACTCAGCTGCTCTTACCCTGCGCTCAAGGGCCTCCTGAGTAGCTGGACCGAAGATCTGACCAGGAGCTAATGGCAATTGGCGGAGGTTGTTGCGACATACTTCAAGGAGGCTGAACTGAGCCAGCCACACCTGCTGCCTAGCTTGTGTGACAAGCCCAAGTGCTTTCCCACTAGAAAAGGCCATTGACCCCAAAGCCTGTAGAGAAACCTCAAGCAGTTCTGATGAATCATTATCCTGTGTTGTTGATGACATGGTTGAATGAAGTGCCAACAACAAATGAGCCATAGAATTCCCAATACGAGTCAATCCTGAAACGGTGTTATATATACGAACCAGCAAATCATCAGTACACCTACATGCCAGGTTAGGGCAGCGTAGATCCTGCTTAAGGGCTTCATCCTGGGACACAATCAATGAAGAAATACACGGCTCTACTGAAGGCATGTTACCAAGACATTTCTCCTGGGCATCAGCCATTGCAGCTAATGTGCGTGCCACTCGATCCGGTCTGGAAGAAGAAGCAGAGTGAAAAGCTGAAAGAACAAGCTCAGTAAAGTCAGGGCAGCTAGGTATCAGGAAATCATCTGGCCGAGCAACTGACCAATGCAAGAGGTTTGAAGATCCCAACGCTGGAGGGGGTGGGTCCAGATTTAACTTGGCAAGGGCCATCTTGACTGTGTCCTGCAATGAAAAAGCCATCGAAGAACCAGCACACTGCAGACCTGAGCCCTCATTGCTGTGGGAGTGTTGAGACTGAGAGTGTACAGAAGAAGTCTCCTCTAAGGGTAAATAACAGTCCTGCTAATCCATAACCAATGAATTTGAAGCCGCCAAGGACAGTGTGCTCAGGTCTTCCCTAGGACATTCGGCAGTTGGCATAACCCTGGGCAACAAGGGGTTAACTCCTGATGCTCTCACCTCCTCATTTGTATTCTGAGCAGCAGACGGCAATGGTCTAGCCAAAAAAGCCTGAATGCCCTGCACAGCATTAGCTAACTCAACTACCTGTTGAGATGGTGCCGCAGTCGGAGCTCGTTTCTTTCTTGGAGGACCCTCAGTTTTGCTAGCTGAGCGCTTGTTACCTGTCTGAGTCCTAGTCTTGACTGGTGTTAAGCAATCTTCACTTCCCGGCTCAAACTGCGCCATTCTCTGTTGCCTAATTTCCAATGACATTAGACTACATTCTGGGCAAGGATCAGTTAAAGCCTCCTTAAGATGGTCGGTGCCCAAACAGCCAGGGCAGTGCATATGCACATCCATAAGATCCATAGGACCTGAACACGTAGAACAGGAAGCATCCATTGTGCCTATGCCTTTGGAAAAATAACCCTGGTCAACCAATGGGTTAATACAGTGATAATAAGGAACTGCAATAATAACACGTTATGTGGTTGCCACAGTAACCGCATGCAGTAACCGACGCCCTGGTTACCAGATAGCACTAGTCGAATGTACAGATATGCACATGCGGTGAACACAGAACCCTGGTAACCCAATAAGTTCTAGTAGTACTCACCACAGCAGCTGGAACACTGCTTGTAAGGACCCTGGACAACCAATGGGTCCATATAATCCAATTCAAAAATCCAATAATTCAACGCAATTGCGCTGTCTTTGCTCTCTTGAGACACAGCTATAGGGAGGTGCAAACGCCAACCCAAAAGCTGTGCACGCTCAACGAGATCTGTCCGCGAGAATGACAAAAGACCGACCGTGACGTAGTCGAGAGCTGATATAGCTTTCGACAAGTCATCGGTCAAGGTCACGTGTGACTGAATTAATACGAGATTCTCGATGTGATGCGCGAGACTCAACTCCTTCCACCATGTACTGACCGTCTCTGGTGGTCTGGAACAGTGTAATAGAATAGCGGCTCCCTGATGCCTGCAAAATACAGTATAATGTAGTGATGGTGAAATTAAGCTTCATGAAGCTTAAAGCTTGGTACACAAAAGGGTTAATTTCTGGAGGCTTCATTTGCTTATAATACCACCTGGTGGCCAAAGAGTGTAAAACAAGCAGATATATTATGGACAGAGGTGTAAAGTCCAGGGGTCAGAAAGTAAAAGTCCTGCCATGTGTTTATTCTACCTATGCACTCAGCAGTTGATTTCACTAGAGGAGGAACCAAGTCATTTATTTCAATTCACAAACGAGTCTCGAGTCAAATCAAGTCCTCAAAGAGTTAAAGTTAATGAGATAATTAAGAGACTAATTAAATGATGATGATCTACACCTGCTGTTATTGAAAGAATTACAGAGGATCAAATGTTGATGTTGTTTTATTGGTTAAAATGATGCCACCATCATGGAGATCAGCGTTTGCTTTAGACTTGGGATTTGACTTGAGACTTGAAAGGAATGTCTTGGTTCCTTTGGTGAAATCAGCTGTTGAATTCATGGGTGGAATAAACATATGGCAGGACTTTTACTTTCTGAACACCCCTGGACTATCCAACTCTGTCTGTAATGTATCTACTTGTTTTAAACTCTTTGGCCACCAGGTGGTATTGTGAGAAAATGAAGCCTCCAGAAATTAACCCTTTTGTGAACGACTTGGCTGAAAAGCTTAAAGCTTCATGAAGCTTCATTTCACCATCACTAGTATAATGTACATTTATATACAGGGGAGGGGGATCACAATTTTAAAATCTCCGCATCCACACTTACTTGCACAACCATGGGAAGGACAATCGCGGAAACAAGAGAAGATGACACAAGCATATTCAAGCAAAGCCAACATGAATAATTTGTGTGAATTAAAGCAAAATCAACGCTACTCACCTATCAAGAAGAAATAACGTATTAACGCAACCTCGGCGTCCTATTCGAGCCCTTCCCGCCCTTGAGTTCTCTCCACTGCTGGAAAGTTGCTGATTGGCTACAACTTTAGTGTGTTTTGCGGTCAAAAGCGTTTGTCAAAAATCGCTTAGTGCACGGTGGGCCAGGCCGCCACTAGGCCAAAGTATACTTTATACACGTACTGTCAGCATTACATCATTTTTGTCATCAAAAGTGCTCGTGAACAGCCGTGCACCATACGAAGCAATTGGATAAAATGCTTATTGATTTTATCTGGAAAAATAAGCCTCATTACCTGAGAAAATAAATGTAATGCAACTCCAAAGATCATGGTGGTTTAGAGGTGTTGAGTTATGATACTTTAATTAAACAATATATTTAAAATAAATTGGGTAATTTTTACCAATACTTAAAAAATAAAGACAGTATTTGGAATTCCTTTCCCAAATATTGATTTAAGCAGTTGGGTGACCTCGAATATTTGTTGAAGTGCAATTATTAAATTGAAAAAATAACGGTTAAGCTTGCAAAATTTCATAAACAAGTTTTATGACATGGATGCTGGCCTACAAACATAATTTCTCACCAAAGAGGTACTATATTTGGAACAACAAAGACATTGTATACAAAAATAAATCTTTATATTTTGATTACTGGTTTGAAAACAATATTATTGTAGTTAGCCAGCTCTTAAACAATGATGGAGTTGTATTAACTTATAAGGATTTTTTTAAACACATTTAAACTATTAGAACTAAGGAATTTGCAGTTGTAATGGATGCAATCCCTCAAAAAGTTTTGACCCTTCTCAAAAGTGCATCACAGGAGAAAGATTAGAATTTTGAAGACATCAAGAGTAAAATATTGGTTGGTAATACAAATATTATACAAAATAGACTCTCAAATAACTATATTAGGAATATACTTAATAACAGTGGTTATCCTCCAGCTTGCTTTTTCTGTTATTCTGTATTTTTAAATGTGAATTGGCGTAAAGCTTGGCAAACTAATTCTATATTAATAACAAAGTAAAAGAGGTTTCTTTAAAAAGAATGCATATAATCTACCCAGTTAAACATGTGCTGGAACACTTTAAATTAGAAATTGATTATAAAAAGTTCAATGTCCCCAGTGACATCCTTCACTTTGGTTAATCTCATCATTTCAGTTTTGATATAGGCCTATACATTTTGCGGAACCGGTCAGAGGACGAATCTTGAAATCAGGGCCATATCCGACCTGACATGTACTGCCCTGCTTACAGGATGCTGAATAAAATCGTGTGTTTCATACAATTTCTAATACATGCTTCTCATTTCACCTTCATGGTCTGCAATGAAAAAGAATCCATAAAACACTTATTTGATTGTTTATTTACCCAAATGTTTTGGATTGATACTGAATATCTAGTACTTAAATTTAAAAAAATTAAAGGTTGATTCTCTAGGAAAGATATATTTTTGTTGTATAAAAATAAGAGTTTGGAGCTAAATTAGATAATTAATTTAATAATTATGTATAGGAAATACCATATACACAAACAAAACTGGTCTAACAATAACATTATGTAAAACTGAACTTAAGCGATACATTGAAGCAAAAAGGATGTATAGAATTTTTTAATCCTTTTCTTATATGGACATTTCTTGTAAGTTGTCCCCTGTAGTAGGTTTTTTTTCTCATTTTCTTTCTTTTCTTTTTTTCAGTTTGTTCCTTTGATGATGTGTATATTGATCATGAATGAATAATGAATGTACTTGATAATAGTAAAAACATGCTGTGAGCCTCTATATATGTATGTTGTGTTAATGCTCTTGTTATGTAATAAAAAAATTTTAATAATGTGGTTCAAACGACGGAGATGCAACCGTGTTCGAGAAACAGTCGTGACTAGCTAGTTAGTTTCCACAACAATGCATCGAACCATGGTGGTTAATCAGCGAGTTACATTGTTGTACAGGAAAACCCTGCACGGTTCATGACATCCTCACCTGTTCCCTCACATTGTCACATTGGTGGCGCAATGTGACAATTCTTCAGTGATAAATCTAAAATATTGTCAGATATGCAAAAGCGTTTGCACCGATGCAGGACATGGGTTAAGCAAATTGAAAAATGAAAAGTATATGCGAATAAACTTCCTGACAGAAGGCCACCGTTCCCCTTTCAATAGCAGATTTTTTTTAAAACAGCAGATAATGATGGTATTTATCTACCAGCCTGTTTAACATCTATGCATTTCTAATAGTACTGTTCTGTCAGGGTGCGTTGAAGGGAAGAGAGCGAGGACCCAATTGCAGGAGGAAAAGGGCTTTATTAAACACAAAATAATATAAACAAACAAAAACTACCCCGTAGGGGAAAACAGACTGGCAAGGCTGGGCAAGGCTGGGCAGGAGGCGCACACACAACATACGACGATGAACCAACACGGGACTGCAAACACAAGGAGATTTTAAAGGGAGCAAATGAGGAGGGTAACGAGGGAAGAAAGCTGGGGCAAATTAACCAATAAACAGGTAACAAGATGGGTGGAGACAAGACAAATTGACATGAGAGCACATGGCACACAAAAAACTAAGACAAAAGCCATGTGCTCACACAAAACAAAAACACAAGCACATGGCCAGCAAACAAATCACCAACCATGTGCAAAACAGGACATGAACATGCAGCTAATGAGAAAACGCATAAGCCACGTGTTCACACAAGACATGACAAAATGAAAGCACGCAGCCAATGAAATACACAAGCTGCATGCACGAACAACAAATAAAAACACGAACTGCGTGCAACACAACAAAACACACGTGGACAGGAGCATGCGGCCGAGCGAACTCGAGACTGCACACTCACACAAAGAGACAGAACGTGGAGCGTGAGTGTCCGAACCCCGACACAAAACCAAACCTCAAGACATGAGTGCCGGGATCCGAACACCATGCTCCAACATGAAAAAAGAAATTCAGACGAGAGAGCGCACGGCTCGAGCACACTCGAAGCCACGCACTCACATAAAAACAGGACATGACGGAAGTATCAGGGCTCTGTCACAAAAACATGAATAACACTAGACCGAAGTGACAGAACCCTGACACTGTTCACCATCTACAGTATGTTAATTTATTCCAGCTAACAAGAACATTTGCCACCAATTTATAAATGGCTAATTTTCTAGTAATATGCATGCTAATAAGCAACTAATTAAGTCTTACCCACACATTTCGTTACATTAACATTTAATGTAATTAATAATACATTATCAGGGAGTAACAATATGACATTAGACAAACTGAAAATTGTATTTATCTGCAATGCCAACAACTTTGCATAATCATAATTTTTTCATTCAATATGTAATTTATGCATGTAATAAGTGTAAACATGGAGACTTGGACCAAATCCTGAAACTCATGTACCAAGTCCCTATACCAAGTCTGCAAGCACAGTTAGTTTTCAATTTGATATCACACTTTTTGCAAAATACCACAAAACACAGTTCCCATACTAAGGCAATCTACGGTCAATCATAATTCCAAGCGCTTCACACCGATTGCTAAGATGCACTCCTCACAGGTGTAAATAGTAGTTGCTGAATTTTTCACTTAGAAATTAGAGCTTTAGTACTATAAAAAGACACAAATGAGCTTTCCTATTTTAGAGCAAAAATGGAAATTAATGGTGAAGCAAGAGCTAGATTTGAAGGAATGAAAGTAAGACAATAATGAGAGGATGAAAATGAGAAAAGATACTTGTCTTATAAGGTCTGAGTTGGATGGAACATTATTGCCTTTATGGATGTCTTTGGACAGCATTAGCCAGCAAGGCATTCTCTATTACATTGCCAACCTCAGTCCCTACAACACTGCCCTTCTCATCGCATTTCTAGACACATCATCTTCATTTCAGTTAACTAAAGGAGCCCATGTTGTGAACTGGACAACTAGAACCCTGTCTAACATGCTCTGTCAATTCTTTGTGTCACAAATCAAGCCTCTGTGGCTCCCTCTAAACATCACCAGAGGGCTCTGTCCCCTGATTATTGACTCTTTTCCGGACTTCATTTCCCTATGTGTGGGACTGATTACCTGTACACCTGCACCTCATTTTCGGGACTATTTAAGCAGCTCTCAATCTCTCACTGCGAAGTATAGTTTTGCCATGGCTATGATTTCGCTTACAGAGGAATTGGTGAAAATGCAGCAATCATTCAGACTCTCCATGTCTACACTAGACACCGCCTCCTAATCCATCACAAACTACTTCCACATTAGCCACTCCACCAGTCCTCGCCTGGCTTTTGAGTAAACATGCACAAATTATCACACACAAATCAATCAACATCCACGACTTCCATATGGCATTTCATATGGAGGTGGAGACAGAACGTAACACAATCATTAGATTTGGAAGTGCCTTGTTGCCTTCTTATTTTCAGCTTTCAGGTGCAGTCTATGTGTTTCTGGTACATGAACAGTTGATGTCATTGCTGTATACATTCAGTCATGGTGTATTCATCTGAAAATACTTATGTATACATTTGATTAGGTGTTATCCCTCAAACTTTTCAGAAATGCCAGCCAATCTCATACTCGATCCCCTCATCTAATACTCCTTGTAAATGACTCTCCTCGCCACCAGTTTGGTGCCATCCTCTGATGATGATACACTAATCATGGTGTCTAATAAGCAGATGTATATCATCCCTTATTTGCCTTGTTTATATTTGCCTGTTTGATGTAGTCAGTCTTGAATTCTTAATTGCATGGTGAGCTAAGTTCTCATAAAAAATGCTAGTAAACTTCACATATATAACTACAAAGAAATGTCAGGTATCAATTCTGAATTTTCAAGTACAACGACTGAAATTGTATTTTCTTGTAAAATGATTTTTTGTTTCATTGACAGTTTTAGAAATCTTAGAAAGTCACACTGTATTTAAAGTGATATTTTGCATCTGTTGATTTTGTGCTCCTTCTTGCAAAAAAAAATTGTATCTATGAAGAATTTCAGTCAGGTTTCAGGCCCCACCATAGCACAGAAACTGTACTTTACAATTAAAATTACAAATGACTTGCTTCTTGCATCAGACCAAGGCTGCATCTCATTGCTTGTTTTACTTGATCTTAGTGCTGCGTTCGACACTATTGATCATGACATACTCATAGATCGATTACAAAACTATACAGGTATTCAAGGGCAAGCTTTAAGATGGTTTAGATCCTACCTGTCTGATCGCTACCACTTTGTTTATTTAAACGGGGAGTCATCTCAATTATCACCAGTAAAGTATGGAGTACCACAAGGATCTGTCCTAGGTCCTCTGCTATTTTCAATATACATGTTGCCCCTTGGTAATATTATTAGAAAATATGTGATTCATTTCCATAGTTATGCTGATGATACACAACTATATATCTCAACTAGACCAGATGAAACTTCTAAACTATCTAAGCTAACGGAATGTGTTAAAAATGTAAAAGATTGGATGACCAATAATTTTCTCCTTTTAAACTCAGATAAGACAGAGATATTACTTATTGGACCAAAAAACAGTACACAGAATCTCTTGGATCACAATTTGCAACCAGACGGATGTCCTGTTCCTTCCTCTAGAGTCAAAAATCTGGGTGTTGTATTAGACAGCAACTTATCTTTTGAAAATCATATTTCCCATATTTCCCCGCTCGCTCAATACGCTCAGCGCCGCTCGCTCAGCCCAAAATGCCCTTTGGTAATTTGCTAGTTCCAGAATCTGTGGAATAGGCTAAGCAATAGTTTGTCTAAGCTAATGTTTCTAAAACCAAATTCTAAATTCCTGTGAAGATTGACAGGCGGTTTATTAGACCGCATTTCCCCGCAGTTTTGGTTTATTTTAATTTAAAAAGTGTGTTTCTTTTATTTACGCAACTAAATAATTCATTAAGTGCATTTCATCTTGTGTGTGCTTTCATGAGCCTGATAAGCAAGTTATATTTTGTCAAATTCTATATCTGCATTTCATTTTGTGTGCGTGTTTTGAATGTTTGCACAATAACTGAAGCGGCGTTTTAATTTAAAGTATATTTTTTCAGTTATTAATTTTTTTTACGAAAGTTTGCTAAGTGGCTTCAAAAACAAGACACGTTTTTAAATTAATAATTTAAATGTAATACATTTAAATTAATAACATCACGCTGAAACATATCCGTTACTTATCGGACTACTGCTTTAATTGAGACATTTCATTACAATATTCATTACAAAATATTATTACTTACCTATAAGGCCCTAAATGATTTAGCTCCTGCGTACCTAACTAGTCTTCTATCACGCTACAATCCAACCCGCTCCCTATCGTCGCAAAACTCTGGACTCTTGGTAGTACCTAGAATAGAAAAATCAACTAAAAGAGGTAGAACTTTTTCATATTTGGCTCCCAAACTCTGGAATAGCCTTCCTGATAATGTTCAGGGTTCAGACACACTCTCTCTGTTTAAATCTAGATTAAAGACACATCTCTTTAGCCAAGCATTCATATAATGCATCTCATAATCTTGTTACTGCAGTTATATTTGATCAGATGCACATTATTCTGCTTTAGCTTGGGTTGATCAAATAATTTTTGCTTGGATGGAACAACAGCTACGCTAATTATGTCTCTATTTGTTTCTCTGTTTCTGCCACGGGATTAACATCCCGTGGTAACTATGATTTACACTGGATCCAACCCTTAAATTATCCGAGATGACCAAACACCTGAGAAGAGATGATGCCAACCCCTCAGACAATATACAGAATTAACCAAATTTTGTCATAAGTTAAATATATTAAGTTTATGCAATATATAAATCTATTGTAGAAACTTAATTTAATGTAAAGCTGCTTTGTAACGATTGTATCATGAAGAGCGCTATACAAATAATCTTGAATTGAATTTAACTGAATTTGATGTGGTGTAATGCTCTACTTAACTGATTGATGCATTTTTTTAGATATGGAAATTGTCCTTTGTTTCTGTGAATATAGTGGTTTAAGCAAATTGAAATGTGTTTTAAGCAAATTCAGTAGTTTTATATGAGCCTGAATTCTATCATTTTTGCCACTACGGACTCCAGTTTCACAACCAACGGTCCACCATTAACCATGCATTTAAATAGCTTTTGCTCTTTCCTTTCAGCCTTTATTAATTGTTTCTTTTCCAACGTGTTTTGCTTAGAATCTGAGTTCAGCTTGAAGGGAGATTACTTATTGGGTGGCCTTTTTGCTTTACATGAAGTTCAACATCCAACATCTTTGTCCTCCCCAGAAGCCATTCAATGTTTCAGGTAAGAAAGCAACTTTTTGCTGTAGCAGCATTTCCTCAGTATTTTGTTTCAAGTCACATTTCTAAAACAAACGAATTGATTAAGCTCTATTCACTTCTTCACTGATATTTTCTAGATACACTTTCTCAAAATCTGGGTATCAGATGTTCCAAGTGATGAGGTTTGCGATTGAGGAGATTAATAACTCCACAACTCTTCTGCCCAACGTTTCTCTGGGATATGAGATTTTTGACCACTGTACTGACACCAAAAATTTCCCTTCAGTCTTCAGTTTTATCTCAAAGAATGGCTCGATAAAACCAAAAGAAAATTTCAACAACTATCAGCCTAAAGTGATTGCCTTAACAGGCCCATATGGAAGCACAAGCACTATTGCTATTGCACCATTTATAACAATGGATGTTATACCATGGGTAAATTCATTTTTTTTTTTTTTACAATTTACTTCCTTTTGTTCAGGACTACCAGCTTACTATATAATGCTAATCAACTGGAATGTTTTCTTTTTCAAAGGTGAACTATGGAGCTTCAAGCTATGCATTAAGCAATAAACTTAAGTATCCTTCCTTTATAAGAACAATCCCTAGCAACAAAAACCTGATAGAGATGATTATTCACATCATACGTTGGTTTGGAT
This sequence comes from Ptychobarbus kaznakovi, assembly GCA_027422405.1. NCBI lineage: Eukaryota > Metazoa > Chordata > Actinopteri > Cypriniformes > Cyprinidae > Ptychobarbus > Ptychobarbus kaznakovi. Next base: position 1,503,454 of record CM049810.1, read on the forward strand.
GGAACTGGGTCGCCTTTCTTGGTAGCCAAGACGATTACAGTGAAGACGGTCTAAGAATATTTAACAAGTATATCAGCAATACTGGCATTTGTTTGGCCTATCAAGAGGCTTTTAGCCAAAGGGCAAACTACAGTCTAACACTTACAAAGATTGATATGCTCAACATCAATGTCATTGTTGTTTTCGCTGTGCCACAATATGCAAGCAACATTATCAAAGCAGCCATAACGAACAACATCCGAGACAAAGTGTGGATTGCGAGTGAATCCTGGGCTATGAATAAACAGCTTCCAAGAGAGCCAGGAATAGGGAAAATTGGCACAGTCATTGGCATTACGGAGAGATTGTTGGCATTACCTGGATTTAATGACTTCATCTATAAAGAAAGGGGAGTAATTAATGCTTATAGTGCTGACAGTGACGTCCAGAGTGAGAGTAAGACATGTAATCAAGATTGTGATTACTGCACATCGTTGACCGCACAGGAGATTATAAATGAAAATCCCACATTCTCTTTCGGCATTTATGCTGCCATGTATACCATAGCTCGTGCATTACATAATGTTCTGCAGTGTGACATGAATGAATGCCACAAAAACATAACAGTTAAGCCATACATGGTGAGTAAATGCATCATAAGAATCATAAGATGATTCTGAAATGTTTCATGAAAAGTAATAGCATGTATTCTGATATTAATTCTTAATAATACTGTTTTTCCTTTTTGGGGGGGCATTTTCACCACACTTTACAACAGCTTCTGGAACAAATTAAAAAGTTGGACTTCCCACTTAACGGCCGGCAGGTGAAATATGATGATAATGGTGATCCAACCATCAGTTTTGCGGTTGTACTTTGGAATACTGAAACAAATCCTCCACGTTTTGAGATGGTGGGCACGTATGATACCTATCCAGAAATTACTTTTACTATCAACAACTCTCGCTTGCCCTGGCATAACAATGGTTCTGTAAGTTATCTTTTTGCAGAGTATTTATCTAAATATTAACCTAAATTTGATTTATTTTAATAACGCATTTTTCTCATCCCATAAAGGTTCCATTCTCAAATTGCTCTGTGGAGTGCAAAGAGGGATTTTCAAGAGAACCTGATGGATATCACAGTTGCTGTTTTCTGTGTAAAAAGTGTCCACGTAACAGCTATGCAAATTATTCTTGTGAGTATTTTTAGTAATGAATGACAAAACATAGGCAGTTTATCAGTCCATGCTACCACTGCATGAAGGAAAGATAACATATATAAAGTTTAGCATGCACAGGGTGGTTATGCATCATCTAATATATTTGGGGGAATAAATTAATATATTGGATAGTTTAGTTGTTATAGTAAACTACAATAGTTGTATATATAAACACCAGATTTTTTGAATAATTAAAATGATATCAGAGATGTATTTAGCATAATCTGTTTTTAAATATTGTATCATAATACTTTATGTAAAATATAAATGTGCGTTTTTGCACAATTTGTTTAATATTATTTGAATTGTTAAAAAGATATTTACAATTATAATCATTTTCATAATTACTAAACAACTGTATAATTTTATTTTGATCTAACTTTAGTTGTGTATTTGTTTACCTTACATAATTACTGTGTCTAAAAATCTACCATTAATAAAAACTGTATACTGTAAGTTTTATGCACTCTTAATAAGCAACATAAAATAAATTAATATATGAAAATTACAATAAACAAACAGTAAATCAATGGATAACTTCAAAGCAGTTCAGATAGAATAGATATCACAAAGATGAAATGTTAGAATGGATAGCTACCAAATTTGTTGGTATTTGATGCCAAGTTCAAGAAGAAAAAATTATGAAGGGATATTTTACACCAGTGCTTCCCAAACCTGTCCTGGAGGGCCCCTGCCCTGCACAATATTAGTCTCCCTAATCAGACGCACACAATTTAGTTCTTGCAGTCTCTACTAACAAGGTGATTAGAGGGATCAGGTGTGTTAGATAAGGGAGACATACAATTGGTGCAGCGCAGGGGGTCCTCCAGGACAGGTTTGGGAAGCACAGTTCTACACCATCGTCTTCTTTTGTGCTGTCTCCCATTATATACTATTATTCAAGTTCAAGTTCAAGTTGAGCTTTATTGTCATTCCGCTACATGTGTGGACATACAGTGGGACGAGATGTCGTGTCTCACAGGACCACGGTGCTACATTAATACAGATATACAACACGAAGTAAAACAGTATAAACCTATATACAACTAACCTACTGTCAGCTTTGACTATGCATATGCTATATATAAAAGTGGTTACCTATACATAAACTAAACAAACAAAAAAAAACATTATACAAACTGTACAACTGTGCAGATGACTCAAATACTGTACATGTGCAAAAAGAGAGACATTCAAGCAGCTGGCTGGGGAACAGTGTAAGGTGATTTGTGGTGCGTGAGCCAGTAAACATACATAACAGTCATATATTATAATCAGTCTTTGTGGGATTATGGACACACAGTGTTGTGTGAAAGTGTCTAGTGCATGTAGAGGAGAGTGCGTTACTACAGGTGGCTTGAAAGCACACTTGAATTGCACAAAAAATACAAATTTGACCGTTTTTTTTTTTTTTTTTTTTTTTATATACAGCATTACAGTATATGGTGTTATGCAGAGATAATCTGTTGAACCTTTTGAAGTGTTTAAACTTCATTAAACCCAAATGTCTGAGTCTGGCTGTATTACAATCTCAGATTATTTTGCTGTTTTTCAGGGAACCCCTATACCTGTTCTCCGTGTTCAGAGAGCGAATGGTCTGAAGAGGGCAGTACGACATGTAAGAACCGTTCTGTTGCCTATCTTGAGGTCACAGAAATACTCTCCATCATTGTCATGGCTTCTGCCACATGCCTAATTATTCTTCTTATTGCCATATTTTGCCTTTTTGCTCACAATTACAACACGCCAGTGGTAAAGTCTGCTGGTGGCAGCATGTGTTTCCTCATGTTGATTTGTTTGATAACGTCTACAATAAGTGTGTTCTTTTTCTTTGGAAAACCCTCATTTGTATTTTGCCTCCTGAGAAATGTTGTATTTGCATTTTTCTTCACTATTTTTCTCTCTTGTTTGACTGTCCGTTCCTTTCAAATAGTTTGTATCTTCAAAATGGCTGCCAAGTTCCCTAACATGCACAGCCTTTGGGTAAAGCACAATGGACAGTGGCTCTTTGTTGGATTTTTTTCTGTCATTCATTTAATTTCTTGCATACTATGGATGACTGTCTCAACTCCCAAACCCTCCAGGGACTCATCAACTTTTAAAGACCTGACCATAATCAGCTGCGAAATGGGGAACCCTGTAACTGTTAGCATAGTCGTGTTTACAGGTTGGTTTCTTGGATTCCTGTGTCTCTTATTTTCTTACATGGGAAGAGATCTGCCAAAAAATTACAATGAGGCCAAATCAGTATCTTTCAGTCTCATTTTGTACTATGTTAGTTGGATTGTTTACTTCACAGCATACCTAATTCTCAAAAGCAAATACATCCAGCTTGTTAATGCAATGACACAGCTATTTAGTATATATGGAATTCTCTTCAGTTATTTCATACCAAAATCTTTCATCATAACATTCCAACCGCAAAAGAACACTGCCGCATACTTTCAAACATCTATTCAGAATTACACCCAAACCATTAGTAGGACTTAACTTACTGATCTGAGAAAATTGGCCCACTTTAAATATTTTGCTATACAATATACAGTATATCAATTAAACTATTTATATATAAAAAAAATGTGTGAACTTTCTATCTGGGAGGGAACTTAGAAGTGTGTGTGTGTGTGTGTGAGCAGATTATTATTATGTAACTAAAATAGTGTCTGAGGTTCAGTGTGGATTTAAGATATTGATTTAAGACAATTTAAATAGTTATTTATTCATAAGGCTGATGATTACATGCTAACATTAAGTCAACACATGCTTCCTTTTATTTAGCAGTCCTTTTTTAAGATTTCCATAAAATACTTTCATATTCATTGTCATACTGTTTCTTCAGATTCACTTGTTAACTAATATATTACTCTTCTCATTTGTATCTGTTGTTTTGTCTGTTTTTGTTTGTGCTGTATTTAAGCATTGTTGAGGAAAAGCAATCCCACTGATAAGGCAAAATATTTGAATACACTGTAACAAAGCAGTGTGCCACTGCCATTTCACTTCATTATGCTGACATCAGCCTAAATGTTGATTATAACAGCCCCTCTGGTAATAAAATAAAATTAAATGTTCACCCTGTCATTATTTTTCACTCCCATGTTGTTCTAACATGCATTTATTTCTTGAGGAACACAAAAGCTAGATCTTTTTAATATTCTATTAACACTGATTTACCAGGTATATTCATATAGATAGACGAGGACTCATCTCATGTGGCTCAAACTAATATTTAACCACAGATTAGTATTATAAGTATGTATTTGATTCATGATCATTTAAATTACAGACCAATGGGTATTTTTACTTTAATACACACAGTTCTTTTATTATATAGAACATTTTGGATCGTTTGTTCAATGATAACAGAATGTTGTAGATTCATATTAATGAACCAATTACAGGTCTGCTTAGATTTTATGCTAACCAAACACACCTGACCAATAAATTAAAGTGTTCATAATTTTTCAGAAAGGGATATTTAGAACTGGTACCAAAGTCTGCTGGACACTGGACCTCCAGGAGTCCAGCTGAAGAGTCCTGCATTACTGTTTCCTGACAATGCTCCATTTGGCCACCTGGTGGCATAATATAAAGGTAGAATATTTCAGTGAAAATAAGCGAATTTTATTTTGTATAATCTTCCTGACTGAGGGAACAGAGGTGCAGTTCCCAACCACAGAGGTAACGTGAACGTGTTAAAGACAAATAGCATGGTTTCAAAATATAAACAGACTGTTTAACCCTTTTAAACTATCCTTTGTCTCAGGAAAATATGTATAAATAGTAAGCCGACTAAAACCCGAAAATCGTGGTATTTTTACGCAGAAATTGACTTTGGCGTTCATATGATACGTAGTTTTCGCGTATATGATACGCATCTACCTCACAACCCTGATGACTTTGATTTAAAAAAAGACGTTGGATATTGTGTATCATATGCATGCCAAAGCCAATGTTTGCGTATAAACAGTATGATACATCGAAACATAAACTCGTGGTCACAAAAGCAGGCCACAAAAGCAGGTCACAAATGTAATTTAGTCATCCAAAGAGACCTAACGGCAGAACTCACTGTCAGTCTCACTTTTAGCTCAAATGTCCTCTGTAAATCATTGGATGCTTTTTGAATAGTATTTACTTAGTCGAACTTGATTGAGTTCCCTTCACTTTGTTTAATCTCATCATTTCAGTTTTGATATAGGCCTATACATTTTGCGGAACCAGTCATCACTTGAAATCAGGGCCATATCCGACCTGACATTTGGTCCTGCCTGCTTACAGGATGCTGAATAAAATCGTGTTTCATACAAGTAATAATACATGCTTCTCATATCACCTCCGTGGTCTGCAAATAATATGACTACAACATGTTTTACACCCTGCAATAGCAGCAGGGAAAAAAGTGTTATTTATTTATTTATTTTTCAATTAAACGCACAATCATCCAACTCTCTCTATCTCTCTCTCTCTCTCTCTCTCTCTCTCTCTCTCTCTCTCTCTCTCTCTCTCTCTCCCTCTCTCTCTCTCCCTCTCTCTCTATTTTTTGCCTCAGCGAACCCATTCATTCATTCAACAGAAGGCATATTTTGTGTGCCAAAAATACGAAGCGAGGAAAATTGACGGGCCGCCCCCACCTTTTCAGAAGCTGGTGCCGATTTTCCACATTTTGGAGTTATAAAGAAAGTTCTCTGGGAAACCTACGATTAGGCTATACTTTAACACAGAAGCATAACCATAAACGATCCTCTGTCGTATTACAGCCACTATAGGCCCTTTTGATTTGTGTTTTTATTTGTTGTTACATGAAACTACAGTTTCCTTGTTAAATACATTTGTGGATCCCTGTCTTAATGTATAGCCGGTAATTTCACATATCTTTGGACTACAGGAAATATCGAGCCGAAAATAAAGCAGTAGATATTGGAGAAAGACGGTTGTGGATCTTCCAAAAGAGAGAGTTTCGTATTTGATATTAAAGCAACAACACAAAGAAACATGGACATGTTTGTCCATGTATGTCATGGCAAGAAACAATGTTTGATTCCTTATTTTGCGTTCAAACGAAAGCAGTGTACACAAGTCGTTTATTCTTATACAAATGAGTCGCAAGTTCTGACGAGTAAATGGCAGATGTTTTGCAATTCAAGGCGCATCCATAGACAGGATTTAGGGCTTCACAATGAGGGGGCTCGTCTTTTGTTAAGCTCTTGTGTTTCTCATTGAAAGGCTTTACAAAGGGTTCATCCTTCATGGAGTTTTAAAGTTACTTTCCACTAGTTCATTTCAGTCCTTGAGAAAACCTAAAGCAATGTTAATGGCCCTCTCTTTTCCTTTGAGACCGAGATCTCAGTGCACACAACCAAACACAGGGCATTGTGCACCTGAACCAAAGCCTTCTGAATAACTTGCAATCTATAGAAATTCATTATAGAACATGTTTGATTAGCCCAATACAAACAGGACAGACGCGTGGCATTTTACAGTGACACGAATTAAATATGTCAAATTGTGGGCTGAAGCCTAGTAGTTGTTAAATATAGTTGATATCAAGTTGGGTATTTGTTGAACTTTGCGGGAAGCCATTTGTTTCATTTCGTTTTTTCTTTTCTTTTTTATCCTCTGAATAGTAAAGGCGGTTCTCCGATTTGTTTCGCTCTTGGTTGACCCGTTCCGTAACATTCAGAACTCCGAAGACAGTCATCTTTAGCATAAGCTAAATTAGTTCAGTACGCCTATAACATATTTTCAAAATAGAGTAAATAAACATATAAAGAAATAGTAAAGATGACTAGAAAGTGTAATGTAGGCTAAATATTCAAATTTAAGGTGTAAAGACAATGTCCATATATTTACGCAAATAAATAGATCACACCCATACACCTGCGAATTTATATTTATATATAAGTGCTGTATTTATATCGTATGTATTTATATTCATGTCACTTGACGAGTCGTTTTTTTCTATTTTGTTGAGTTCTAAAATCTACATCAGCCTACAGTGTCAGTAGGCTATTCACAAGATGTAGTTAATGTGGTTCGTTGGCTTATCAGAGGGAGAACGCTTCATATGCGACCTAAGACACCAAAACATATTTAGCGCATTTGTAGTTTTTACGAAAGTTTTTTTTTTTTTTTGCATTTTTTGCATTTTTAAATCTTTGAATTGTGTGTTTGGCTTCCATTTAACGTACAGGACCTAATTGTGAGCAGAGAAAACAGCTTTTCTTCTGAATGTGATGGCTAATTTAAAGGGCTAATGTGGTGCAACATGTTAAATTTAAGCGTGAAAACAGCGTGATAAACAGAATCGATGAAGCACAAAGGAGTGAAGCCGTCCACCATGTACCTAACTGCTGTGCTCCAATTTCATACCGATTACGCGCTACTTTGCAAGACAGCACTGCAGCGTTTTGAAACAATTATTCGGCGTATTACAAGCAATTTAATCTGAGATTTAGGCCTACTTGCTAAAGTGATTTCCTGTAGCATAATCAATACGCACAAACAAATCAGTAGGCCTGCATTTTATTTTATTTCTACAAATGTAGGGTTATCTCTAATAGTAGACTATAATTTAGTAATCAATTAGATTTAGAAAGAAGAAAAATAAAAAGAAGAAATCAAAGAAAAAGTCTTATAACGCTATAAATTGCTATTTATCCTGTCACGTGTCCTGCGTCTCAAGTCAAGGTCATAATCTTTCTCATTTTATATAATTGCACGAAATGTTTCATATAGCCTAGTCTATATTCACAGGGCTATAATAATTTTCAAGTGGAATTATTTTTTCTCTCCAAAATATCCACATTTTTGTAGACCTGGCAAGACAAAGGCAGACGTTAAATTATGCTATATTAAATGATTAACGTTATTATTATGCACAGCTTAAATGCTGAGTAGTAAGTTATAAAAAAAGGGCAAGTACAAAGTATAGTAAAATATTTCAAGACAGTGAATCCATGTTGCTCACCGTTAGAACGCTAAGTCAAAGACTTTCTCAAGGACCCACTCTATTGATGGGGAAGTGTGGAAAATCAGGCGGATAGGGCCCTCGAGGAGGCGTTTCTCTGATTCTCCTCGCTCTGCTATTTGAAGGGAGCATCTGTGACAATTCTTCTTTATTAGACATTACTCCAAACTGCAAAAAAACAAGAGGTAGACTACACTTTTCGGTCTCGGATTCTAGTCAAAACACAGACACACACACACATGGAAGTTGTGTTTTTATAGTTTACGGGGACTCTCCATAGGCGTAATGTTTTTTTATAAACCATAAACCACATAAACATGCACACACAAACACACACACAAACACACACACACACACACACACACACACACACACACACACACACACACACACACACACACACACACACACACACACACACACACACACACACACACACACACACACACACACACACACACACACACACACACACACACACACACACACACACACACACACACACACACACGGGATCGTCTTATTAAAAACGTGAGCGCATAACATACAAATTATTAACCTATTGCATAATATCCACGGTGCTTTCTTGTGCTAGTGGCATATACAAATTTAAGTAGCCTATATTAATAGATAGGACTCTTACATGTTCTCCCACACACCGGGTAACTCTTTAAGGCCAGTTATAGCAGTTTTTAACAGTTTCACTCCACATTAGATTGTCTCTTTATTTCAAAGCAAGTATTTATACAGCATTCAAAGAAAGTACATAAATAATACAAATTAACAAAAGAACAGCACACTACCACATGCTATAGGACTGTCACAGTGCTATAGGACAGGCAACGTTTTGACCATTTCGGTCTTCTTAAAAAAACATTACAACATTAAATACTTAATAAATAGCTTGACCAACTAACAAAATAGCAATAAATTTAAAATGGTGAGAAATATCATTATTAAATAAAAGTTTTTCTCCAATACACATTGGCTACAATTAATGGCACCCTTTTATTCAATACTGTTTGAAACCTCCTTTTGTCAGTTTAACAGCTCTAAATGTTCTCCTATAAAACCTGATGAGGTTAGAGAACACCTGACAAGAGATCAGAGACCATTCCTTCATCCAGAATCACTCCAGACCCTTCAGATTCACAGCTCCATGTTGGTGCTTCTTATCTTCTGTTCACCTCACTCATTCTCTACAGGGTTCAGGTCAGAGGACTGGAATGGCCAGAGCAGAAGCTTGGTTTTGTGTTCAGTGACCCATTTTGTGTTGTTTTTGAGGTTTGTGTTGGTATTATTGTACGGTTAGAAGATGCAAACATGGCCCATTATAAGATTTCTAACAGAGTCAGTCCCTTCTTGGTTTTTTATCTGTTGGAATTTGATAGAATCCATGATGCCATGTGTTTAAACAAGATGTCCAGGACCTCCAGCAGAAATATAGGTCCACAGCATCAAAAATACAGCAGTATATTTAATTGAACACATGGGGTACTTTTTATCCCTGCGTTCACCAAACCCATCTTGAGTGTTTGCTGCAAAAAAAAAAAAAAAAATGTTTCATCTGACCATAGAAGCCAGTCCCATTTGAAGTTCCAGTCGTGTCTGATAACTGAATAGGCTGTAGTTTGTTTTTGGATGAGCTAGGATATATTTTTCTTGAAACCCTCCCAAACAACATGTGGTGATGTAGGTGCTGTTTGACTAATAAAAAAAAAGGTTTTCTGACCCCGAGACTCAACTATTTTCTGCAATTCTCCAGCTTTGTTTCTTGGAGAATCTTCAGCCACTAGAACTATAGACACATGTTCTCTTCCAGGCAGATTCATAACATTTTCTGTTGATTGGAAATGATTGCCCTGATGGTGGAAATGTGAATTTTCACTGCTCTAGCTTTTTTCTTAAATCCACGTCACTAATTTGTGAAGCTCAACTATCTGTTGCTGCACATCAGAAATATATATATGTAGTTTTTTTTTCTCACTGGGATGGATATTAAGGGAATTCTGGCTTTGTTTTACCTCCTATTCATATTTCTGTGAAACAGGAAGCCATGGCTGGATAATTTCATGTTCATAATCACCCTGGAGTGCTCAAAATTGTGAATATGAATGGGAATATACTTCAGAAATATTTTACTCATAAGAATTTCTAGGGGTACCAATAATTGTATCCAACGTGTATTTGAGAAAAAAAAAAATTTCATAATGAGATTTTCCCCCATTTTGAATTGTTTTAGTTCAATGAAAGATTAGATTTTTGTGATAAAAAATATAATAAAAGATCAAAATTATTAATAACGCAGGTTTATTTTCAGAGCCACACACACACACACACACACACACACACACACACACACACACACACACACACACACACACACACACACACACACACACACACACACACACACACACACACACACACACACACACACACACACACACACACACACACACACACACACACACACACACACATATTTGCATGCATTACACAATATAAAGGCAAGGTTTACTATAAGGGAAATACATTTGTATGTTTTATGACAGCTGTGCGCGAGTAGTGAAGTTGTTCACTCTTAAGAAGAAAACATTTTTTACCAGTCTTGCCATAAGTGGCTATATGACGTTGAGATCCACGGACCCACAAATGTTGCGCTTTGTAAAAGTAGTTTATTGAAGACGATCGAGGATGACCGCAGTGGGATACCAGTCACCATGACGATATGCTTATTAGAGAGGTAAATTGTCACTTTGTTCGCTCATTGAGACCTCTGCTGTGCGGAACCGGAGGATGAACCGTGAAACCAGGGACGAATAGTTTCAATAGCAAGTCGCAGGGTAGCATATGGTGCTGCAAGCACACCGAACGCTGACACTAACAAATTGCAGATTTCATACTAATTTTCTCTGGAGGGAAACTCCATGCCACACACGCGACTCATCTGTGTGGCTTTTTATGATGTCTTGTTATTCAGTGTTGGGTTGCATTCTGAAGCTACGTAAACAATTATTTACAAAAAGCGAACTAATCAAAATAAGACAAAATAAAACGAATTCATGTTTTAACAAGTTTGTTTAACTGTATTAGTGAGGACATTTAAAATACGTCTATTGTTTTTTATCAGTTTAATACACGCTTAAACTAACTATAACAAAAAATAACCCATACAAATAACCTGTGCAAAAAGCTAGATGTATATACCCTGAACTTGATTTGGCCGTTTAATAAGCAGTTTTATATGTTTTAATTAACTAAGTGTCAACACAATAGTCAGGGTTCAACGATAATGAGAACATTTGTGTTTACTAAATATTTGGGGACATTGCATATACGTCTATTGTTTCATACACAGCTAAAAAAATGTTGTAACCTAACTTAACCCGCACCCTAATGGATGGTTTCTACCTTAATGGAAATTTGTTTTAGCGATATTATCATATTTAGTTCACTTATGTGTTAAATAGGTTCGTTCGCGCATGAAGCTCATATCTGAGTTTTTGAGAAGAGATTCCACTCTGCCATGAACCGAACACAGAACAAATGAAAATACATTTGGTTTATTTAAAATTTATTAATTGGTTGTGACAGGGGAACGAATATTGCACTAATATATATATATATATATATATATATATATAATATATATATATATATATATATAATACTAATTGTAGCTAACGCTGATAGGTCAGTTGAGTTATGAATGAAGTATTTGTGATTTCAGGGATTAATGTTTATATTGTTTGTATTTTTATGATTTCACGATTTAAGTGTGTATTTTGGTGTATGTGTTAATTTCATAATTTTGTTGGTATTGTATTTTATTTTCGTTGTACTCTGTTTGACTAAAATGAATGTCACATGACCCTTCTTGATTAATTTAACCTGGAAGTACTGGCACAAACTGAATGTCACAAGATGTGAATTCAGAGACACATGTTAGAGCTCCTTACCATTCTACTGCTGGTTTTCAGGCCAACACGGTAAAAGTGTTAATGTTTGTATATTTCTTTATTTACGTTGATGTCCTTTGAATTGTGTGTAAAACTGTTTTCTTTGTTTTGTTTGCATGTAGTTTTCACGGTGTTCCATATCAGAAGAAATAAAACATATGGACATCAGTATTTGGAAGCGTGGACTGTTTAATGACCAGCGAGTAGTTACAGTGAAAACGTGGCCTAATTCCATTCTACCGAAGTCTGTTTTGGCGGCGGTCCTCCGGCTTCAGTGTGCGGCTCGCCGCCTTGGGATTTCTGTGCGCGGTTTGGCTGCTTCCTGTGGTGATAGAGGCTGTCTTCGGCGCGCGACTTTGCTACGCTGGTCCTGGGTTTGGTGTGCAGTTCTGATACAATCCCGGTGGAGGACTTTTTGTCTCACGCAGCCTTGATTCATCTGTGCAATAGCAGGTCAGACTGTACAATATTCAAATGCTATCTTTGGTAAATAATGGATGGTTTTATAAGCTAAAGTAAAATTGTTATAAGATAAAGCTGCCCATTAACCGAGAACAAAGAAAGAAATGTCTTGGTGGCAACTGTTTCTTAATTGTTGTTTTTGTAATAACGTTTAAGATTATAGATTTTAAGTGTTTGTAAAATTGAATTTTCAACTTTTGTCATTTAAGTGCATATTTTCAGAGTGTTAAGGGCATTGATTAAGTGTGATTGCTCAGTCTAAGAGTGTTTCACTGTTATTGACTGTCATTTCATTATATATTTGTACTGTTTGTCTAAAGTGCCAATTTTAAGAGTGAAAATGTCAGTTCAGGGTGATTTAGCTGAGCAAAATGAATTTTCATTACAAGAGCAAGCAGTCTTAATTGCTGATATATCAGAAAATGAAATTATTGAGGGTGTCGTGAGAGATCGCCATGCATCATGTACCACATGCACAGAAAAATCAGAGGCAAGACTTAAAGAGCTTAATTCTGCTTTATTAAAGACAAATGAAGTTAGAAAATCTTCCCGTGATAAACGTTTAACACCAAAGATGCAGGAGTTAAAAGATCAAGAACTGGTTCAAAAGGAAAGGAAGTTCAAATCTGTATATGAGAATTGGAAGATCTACGTTAGAGATGTTCGTTCAAAGTTAAAACATGAGTGCTGTGAAAGTGATTTGTGTGACATGATGGATGGGGTTGAGAAGAAAGAGTCTGAATTGAAAGAGTTATATGATAACGTGCGACTCCAAGCAGTACCAAGCCAAGAAATTAGGAGAAAAATTGATGCATGTTCTGCTGTGACGGCAGACTTGATGAAATTGATGAGGGTATACCTAGTGGAAGATGGCATGGAGTTTGATGCTGAAGCTGTGAAAGCAAGATTGCGTATGTTGTTGGACTGTGAGTATGCTAGGTCCATATATGGATCCACAGTTTCTAGAGTCACAGTTCTTAGTAATCACTCTAAACCCCCTTCAGAGTCTGCAAGCATTTCTGCTAAAAGGGCAGAGACTGCTGCATTGTTAGCTGCAAAGAAAGCTGAAGTGGAAATGGAGGCTGACATTGATGCACAAAGGCAGCGACTAAAGAAGCTTGAAAGTCGTAGAGATATAGAGGTTATGGAAGCAAGGCTTCGAGTGTATACTAAGGAGGAGTTAAGAGTGAAAAGTCAGCAGTGTGGTTCAGCATGCAGTGATGTGAGCGACTCCAGTCCCCTTGTTCCTAACACAACATGTTTGAATCAACAAGTTACAAAAAGTGAAATATCTGTAGTACATGCATTGCAAGAGTCAATGGCCCTATCTCGACTTCCCGTTCCAGAACCCTTTGTATTTTTTGGTGATCCACTGAAGTTTATAGAGTGGAGCACAACCTTCAAGGCTCTTATAGAGAGAAGGTGTTTAAATCCAGCAGACAGGCTGTTCTATTTGCAAAAGTATATTGATGGTGAAGCAAGATCAGTTCTGGAAGGCAGTTTTTATAGGAAAGATGAACAAGCCTATCGGCAAGCTTGGGAGAAGCTGAATGCCAGATATGGTCACTCCTTTGTGGTGCAACGTGCCTTCAGAGAGAAACTTAATAGGTGGACTAAGATCGGTGCATCAGAGTACGTCAAACTTAGAGAGTTCAGTGACTTCTTGCAATCATGTAGTGATGCTATGCCACACATCAAGGGTCTTCAGGTGCTGAATGACTGTGAGGAGAACCAGAGGATACTGGTCAAGCTTCCCAACTGGGTGACGACTAGGTGGAACCGTTATGTCACAGAACAGTTAGATCAAGATAAAGATTATCCAAGCTTTAGTAAGTTTGCTTCATTTGTCTCAAAGGAAGCACGCATAGCGTGCAATCCTGTGTCATCATTGTATGCATTAAAGATCTCTGAAGAGAAGCCATGGAAGGAGATAAAGCGTTCAAGAGTAAACACGTTGGCAACTACTGTGAATGATTTAAATGCAGCATGTGCTACAGTCAATTCCAGCAATATTATCGATAGCAAGATTAAAGAGTTTAGTAATCCGAAGAACACACTGGTGCATGGCACAAATTTTGTTAAATGTATGTTCTGTGGAGAAGGTCATTCAATCCATAAATGTCAAAAACTAATGGAAGAAGCTGTGGAGGAAAAGAGAAAGTTTGTCATGGAGAACAAGTTGTGCTTTGCATGTTTAAGAAAGGGACATGTTTCCAAAGATTGCAGAAATAGGGCTATATGCGCTGTATGCAAGAAGCACCACCCAACTCTCTTGCATGAAGATCGTCGGCCAGGAGACGAGTTTCCTCCACAGATAGCTTTTGCAAGCTGAAGAGAGTACATCTTCCCTATCATGTTGCGTGAATGGAGGAGAAGGTGGTACAACATCCATGATCGTTCCAGTATGGCTGTCTTCCAACTCAGAGTCTGAAATACTTGTATATGCCTTATTAGACACTCAAAGTAGTCACACATTCATTGATCAGGAAGTGTGTGAAAGTTTGCAGGCATCAATGGAACCGGTAAAACTAAAGCTTTCCACTATGATGGGAAAGGACTCCATTGTGGAGAGTCGGAGAGTCAGTGGACTTAGAGTTAGAGGGTTTTCTTCGGAGAGCCCTATTTGCCTGCCTCCTGTTTATACAAGGGATTTTATTCCTTTTGAGCGCACCCATATTCCAACCTGTGAAACAGCTAAAAGGTGGAGACACCTGGAAGTGATTGCTGATGAAATGCCTGCACGAATGGATTGTGGAGTAGGTCTTTTGATTGGCTATGACTGCTCCAGAGCACTGGCACCTCGACAGGTCATTATTGGTGGTGATGAAGAGCCTTATGCCGTCAAGACGGACCTGGGCTGGAGCATCATAGGAGGTACTCCACATTGTGTGAACTCCAAGGATGTGATAGGTTTGTGCCACCGCACATTAGTCAGGGAGCTTCCCCTTGTGACACCTGCTGCTGTTATTAGAGCACTTGAGCTGGATTTTGCAGATACTCCGTTAGGAGAAAAGAGCATATCACAGGACGATGTTCAGTTCTTGCAGGCTTTAAAGGAAGGTGTCCATCACAATGAATGTGGCCATCTTGAGATGCCCCTTCCTTTTAAAATACGTCCCCACCTTCCAAATAATAAGAAGCTTGCATTAGTTCGGCTGAAGCACCTTAAAAGAAAATTGGACAAGGATTCTCAATTCAAACGTGATTACATGATATTTATGGAAGGTGTCTTAAGGGATGGGGATGCAGAACTGGCAGATGAGCAACCAGATATGGGAAATTTGTGCTATATTCCACATCAAGGTGTTTATCACCCCAAGAAATCAAATAAGATCAGGGTAGTTTTTGATTGTTCAGCCAAGTACGAAGGCACCGCTTTGAATGACTATCTATTGACTGGGCCCGATCTTACCAATGGGCTGTCTGTAGTGCTTTCGCTTCCGTAAACATCCAATCGCTGTCATGTGTGACATTGAGAAAATGTTTCATAGATTTCACGTCATTAGAGAAGATCGGGACTACCTGCATTTCCTGTGGTGTTCGAATGGAGATACAGATACAGAGCCCAGAGAATATCGTATGAAAGTACATCTCTTTGGAGCAGCATCCTCTCCAGGTTGTGCCAATTATGGCTTGAAGTATCTTGCCAGCATTAATGAGAATGAGTATCCTTTGGCTGCTAGTTTTATCAGAAATCATTTTTATGTAGATGATGGCCTTATAAGCCTGAAATCTGTTGAGCTGGCAATCAGGCTGGTGGAAGAAGCTCAAGCTCTGTGTGCTAAAGGAAAGCTGCACCTTTACAAATTCATTTCTAACAATAGAGAAGTGCTGGCGTTCATTAGTGAGAGTGACCGTGCTGCCGAGGTGAAGAATGTTGATTTCCATCATGACTATCTTCCAGTACAAAATGTCTTGGGAGTAAGGTGGGATGTGGAGAATGACGCCTTTACCCTTAATGTTGCACTTGATGAGAAGCCTGCCACACGACGTGGAATTCTTTCCATTGTGGCTTCAGTTTATGATCCATTGGGGTTCTTGGCTCCATTCATCATATCTGGTAAGAAGGTGTTGCAAGAGATGTGTCATAAGGGCATTAGTTGGGATGAACCTGTACCCACTGAGTTGAGACCAAGGTGGGAGAGCTGGCTGAAGGATTTATCCAACTTAGAAAAGATACAGATCCCAAGATGCTTCACACCTTCAAACTTTGGGAAGATCCTGAGTACTGAGTTGCATCACTTTTCTGATGCAAGCAGTAAAGGTTATGGTCAGTGCTCTTATATTAGACAGGTGAGTGATACCAAGGTACATTGTGCCTTAGTTATGGGGAAAGCGAGAGTTGCCCCCATAAAAGTTGTCACTATACCAAGATTAGAGTTAACAGCAGCAGTTATTTCTGCTGCTGTGAGTAGTATGCTGAAGGAGGAGCTGGCCTTTAAAGTTGACAGAGAATATTTTTGGACCGATTCCCAAGTAGTCCTTGGTTATATCAATAATGAAGCCAGAAGATTTCATGTCTTTGTTGCTAACCGTGTTCAGAGAATCCGGGAGACCACCGATCCGAGACAATGGTATTACATCGACACAGGAGAAAACCCTGTTGACCATGCCTCGAGGGGCCTCACGATAGGAGAGCTTATTAATTCAAACTGGCTCACAGGGCCCAGATTTCTTTGGGAAAAAGAGGTGGTTGCTAAACAAAGTACGTTAGAGCTGTTGGTGGGAGATCCCGAGGTCAAGGCCGTCCAAGTGTTAAAGACAGAGGCTATAATTCAAGTGGATTTTCAACAGCGACTATCACGGATCTCGAAATGGACTACAGCTATGAACGCTATTGCACGGATTCAACGACTAGTAAAGAAGGGAAGTCCCTCATAATGAATGGAGATTGGCCAGGGTCCTTAAAGTTTGTAAGGACGATGATGGATTGGTGCGGAAGGCCACAATACAGATGGGGGATCGGGGGTTGGGAAAAAGGGGTGAACGTCTCACTAAACCCTCTATAGTTGAACGCCCTATTCAAAAGTTAGTAGTTCTTGTAGCCAAAAGGGTGAAAAATAAAATTGCCCTAATACTTTATTAGAATTTTAGTCACACTGATATCATGTAGGTATTAGTTGGGGTCTTGGTCACATGTGGATTTTGTATTGTGCTGAATATTGTTTAATATTAAAATGTGATATGGTGAACAATTTGTTCATTTTTTAACGGAAGAGTGTATGAATTGTGGGGTTGGAATTAAGTTGGTTGATTTCATGTACTGTGTAGATGCCTGGAAATTTCCATTGATTATTTGATTGTTTGTATTTTATATTTTCAAATAAGTCAAAGGTAATTTGGTGGGAGTGTAGCTAACGCTGATAGGTCAGTTGAGTTATGAATGAAGTATTTGTGATTTCAGGGATTAATGTTTATATTGTTTGTATTTTTATGATTTCACGATTTAAGTGTGTATTTTGGGTTACAAAATAACCCAAACATGTGTTAATTTCATAATTTGGTTGGTATTGTATTTTATTTTCGTTGTAACTCGTTTGACTAAAATGAATGTCACATGACCTTCTTATTAATTTAACCTGGAAGTACTGGCACAAACTGAATGTCACAAGATGTGAATTCAGAGACACATGTTAGAGCTCCTTTACAATTCTACTGCTGGTTTTCAGGCCAACACTAAAAGTGTTAATGTTTGTATATTCTTTATTTACGTTGATGTCCTTTGAATTGTGTGTAAAACTGTTTTGTTTGCATGTAGTTTTCACGGTGTTCCATATCAGAAGAAATAAAATATATGGACATCAGTATTTGGAAGCGTGACTGTTTAATGACCACGAGTAGTTATAAATAATTGTTATTTTGTTTGAAAATGAAAATAGACTCATATTTTGAAATAATACGGGACTTACGATCATGAACTTTCATCAATAGGCCTAATTTATCACGATAAAGTCAATATTCGCTGATAAATTTGTACTAAAAACAGTGTTCACAAGTATTCGTCCTTAAACAGATTTATTGCTTTTCCTGGAGGCTAAATGACAGATGCTTTGCAACTCAAAGAGCCCCAATAGACAAGATGTGGCGCTTAACAATGTGAGGGGTCTTTTGTCTTTCGTTTCTGATTGAATGGCTTCACACAGCTTCCACCCTTCGCCGGGTTTTAAGTTACTATCCACTCATTTATTTCAGCCCCTAAGAATACCCAAAGCAATGTAAATGTGCCCTTCTGTTTTCTTTCCTTAGCCAGTAACGCTAGTGCACACAGCCCAACACAAGACCGTGCAGGTCTCTTCTCAAAGTCCTGGCTCTAGTCTATAAAAATGCATGACAACAACTTTGATCAGACCAAAAAATACAAATGTCGCGTGGCATTTAAATATTTGTAATAATTATTCGTATTTAATAAACAATACAGTATACAGTACATGGATCACCCTTTTACAACATAAACGTTATATCCAAGGCTTGCACATTATACTTTGCTATTTTTTTTATTGGAATAGTTGATGTTTGGAAAATTTGCTGCTCACTTGTAGTAAATCACCTGTCAGACACTTTGCAAGTATTTTTTTCACTGTAAAAATGTAACATTCAAATTAAACACTAAAACAATCTTTCAGAATACAAAAATAACCCTGCATTAGAAACATATGCCTCAGCTTTACTGATGTTTACTGATGTTAGGTTTATGTCAAATGTCTTTGAATTGTGATGATATTTTTGTTTGATTCGTTATATTGTTGGTCATTCTGTCATAAGAGCATCGGGTGTGTCTTTTACCGCCATGCTTTTTGTATTTACATGTTAACAATGAACAGTAGTCCTTTGTAAAAGGAACGTTTATTGCAGTAATTGTATAATTACTTCACTAATTGTTGTTAACAAGCCATAGAATTCTTCAGTCACTACAGGATCTTCTAACTAAGCGCGCATGATAAAGGGCAGTTAGGGTTAATCAGTTACAGATGGAGAAAAGTGAAAGCACTTCCAAGCTTTTGATAAACATGCGCTTAACTTTCATCGTAGTCTGTTATTATGCCAGCTTCGAGCACAAATTGCTCCCGTCTTGTTTCTGACAAGGAGAAGGAAACAGTGAAATCTCTTGACAATAAAGTGATTTTTCCATCTAAGCTTTGCGCGTTTACTGTTTCTTCAGATCTAAAACTATAGACATTGGCACAGTTAACTAAGTAAATTGATTTGCTGTTGAAAACTAACTGCTAATACAATCTGTGCATGAGACTGACGTGTAAATCAGCTTCACAAAAGAGAGCTGATTTGCTCCGATTTCATTCTGATTTGTGCTATTTTACGCTGTGAAAAAGAAACAACTGCGGTGTTTTGAACACTCATTTTTTTGGCCATTACAAATGATTGAATTTTAAGTGCTATTACAAACATAGATCTGTGACCCGACATGTCTCATAGCCGAACGTGTTAATAATAACGTACGGAACGATCGAAAATATATTAATTAAAATGATAACGTCAAGAGCACTTTATGTAGGCTAGCCCGACACCATTGCGGTACAGACTTTTTTCTGTCGGACAGTAACAGAAATGGCTATAGAGTAGGCTACTTAAAATAGCAAAAACACGTTGCCTCTCAATGTATTTAACGTAATCTTGTAAACACTGTGCACTTTTTGGAAAGTTCTGCGAAATATTATTGTTTCGTAAAAAGGAACTGGTTGGTTGAAAGATAACTTATTTTAGAAGACGTATAATAGACCTGAAAGATCAATCGCTTCGCTATACATATATAAAGTGCAGTGTTTTTCATTGCTTTCTAAAGGCTCTTGACCGGAGCTGCTGGAATGGTAATGTGAGTCCATCCCGGTGTCACGGCATTTGTTCCCTCTGTATAAATAGAGCTATTGTATAGTGAGGCCGTCTCAAGCGAAAAACAGTCTTAAAGCTATCAATGGACATTCATTCGTCCTGTCGCGTGTCACGCTTTTGAAGTCATTCCCTGTCTTTTTTTAGTGCGCATGTGCAACAGGACCAAAATGGATTGCTCCAGCAATGTGCATTCATTTTTGTTCAAATTATAAATTTTGAATGATAAAAACAAAATAAAGTTAGTAAAATAAAAGTATCCAGAACATGCTTTGGCATGAAGTGACGCGAGTCTGTGTTGAATTTGAACTGTTCATCATTTCTATGCGAAACTGTAGTTTTCCCCTTAGTTTTCCTTTGTGGAGACCATGGGGCTTTCACTCAAAAAGTTTTTTTGTTTTTGTTTTTGGAAAATCCCTGTATGACATTCCCAAGGACAGGCTCTATTGATGGAGAGGTGTGGAAAATCAGGCGGATAGGGCCCTCGGACAGGAGGCGTTCCTCTGATTCTCCTCGCTTCGCTCTTTGAACGGAACATCCGTGAGAATCGTACTTCTCTTTGAGAACATGTATGTTGTAAAGCTTAAAACTTAGAGCTTTACTTGTAGCATGACCATCTGTATTCTACAGACAACCAAAGATTCCTTGAGCGTTTCGGAGGTTTTAGGAGACGTAGCTTTGGTTTGTAGAATCTTGACGTTTTAATTCAGCAAAGGTGATTCCTCTTCCTTATTGGCAGAAAATTGCCACGTTGTGAAGACACGGAAAAGATTTCCACGGTGCTGCCTGTCTCAACATGGCGTGAAACTTGAAGAGAAAGGGATGAATAGTCAGAGCTAATTCCACTACATCTCGACTGGTTATTTGTAACATTTTCCATTTTACGGTGTTTCTATGGAACTCTCCACATTTTCACCCCACACGACGATCTTGTTTGTTCATTTCTATCTAAACTAATGCGAATGAAATATAAGATAAAATATTAGATCATATTATTATAAGGGTTAGCCCATGTTTAGAAAAGCCCTAGTTTGCAATTTCAAATAAAAAAATTTGACATGCAAGTGATGTGTGGAAAACACAATTACGTATAACGATATACGACCAAGTACCTTTATTATTATTACTTTATTGTGTATTTGTTTCTTCTGATTGTGGGAATTGGAAGTCTCGTGGTTTATAAAAGGCACCAAAGTCAATCCTAAGCTCCTTTTTGAGAACAAAAGCACATTCGGGAAAGCAACTTCGTGCTGATTGGGTGTCCAGCAGAAACTGAATGGATGCTCATTTTGCGCACCAATGATGTGAGCAGTGCATTGAGATGTTAAGCGAGTCTCTCTTTATAAAGCAGGATACTGAGGACAATTCCTTCACTCTGACACAAGCAAGTTGGATAATTCATCTGGGTATCTAAGTACAACGAGCATTTGAGGACAATGGCTGCAGCACCAGAGAGAGTGGTAACGGCGAAAACTCAGAGCGGTAAAAAGGTGATTAGAGTTATGTTAAACGATTTTATTGTTTTACAAAAATAAATTAATACATTAATTAAATAAAAATCTAGAACTTCTTTATCAGCGTGCATTGATTGCATTTTAAATAAAAGTGTTTGTTTTTTTTTTATTTAAAAAAAATAAAAAACAATAAAAAGGTTTTGTCTTTCAGGTGTCCAAACCACTGATGGAGAAGAAAAGAAGAGCACGTATCAATAAATGTTTGAATCAGTTGAAAAGTCTTCTGGAGAGTGTCTGTTCGAACAATGTAAGAAAATTAAATAGATTTAAAAACAATATTCAAATTCTAATATCAAATGTCTGTCTCTAAAACCAACTGATGTTCTTTTTATATTATTCAGATCCACAAGCGAAAATTGGAAAAGGCTGACATTTTGGAGCTGACGGTTAAACATCTGATGCATCTGCAAAACACCAAAAGAGGTTTGTGTTCCATTCGCATTTAAATAATAATTATTCGTTACATTTACAACATAATTTAAGTGTATTATTGGGAAACAATAAACACTGAGTGATTCTTCTAAATGCAGGAATGCCCACCGTTTGCGACTCTGCTGAATATCACGCTGGCTACAGAAGTTGTCTCGCCACTGTCAGTCATTATCTCCTCGCTTCGGACGCAGACAGAGGTTCCCGCTCCATTATGCTGACTCATCTTCAGAGCGGTTCTAACCTCGTTCCTGATTTCAGTACCGCGGAGAGCGACCCTGCTCGGATCCCTGCTTCAACATGTACACTTCGCCGATCACACAAAGCTCCGCTTAAAACAGACGCTACTTATCCCAACTTGCAGCAAACTTCAGACAGATATGACTGCTCTATGCCGAAGAGGATTGAGATTTGTGAGACGGACAAAATATCATGTAATGCACAGGCTGGAACCCATGGATCCAAGAAGCTCAAACCCACACACTTCAGTCTTAAAAATAAAAAGGTTGACGAGTGCTGCAATTTTTCTGAAGCCTTGAAACAGAATTATTGGCGGCCTTGGTAAATCTGTTTTAACACTTAGACTTTATAGCTCTAATTCTGCTTCTCATGCACTGTATATGTTGATCCTATTTTTTGAGAAATGGTGGCAAATGTTTATTTTAATAATAAAAGACTACAACATTGGATTGAATTTAGCTTATTATTTAAACTGACAAATGTGTATGACTATTTTGTAGACGCCAACTGCTGCGGAGATCGAATGAATGTCTTTGTAATGGAATGAAATATTTAGAATGCTCTGCAATGTTATGTTATACGATCATTCTTTATGAAAAGCAATCTCTGTATGAGACAGGCCAACCTCAAATTTATGTTGTTGACTTGACATGTAAAAAGGCTGAATGTTCAACCTGGTCTCATGAAAGTGCGTATAAATAGTACGCCAAATAAAAATAAAAACTCGTGATATTGCAGCCTGGTCTCATGCTGGATATTGATACGCAAAAATGGACTTTAGCGTGTAAATGCTACGCGACGGGTAGGATTAGGGTTGGGGGTAGATGCGTATCATATGTACGCGAAAACTGCGTATGCACGCCAACAAATTTGGTATCATATGCACGCGAAAAAGGCCTTTTATATGCACGCCAAACACGTTCGTATCATATCTACGCCAAAGTCCATTTTTGCGCATCAGTACCATGAGTTTTCGATTTTATTTGGCGCACTATTTAAACGCATTTTCATGAGACCGGTTATTATAAAAAATAAAAATAATAATAATAAATATATACATTCTCTGAACATATTTAATCGTGTGTCATATATTTGACAAAATTCTTATTAATCTTATATTTATAAGTGTCATTAATTAAAAACATCTACTATTCTATTTAAAATGTTATTTTGACAATTTAGTTTAATAATTGAATAATCAATGACAGACAAAGCAGAATCCTGGTAAAAGAGATTCATAGGAAAGGCAAAATGATTAGATGACTTATATGGAGACATTTAATATTATTTAATTCACCATATTTTAATTGAAGATATGTCATAATAGCAACACTATGAATGCACATTTAATTAACACTCATCAACCTATTGTTTTAAAGTAAGAGACAATGCCTGAAATGTAATTCATATATTGAATAATAACCCTAATGAATTACATAAGTATTATATTGAAAAATAATAACACTAGTAACACAACACGCCACTTGTGGCCTTCTGTGCCAATTCTGGGGAGACTCAAAAACAATAATACACAAGATCATTATTTTTCAGAGACACAAAATTAGATCACTTAACCACAAAACTATTTTGACTGAATACATCTCACAAATCTGGATATTTAGATGAAATGACAAAATTAAAAATAGTGTAGCCCTTCATCAAAAGTGCTGAGATGAGATTTTGTGCCATTTTTGGTCAAGAAAACATTTATTGGGTAACAGAGAAATTATTA
Source organism: Ptychobarbus kaznakovi (assembly GCA_027422405.1). Taxonomy (NCBI): domain Eukaryota; kingdom Metazoa; phylum Chordata; class Actinopteri; order Cypriniformes; family Cyprinidae; genus Ptychobarbus; species Ptychobarbus kaznakovi. Next base: position 1,527,806 of record CM049810.1, read on the forward strand.
TTGATGTCAACAGTTTAATATTAACTAAATTGGACAACACATAAAAATGCTCTCATGATTATTTAATTAGGACTTTTTGTTAGTATTTTATGATTTGGCAAATTGGTTTAGTGTCACTCATGGCATAAAGATAATTACATGAATGTGTCTGAGGAATTACAATATGTTAGGTTTGAATTCTCATTAGGCGCAGAAGAAGCACATGGATTATAATGTTTTTGTAATTTCATCTTTCTATAGTAATTAACTAAAACAAAACACTTGTATCTCTTTTCAATTGTTGTGTTCTGTCACAAATGGTTGAATGTTAATGTTACAGATTGTAGTGATTAATCTAATTCTGCTGCTGGTTGATATTAAAATGCAAACCTGTACAATACTTACAAATTCACAGTCCAAAACTGTTTTGTGGCCAGCAAACTCCACTGAACCCTTCCAGGATTAATTGGAGGAACAACTGAGAGCCCTTTTTCTCAATGTTGGTGCCTGACTGTTGCACTTGTCTTGTTGAACATTTAATGTAAAAAAAATGAAAGGCCAGTTAGTATACCGTTGTTTGGTTTTCACTAATGTAATGGAAAAGTCAAAGCCTGTTGTTAAGAAAGGGCTGTCCACATTGCCCATAGAGTGTATGGGGGTTATCATTAATTATGGTGAGGCTAAACTACTTTTTCCAACAGAATATTCAAGAGGGACAGGGGATTAAAGACAACATCAGAAAAATGATTCAGGGAAAAATGAATGGAGATTTTCACAGAAGTATTTGCAGTTTATGTATCACCTGCTCAGTCAACACAAATACACCATAGCCTACTATAAAAACAAAAGAGAATTAACGCAAAACCATTTGTACATGCATGCAATGTTGTAGCAAAGAAAACCATTTGAAAATAATAAAGTGACCCACCTTTCATCACTGGAATGATTCAGTTTATTTCATCTTGCATGACAGCATCCCAGCATTAGCAAGACCATATTAGAGGATGAACCTGTTTTAATCATTGAACAGTTTACAGTATAATATATTATACTCTCTGCAATAATATATTGTAATATATAATATATTGTAAATGCCTTAAAATTTTAACCTGCCATAAAAAAAAATATTTACTGGAGTAAAAAGTGTGAACCAGCCATGATCTTAACATAAATATGCTACTTGAAGGTGAACTGTTTTGAAAACATGTTTTATACTCAGGGGAACAGCGTTTTTAATCATGTCACCTGTATTTGGGTCTAACGATTTCAGCCTATGGACAATTTGATTAAGCATTTGAAGATCTGACGGGCAAGGCACGTAGGGCTTATAGCATAAGAAAATCATCGTCATAATTCAATTTTCATAAAAATGTCATTGTCAGAAAAATCATAACTTGGCACCTAATCAATTTTAAAGATCAAATAATCTCTATTAAAAATAAATAATCTGCTGACGAAGAACTGCGTAAATGAGAACAGTCTGTCTGTAGAGACACTGATGGAGGACAAGTTGCATTTCTTCACAGAGTGCAGCAAATAAGACCATTAGAGACAATTACTTTAATCAAATAGCTTGAATTTCTACCTGATTTCCAGTGAACGAGTCATTTAGACCAAATCTTGAGAGAAAAGGAAGTGTCCAGCTCACAGCGCAATATATGTCCTGCCATGAGGGACAGAAGCTGAACCTAATATTCCCTTGATATATATGTGTGGGTTTATTATATCATTTATGTGTGTGTGTGTGTGTGTGTGTGTGTGTGTGTGTGTGTGTGTGTGTGTGTTGTGTGTGTGTGTGTGTGTGTGTGAATATATTTATTGCTTAATATTCGGCAGAATTGTGCTACTCTACAGATTCTTACCATTACGCACATTCTCATTTGAACTGAACTGCATTGAATTGAAAGACAGAGATGATTTGAGCAACAAAACATCAGTAATAAAAAACATAAACATGTTTAAATCTGTTCACTTAAGAGATTTTAACACACTCAGCGCATTTTCATGAGTCCATCAACATAACACAGTCCTTGTAACCTCAGAAGTCATTTTAAAACTTCATTAAATTACATTTGAATATATAAGCTTGTATCTGAACAGGTCTGGTTGCATTCATAATTAAATTATTCATAATACCCACTGTGCTACTGCAATAGTGATCATTCTCACATGAACGTAGGCTCAAATTTGTGTATCAAAGTGGCTTATGTTTCAGTGCTACATATCATTAGATAAATGTGAAATATGTAAGTGGTTATATAATACAAGGTTTAGGCCAATAGTTAATGTATATTCCGTCAGGTAACAAATTTTTTTACACATTAATTTTAAAGACATCTCAGCTACGATGTAGAACATGACTGTCTTCAAAAGCCAATGAGAAACAATTTAAGGGGGAAAAAACCTTATACAAGCATCTAGACCAGAGTATAGGAGGAGGACGACTCTTGCTGATGTCTTTACTGTGCATTAGACTAAGGGGCAATCTGCAGGTTCCCACATGAAATATGAAGAATGTCCGAGTGGATCCAATGTGAAGCTGCCTAGGTATCAAGAACCATTTGATATTTCAACACCAATATCTGGCTGTATGAAATGTACAAAAGTGCATTCTGGCAGCAAGCACAGATTCTTTTCTTTTTTTATACATGTATAAATGAACAAGAACAAATCATTTAAAAAGCTGATGTTTTGGGATACGTATGTGTATAAAATCTGGTCATATACAACATAAAATAACACAGCAACTATATCCCATTCAGTGTTTATGTCTACTGTAACAAATCAAATTGCACCGGCTTTCAAAAGGTTCTATTCTCCACAAGATAAAAGAATATGTCAGTTAATTTTGTAAAAAGTGCATGTTATGAAAAGTAATGCATTGTTACTTTTCATATCATACTTTGTTACGGGCTACCAGACAAATAAGACTGTAATCATGAGAATAACAATGCATCAGGTATACATTTTCAATCATCACAAAGCACTTAACACAAACTCACTTAAAACATATTTGTGAAAAGAAACATTTTAGCCTATTGGCAAACATGTCTGGATCTACAAAGAGAACCTTGTGCTTCAAAAATATGAATTCAAATGATATAACAAAATATATTTTCGGTTTACTTAAAAAAATAAGAAAAACATGCCACACCACCTGAAACAACAAAAACACATTTAAAGAGTTTAAAGCTCTGTGAGCTAAAATATTATAAAGAAACACTATATAAATTAATTACGTCAATCTTACTGCTAACATTTCCACAACCAAGTTGACCTTTGTGGTTTTATTAAATGAAGGGATTAAAATAACTGAGAAATCAGCAAAACTGATTTCAATCCCCCATCCCCCTATAGTGCTACCTCTTCCTCTATGCTATGAGACAAGGGCAATTTGTCCAAAAATAAGGAAAAAATAGTTTGTTTGGCTAATATTAAGCATCAAAGACATTTAAACATAACAGTATGTTGGAAATTTTAAAAGTATTTTTTTAATTGCCAGCCCAACTTTAGGGGAGAATAAAAAATAATGATATATATACTATATGTACTGTAGATCTACACAAAGTAATGGAACAGTCCCTAATTCCTTAGTCAAGAAAGGCAGTATTTTGACCAGAATACTAAATTCTCACTGAAACGTAAAAGCTGAAAACTGTCATGGGCCTCAGTAAAAAGCTCATGTGTATGAGCAGAAGGCCTAGTGCTCATTTCGAACCATAAGTGTTGAGCTCAGGACACTTATTTTCTGCTCATCTTCCCTCGCCTTGGAGGCCCACTAACCCCATAAATCCAACATGATGTCCTTATGCCATTTCGAATCCATCACACTCAAAAATCCCAGTTAACAACAACATTCCACTTAGTCAAAGCTTTAAAATTAATAAGAACATCAGGGACTACTTGAAAATACTCATAAAACTGTTGCTTAGTTAGTGGATCCTACGGACGTCATATAGCCTAATGAAGCAGATTGTGAGCTTCTAAAACTATTTGTGGTTCCTTTGCTTTCCCCTTTAGGCAGGTGCTTCTGGTCCACCCAAGCAGATGCATCTACCCGTCCTGTCCTGATACTTGAAAAAGACTGCTCCCCTGTCCACTTGTGCTCAGGGCATGCCTTGATGCCCGAGCCTTCGCCAACGCTACCGCCTCTCGCCTTTCTCTGCAGATCCTGAGGGATCTCACGTGGCGTGGCTCCTTTGCCGTGCTCAGAGCAGCGTCTTAGGGCTTGAGGCTCGCGCTCAAAGTGCGTGAGCGGGAAATGCGGCAACAGAACAACGTGCTGCTCGAAGGTCTCTGGAACTAGAGAGACCGCAGAGGCTCGCCGGGGGCTTCTCATTGGACTAGCCAGTGGCGTCTCGTCAATGAAGTTAATCACTTCGTCGCGGCTAAAGCACTTGAAAGCGTCCTCATAACGCTCGACTCGTGGAATCTGCTTGAGTGAATGCATGTCCTCGGATCGAATCCTTTTGCGGTGTGGGTGGCTCTCCTCGTGGTAGGACCCCGGGCTGCTCCGACGTCTCTCGTGGCGAGGCGAGCTGTATTGCAGGATCCCAATGACGTCCTCTGTCGAGCCCCAACGATGCAGGTAAGACGGGATCTGACCGGTGGTCCACATGTCGGTGTCGTCGTGGGAGTATCTTCTTGTAGGGGGCACCTGGAGTAACACACAGACGAGTGAACCAGGACATTTCTAAAAGCTAAATTCTGGCTCAAACTAAGGACCTCAAAGCTTTTGCATCTCTTATAATGCCAGAATCAATGGAAGCTTGTGCACTATAATGGAAATACAGCCCTGTTTTCACTTTAAAGTACTAAATATTCAAATATCTGCCTTTTAATAGGGATAAAATGAAGTTAATATTCCTTTGCTTAGTTTAAAATCACTCATTCTACAGATACTCACATTCCACATTGTTCTGAGAACTACACAGGAAAGACATAAAATTAGTTTTTAGTATTTAAAAGAACTTTAAGTACACTACCCAAGCATACAGCACAAGCCTAGCATGAAAGCGACTGTATTGGTTAATGCAGGAATGAGTCAGCCTTTACAAAAGAAGCCCTAAATGCATTATGAGGACTGATTGATAGGTGTACTATTCTCTGGCCAGTAGAGGGAAGCAAAGCATCATTAAAGCAATGGCATTCAGTTTTTGTAACATCTATTTAAACAGAGCAGCTAATACACAAGCTTAATTATATATATATTATATTATACTACAGGACTTAAGTTAAAACTTAAACATTTTTTTACGATTTGGCCTTATTTAAGACTTGTTACTCAACTGATTTAAATTATCTATGTCTATTTTATAAAAGTGTGTCATTTTGCTTTAAAAATACTGCCCATGAATTATTTATTTTTTGACATATAAAGATAAATATGGACTTAATTCACAAATGTTAGAAGGTCTTAAATATTATTGTCTGGCAGCATTTCATGTTCTATAAACCTGAATAGCTTGACAGCAAATATAATATCAGCTTGTACTTCCCAATTATTATGGCATTCCAATACTCGATGATGATGATGCAAAACACTGGTGAAATTGAAAAAGAACATTGTTTCTACAGAAATAGTAGTTTAAAAAGTGTGTAAACTTCTATATGAGACACATCAGCTTTGAGTTCTTTATCAATACGCATCAGTGTTTTTTTTTTTTGCCAAACGTCTTTGAAACAAATCTAACACACACACAATGTTAATGGTAGTTCAATAAACTTTGAAGAGAACTTCAAAAGTTGTTTCGTGCAATGTATATAGCAATACAATCAGCAATGGAAAGCAGTCAGAGCTTTGGGAAGTATTCGGCGTACACATGTATGGCATATTCTCCACATTTAACCTCCAAGTCCAAATTTTCTTTCCAGACAGGCTTATTTTGAATAGCTGGTCAATTAATTACACACAGAGAAATATGGATGATATGTAAAAGGTCAATGAAAGTTACATGTGGAGGTTACACGTGAGCGCTTATGGGCAGTATATGAAGTAATCATTTGAATGTAAAAAGGTTAAAAGTTTGAAGTGAAGCATTGCACTGCTCTAAAACCTACTGTCAGCCTGTTATATGACTTCTTAATCGCCTTGTAAGCCTTTATAGTACTATTCCTTGTGGAAGTGGTTCAAATAATTGGATTGATTTGTATTTTCTTTATTCTTTTTACATTCAAAGGATCAATCTAAATTTGGATTGTGCCATGAAAGTATAAACTCCTCCACAGATCACACATCAGCTGTGCCTCTACAACTAATATACACCTGACAAAATTTGTGTCATAGTATAAATATCAAGGGAATTTTATAACATGATTAGTGAGCGTGTTTTAAATTCAGACTAGTGTTTTTAATTCATTTAAATTCGCAATGACTTCAAGCTTTTAACTTTAAAATATAAACTGAAAAGGCATCAGTGGCACTCGTCACTGAGCCCTGCAACAGTAGAAAAAACTGCATTAAAAATACCAAGAGACCACTGGGGTGAAGAAACAAAAGTGTCTGCTAGATCATATTTTCCCAAAATGTTTTTACTCAAAACAAAAGTCTCCAATTTCAATATCTAATAGGTCACACAACAGGAATGTCAAATGATTCCAGTAGAAGTGTTGACAATTTTGCAAATACTGAGGAGGAGGGCCAATGCAGCATGCACATTTTAGTTAGAAATAAAGAAAAGATCAATTTGAAAACAAAATCAATGGAAATATACCTGCAAATAGTGCATTTTATCTTCCTGAAGCTCCCTCAATGGATAACCCTGGGGGCCCCCCCTTTCTAAGGTTGAGAATTCGTACTTGGCAATACGGTCTACCGTCATGATATCACCAGCAGAGCTATAGTCAAACGGTCTGTCAAATATTAAGTCCGGATGAATGCCTCCATCCTGGCTGTTTTCTGCAAACGCAGAAAGCATATATATGTATCAGGATTCAAAATCAGTGTGCTTAAAATACACAGACAGACAGACAGACAGACGAATAGGTAAAAAAGAAGAAAAACAACTCTCTTTTAGAGACTTTCGGAGTCCGCGTTAGAATTTGAGGTTCTCAAAAATCGCTTCATGTGAAATCATTAGGGTCTCGTATTGAAAATCACGATTGACTGTCACTGTTTGAGTAGATAGATAGATTGCAGCTAGAGCAAACTGTCGTATAAACATAGTCCCTAAAGTATGTTTTGGGGCAAAAGATTGTTTGAGGGGTACAAACTATTTTTTTAAACTATAAAATCAGTTGTAGGGCAATGTGAGATGCTGATATTAAGGCAAAATGGGGGTCACACAGCGGGATGACAGATGAGATTAGCGATTAGCACAGGCAGCTTAGCATGCATTTGAGTGAGACACAAGTACAAGAAGCAACCCTTATACATACAACTGAGTTGAGTTACACAAGGCAAACCGTCTGGAAAAAAGCAGAGCACTGGTCAAATTAAGATCACAGAATCCATCTCTTGCACATATTCCTTATGATTGCAAACTTAGAAATGGGAACGTGCCAAATAACAGGAAAAGTAATGAAATACAGCTAACAGCAAAGTCACACACTTAACACCTACATTCATCAATACATACTGACAGCCTCAGTTCACTAATAGTTTGTGATGAAGCATTTTAATTATGTAATTATCATGTGACCTACTTATTTTTATCCAGAAACCCCTCATTTTAATATTTGTACATTGGTTTTTAATTTTTTTTATCTTACCTATAAAAATTACAATGTTACTATATATTTAAACCAAAATACAATTATTTCTGCCAAAGTATTGTTGTTATTGCTGTAAAATCACAGTAATGTAATATGTAGTCTCCTTGAAAGGGTGCATGTAATTTTGTTTAATTAATATTTTTATGATAGCAGTGGCTAATACAAAGTTACAAGTTGTGTTGTAGTAACAATGCATGTTGTAAAGTTGGTATTTTGGCCAGTGGTCCTTCAAATCTGCAGGGGGCCGTTGGTCACATGTCCAGGAATAGTGACATCAAGCAACTCTGTGACACTTCACTTGAGAGTAAAGCAACTTTGCAGCAAAACTTCTGCAGTGGTGTAAAGGCATCTTAGCAGGTGTTCCAGTTATATATTTATTTTTGAGTGTCAAAATATATTGAGAACTAATAATCCATCCATCTCAAAATGAAGGTCACATGATAAATCCAATGACTGTAATCATCATTGGTTGACCTAGTACATTCATGTTTCCCCCAAATACAGCTGTAATGAATGTTAAATAAATAAATCAAGTATCTATCCAATTCACGAGACCAAAAACAAACAAGCAAGCAAACAAATGAATAAATTATAACAAACTAAAATAAAATAAAATAAAAGTATAACACTTTACAATAGGGTTCCATTTGTTAAATATATTTAATGCATTTATCAATATTAACTAACAACAAGCAATACATTTGTTACAGTATTTATTAATCTTTGTTTATGTCCATGTTAGCTCAGGTCCATTAAATTAACATTAACAGATACAACTTTTGATTTTAATAATGTATAAGTAAATTAGTAAATCAACATTAAGTACGATTTATAAATGCTTTATTAGTATTTTTCATTGGTAACTTATGTTAACTAATATAGTAAACTAAATTTAACAAATGTAAACTGATTGTGGTGTTACCAATAAAATGAAATAAAAAACCTGAAGGATTAATCTTTTCTTTACTTCCTATTTCCACTCCCTCTCTAACATCTGAGGCTGTGTATGAACACCACAGAACAAATAATACACCCTATAAATACTACCTGAAATAAATGTTGTATGCACTATACATTCTGTGAATCTTTAAGATCATTTACTCCATGCATGTGACAGCAGGAGGATCTACTATTGTCACCAAAATTAAAGCTCAGTTGCTGCAATGCATCTTGTCTGTAATTTGACATTTTATGTCAAACTGGTAATCTCATGATATCTTGCTGAGTGAAGTTATGTTACAATAATTTAATTTACAAATAGTTATTGCTGTATACTGTGTATTGTCCTATATATTCTTTTAAAATAAACACCTGTGTAGCAGGATGTAAGTAATACAATACTGTGTTATTTTGAACATAGCATTGCTTTCTCCTTGGACCATGCAAAAGGAAGCTCAGTGGTCCTTACCTTCTTCCACTTCATCATTGGACATGATGGCCACACATTTCTCCCAGACCATCTTGACGTCTGCTCTGTACCGGTCACAAGCCCACAGGAACATGGGGAGCAGGATTGATTGTGCTATGGAGCACCAGAGCACACACAGGACCATCCAACTGTAGGAGCGGTCAAATTTCAGGCTGGCAAAGCTCACCACCTACAATGAAGCACTGCAATTATTTACATGTTAAAACGTTAATTCAAATGAAAACACATTTCCTCTGATAATATACAGTGGTGGCCAGGGGCGTCGCTGGGAATTCTGGACCTTGTGCACTGACTTTGCTGTCTCAGCAAATACCCCCCCACCCATATGTCAGTTATTTCTATCTTTTGCTGTAGTGTGTCAGTAGGAAATATCAATTCACATGTCCAAACATTCATTTTAACATTAATTGTAATAATCCAGTGAGACTTTTGTCTGACAACAGCCAGTGCTCCACACAGAGATCTGATCTGATTATCATCAGTCTGTCTGAAGGACATGAAGAAACATTACAAACTGAGACTAAATCCAGAAGAACAACATCTCCAAGATGCTTCAGAAACCTGCCTGTAAACCTACAGTGATGTTAATAGTTTTATCACTTGTGTAAAACTGCAGTTAAATTATAATATTGCCATAAATAGATTTTCTTTATCAATTAACTTCTATTAACTGAATTAAATCAACATTTTGTGTGAGTATCCTTAAAGCAGCTTTTGCTCTCGGTGCACTTGCACATAGTTTTTCAGGAAGCTTTGCAGGCAGGTTTCTTGAAGCATCTTGGAGACGTTGTTCTTCTGGATTTAGTCTCAGTTTGTTCTGTTTCTTCATGTCCTTCAGACAGATTGATGATAATCAGATCAGATCTCTGTGTGGAGCACTGGCTGTCGTCAGACAAAAATATCACTGGATTATTACAATTAATGGCTAAATGAATGTTTGGAAACGTAAGCTGAATTTTACCATGGCAGTGATTTACAATCAAAGTAAGAATGCTTGTCACTATACCAAATTGTTATAAAATACACAAAGAACTCTTAAGTTCCACTAACTGCATTTTAATATACATTTTATATATAATTAATTTTCATTTTTGGATATAATTGAGTTTGGTGTCTGAAAACACTAAGTTTGCACTTAAATATGTTATTTGAAAGTGTAATTTTCACTGTAAGAACTCTGCAGTGGTATGGTAAAGTGTACTTTTTCACAAGGGTATCCTAACGGAAAAATACAATGCAATGAAGTGCAAAATTCAAAATACAGGTAAAACACCTGTAAAAAATGTATACGTAAAAATCCTTCATATTAATACAATACATCATACCCTATATTTACTGTGTGTGTGTGTGTGTGTGTGTGTGTGTGTGTGTGTGTGTGTGTGTGTGTGTGTGTGTGTGTGTGTGTGTGTGTGTGTGTGTGTGTGTGTGTGTGTGTGTGTGTGTGTGTGTGTGTGTGTGTGTGTGTACTAGCTGGATGAATCTCACAAACAGATTCCCAGGCATTTCACCCCAAGCTAATACAATTATATGTATTATTATTATTCCTAAGACATTTGGCAAACAGTTAAATACTGTTCATTAAAATGCAAAATTGGTAGGCTGTTAATTCAGAAATGAATAGGCTTCAACTTTGGCCTCAATGCACAAGGCAACCATTATAAATCAACCTCTGAATTTGTATATATATGAAGGATGCACAACTGATGCATCTAAATAAAAAGCAATATGGTGATTTAATTGATGCTTATGCTTTCACTACTTCATCAGACTGAAGAAATGGCACTCCAGCACATACAGTATGCCATTCTGAAGATTAGTCTTGATTAATCACAGTTTTAAATATTAACTATACACTATTCTCAGACATTAACTATAAATACAGAAAGCTGAGTCATAGATAAAACTCTACATCATGATTAATTCCATATCACAATTCATTTTTCACATGCATTATGCATAGAGTCACATTTTTGTGCAAGGCACGATATAGCAATACACCCCTCTTTAATAGACAAGATACTATAGGGCACCGTTTAGCGACCTCTCCACAGAAATTCTCTTACTTTGAATGGCTGTCTACATACATTCTTCCACCATTAGTTTACGACTGTTTTTCTGCCAATATCAACTAAGCAGAAGGACATATTAATCTCTCCCCATTGCACTTTAAAACAGACTAAAGTGTCTTCTTTGCAAGAAGAAAAGAGTTAAAAGCTTTCAGTAAGATGTATCTTGTCACCAGTTTATGTCTAGCAGCAAGGTTTAAAGGAACTAGTGATTCTACGCAAACAGAAACCATATTACTAGTACCATCAAAGAAAAACTGATTCACCTACAGGAAATGTACATACCATGCTAATATTCAGATGGCTATTTACAAAAGGCCTATGAGGAGAACAGCAACAGGGAAAATATTGTCTATAAATGTTTGAGAAACCTAGAGCTCCTTGACACAGAACACTGACATTGAATGACTAGGCTATACATATTGATGTTGGTGGGGGAAAATAAATATGTGATAACAAAAAAACTTAACTATAAAGTGGGTGAGGGAGACACCTGCTGGTGAAATGGCTGGATTGCAAACATAAAAAAATATTAAAGATAACAATACAATAAAAATAGCATAGCAAACCCATTCCAACACCAGAAGAACATATAAACTCCACACATAAAGGCACAAGATGTATGTGGCGATGACTGCTGCTGGAGGCTTTCACTTGTTTCTTGTTCCATGTGTGGGATGAGATGCCTGAGAACTTTCCGACCTGCTTGTTTTCCTTCTTGTGACGTATAGTGCTAGAAGGTTTACCAAGCCTCCTTTTGAACCACTTGAGTCAACTTCAGATAGAATTCTGACTCTCAAGACTATATAGTCTTGTTGTTGGCATTTATATCCCTTAAGAGGATTGTTGTACAGGCTATATCAATGAGACTATGCTGTAATGGATTTTGTTTTCTGTCTGATGTAAGTTTTGGTCAATAGGAAGGTTGCTTCTTCTCAGGCATTTACCCAAGGTTACATCTTTTGGAGGGAATTTGTGTGATGGCAGGATGTTCCTTCCCAACACTTTTATCAGATTCTATAATCTGGGCACAGATATGACTTCTGCTTCTGGGGTTTAATCTGTTTGAACAGGTGTCAATTCAAGTTTCTCCATAAATCTGTGTATATGTTCACTTCCTGATGAACTGGCAGTCACAAAGTATGGCATTGTGGTATATCGGTTATGTAAGTAACCGTGGGTCCCTGAGAAGGCTTCAGACAGTTGTCACACATGGAGGATAACCATATAATCATCTACTGATAGACTTGGACATCTAAAATTGTTGTAAACAAAAACTGTGCATCCAATCAAACGCTTCAGTACAATTACTGGTTGGCATGAGCATTAAACCATTGAAAACCTAGAGACTTTTAGATTCCAAACACAAGGCTGTGTGTTTTTAAGCTAAATCTGAACAGATCGCAACAAACCACCAAAAAGGAAACCACACTTTTGCTTATGTTCTATGTCCGATTACCTATTCTGTCATGTCTGCAAAACCAGTTGGAAAACCTTGGGGTAGAGCTTTCTTCTTCAAAGCCGAATTTGTAACAAATTTGCAGTGAGTTTTCTAAATGACAAATCTGAGGTCGGGTCATTATAATCACAACCACTATTTTCATCGATAGTATTCAAAAAGTCAATATCACTCATAGGTCAATCAAGGCAACTGCCCAAAGATGCAAAGATAAACACCACTTACACTCCAGCAAAATCCACTGAAACCCCACTAAAGACTTAATCACTAAAGACCCTTTTTGTAAAATCATGTTCTTTGAAAAGAAAGTGAGCACTCACCAATATGGGGAATCCAGTTAGAAAGTCGTATATGAAGACTATCCCACTGATCAGATAGGTGATCTGCAGCGATGTCTTAATGGGCTCGGATCCGTCGATGGATGAACGTCTCTTGCCCTGGGCATCCTCCACTACAATGGTGGGCACGTTAAATTTGTTATTGTCCACGTTTTGACGCATATGGATGGAAAAGGTCTGGAAAAGGGCAATTCCAATACAGATGACGCCCATCACCACACTCCCGCTGATTAGCAGCAGGAAGCAGACGCCGAAGCCCAAGCCGATCTCGGTCACAATGAAGCGACAGTTGTCATGGGTGTAAAAGCGCTCTGTGGTATCATGCCAGCCCACAGCAGGCAAGGTGGACAGAATGAATGACACCATCCAGATTCCCATGACCGTATGGACAGCTTGCTTTTTGGTGTTACTCAACCTGTTAGAAGATAAAAAAGATTAATAATTATAATGCTAATAATACTAGAATGAATATACAGAGTTCTGGCATGAAACTCTAGATGGCGCAGTCCGATAGGTCTAACTCAATCTGACCTAATGTCATCATTATCACATGGCACAGCTGATTGGGTTTCTCCTGTATCAGTAGCCAATGAGCTCATTGCTCAATATTCAAATACCTGGCTTTTGTTTGCTGTAGCAGTTGGCAGCACACTTCAGAACAGCTGAAATCAACATCTAAGATAAGTGGATGCTCTTACCATATCGCTGTGTGTATTGCGTGGTCTGCCTAATTAAACACAAAAATGAGCAACCATAAACAAGTTTAAACTAAGTGTCATGTTAGCAGTTTGCATTGTATGCATTAGTGAAATAGACGCCGCCCGCCTCCTAAGCACCACGGACCCCGGCCCAATCCAACCCCTTGTCATGGGGGCCAAGGCCTGGCAGGCCATCCCCGGGGTATCAGATTGGGTTATGGGGATAATAAAAAGAGGTTACTCACTACAGTTTGCTCGAAAACCCCCACACTTCAGCAGCGTGGTTCCCACCCTTGTTTAGAGCAAGGACGCACACGTCCTGCACTACGAGGTGATGGCTTTGCTGGCAAAAGGTGCTGTAGAAATGGTGGCCGTTACTTCCTCGTCCTCAAAAAAGATGGCCGCCTACGCCCAATCCTCGATCTCAGAACCCTGAACCGTGCCCTCATGAGACGGCCAATCAGGATGATTACGTTTAAACCGATCCTCTCGCAAATATGCCCAGGGGACTGGTTCTTTTTCCTGGATCTGAAAGACGCTTACTTTCACATCTAGATAGCCCCCCACCACAGGTAATTCTTAAGATTCACCTTCGAGGGTGTGGCTTATGAGTACACGGTCCTGCACTTTGGACTGTCCCTGGCTCCCTGCACTTTTGCGAAGGACGCGGCTCATTTCCCTCTAAGACAGATGGGAATCCGCATTTTCAACTACCTCAACAACTGGCTCGTTCTCGCCCATTCAGAGGTGGAATTGTTGTCGCAGAGATCCCTCCTTCTCAGCCACTTAGAGTGCCTGGGACTCTTGCCAAGAGCGCAACTGTCGTTCTCGGGAACAGTTTTCAACTCGGTCTAAATGAGGGCTGCGATCATGCCAGAGCGTGCTCTGGCCATACAGAGGCTCACGACTCCCTTTGCAACAGGAGCCTCTCACCCACTCAAATCGTTTCAGAGAATGCTGGGCCTCATGGCCTCCGCGTCCCCAATTGGGCCTGCTTCGTATGCGGCCCCTTCAGCGATGGCTAAAACCGAGGGTTCCATCCAACGCCTGGCATCACGGACGCCTGCGAATCAAGGTGAACCGTGCCTGCGTGACAGCCCTGGGCCATTGGAAATGTCATCAGTGGATGGAACAGGGCATACCCTTGGTAATGGTCTGCAGAAGGAAGGTGGTCTCGATAGATGCTTCAACATGGGTTGGGGAGCTCTGTGCAAAGGCCGACCAGCCTTCGGCCTGTGGTCGAAGGAGGAAGGAAGTCACATCAACTGCCTAAAAATGCTAGCACTGTGTCGAGCCCTTCATGCCTTTTTACCAGACCTGAAGGGGCACCACGTTCTGGTCCGTATGGACAGTATGACCATGGTGGCCTACATAAATCACCAAGGAGGGATCTCTTCGAGGCATCTCTTCACTCTAGTGGAACTCTAGTGGGTACCAGGCAAACTGAACCAGAGTGCAGACATGCTGTCTTGGAGCAACGTCTGCTCAGAAGAGTGGACTCTCCATCATCATCTCGTCATCTCATCAGACGAATCAGGGAACACAAACACAAAGTTATTTTAGTGGCCCGACCTAGAGGAACCAGCATTGGTTCTAAGAGCTGTCTCAGCTGCTCACTGCAGCCCCATGGACCATTCCCCTGAGACGGGAACTCCTCTCTCAGGCGAACAGAATGATGTGGCATCCCAGGCCCGAGCTGTGGGATCTGCACCTTTGGCCTCTCGATGGGAGCATGCAGATCTCCCCGAGAGCATTCAAAACACAATCACTCAGGCTAGAGCCCCGTCTACAAGACGCCTCTATGCCCTTAAATGGTCAATTTTTGGTTGTTCGTTTCCTGAAAGGGTCCAGGAAGCTGAACCCCCTCGCCCCTTCACCATCCCTACTTGGGATCTGCACACTGTTCTGAGGGCTCTGAAGGGCCCTCCCTTTGAGCCGCTACAGTCTGTTGACCTACGATCCCTATCGCTAAAGACCGTCCTGCTACTGGCCCTAGCACGAGGCGTTGCCTCTTCATGATCTAGCGGAGTGTCCATCGCAGAAAAAGGTGCGGTGGCCAGCTGAGCCTCGCCGTCCACATTCACTAGGTTTTATAACCTGGAAGTCCCTGCATTACAAGCATGGGTCTTTTCTGCTTGAATGGACGTAAACCTTAACAGGTGGGACCGGCACTGAGCAAAGTTCAGCCGTAGCACGCCCGGCTTACCAGTGGCTTACTTGTGCGCTCTCGACCCCCCAGTGTGCTGAGGCAGTTTAGGTCCCCCTCGGGTTGATGACCCGGGCCAGTTGTGCCCTCTATGAGCTCAGCCTGTGGCCTCGAGGGCTTCTACTACTTGTCCCCTAGGCCCTTTAGTGCCCATGGCAAGTTAGATTGCAGTCGTCCCCCGACCATAGCACGGCGTGGTTGTACTGGTTCCCCATATGCGTCTTAAATAAAATATGCAGTTACTAATGTAACCTCGGTTCCCTGAGATACGTAAACGAGTACTGTGTTCCTTGCCGTGCTATGGCGCTGTACGACTCAGTCGTCGCTTCAGTCGATGTAAACCTGAGGATCCTATGGCGAAGCAGTCGCTTATATAGCCAGATGCCCCGCCCATTCTGGTGGGCTTTTTCGTGCAGCACCGTTGCCGAGCCATTGGTTCGTTTTACAGCACTACATGAACCAATGACCGTGCAGTAACACTGCGTTATTGAAAAAGGCTTCAGTTATCGGAGAAAAAGGAGTTTTCCCCATATGCGTCTTAAATTAAAGACGCAGTACTCATTCCCGTATCTCAGGGAACTGAGATTACAATAGTAACCGAGTACGTTTTATGTTAACTTTACGCTTAGAGCGCAGCACTGATTAGAAATTAAAAACTAAAATATTTAAATTAAATTTAGTTAAATTAAACTAAAATATTTAATCCAAAACAAAATTAAAATATGATTTAAGGCTAAAGGTGGAGTGCTATCTGAAGTACTGTTCATTTCTATAATACATTTTTCACAGTGTTCTTTCATAAAAGAGGATTAATTATTTTTACCCGTAGGACACAGTGAATGCAGTCAGTATATGTCAGCTAGTTTAATTAATATTTTCCCTCAACAAGAGCCACAATTTTCACACAAAAAAAATCACAATTATAATTCTCATAATTCACAATTCCTTTCTGTGAATTTGTGCTTTTTAGTGTACACAATGTTGTAAACTTTTTCCATATTGTTTAATTATTTTTCTTGGTTTAAACCAGGGGGTCAAGGTTTTAGCATGTTGGCCACTGTAAATGTCGTACTGCACCATTACTTATAAAAAAACATATGTGACTAAGAGTATAAGTCACATACAGCACAATGTTAATACAATATAGGTCCAAATAGGGATTTGTGCAGCCTGTTGTGTGCTCTCTCTCTCTCGCCGCTCTCTTACCAGCTGTAAAAACAGCTTTTACGTAGAAAAGGAACAGAGAGATTCGACCCCGCTGCTGTGCTGTACGCCCGCACTTCTTCACAAAAGAGATCGTCCTGCAGAAACTCTTTTTTGAACACTTCTTAGCAGAGAACAACTTGTTCGGCTCCGAAGCGAAAAGCTGAAGATTCAACGCACCTGCTGCTCATTATATACCCGCGCTGCGAGGTGAGCAGCTGCTGCATATGATTGCATGCCAATGTGCATTGGCTCGTTTTAGTTACACTCGAAGCAGATTAGCCTCTCTAGCGAGATTCCTATTCGTCGGTCAGTCCGACGTACGTCGAACGTGACCGACTGAATGGGAACGTGGTAAATTCTAACCATTTACAATAGATAGTGCCGACAATTAATAAAAATGTCCACACATGCACACATTGCGGATGATAACCTCCCCGTGCTGATTTGCATCGTATCATGTGTCGATGATAGCCAGAGATATTGTCAAAAGCATCAAAAATTGGCAATCTTAAGAGGATTTAGCATTTCCAATTAATGTAGGCCTGCTACATTCGTTATTAGGTCTATTATTATTATTATTAGATTACTTTTATTATTAAATTACATTCAATTATTGCCCCGCAATAATCACTGCATGATGCGCTTTGAGTATAATAAAATAGGCTATTAGCTTACTCCTCATTGAAAATGTTTTTAAAAAAAAATTTTTTTTTAAACAGGTCTATTAATTTATACAATAGGCCTATAATTACAATTATTAACACTGCAGTCATCAATGAAAAATCAGAGCAGCTTTATTTAATGCACCGATTTTCAAAAACAACCTGTTTAACACAAAACACGTTTCTTATAATTTTTTTCACTATACGAGCCAATAAAGAAATATTAAGGGAATAATTTAAGACAGTTACATACCTTTATCAGCATATGTTAAAGTAGATTCGCGCCGTTAATGCAGCGTTAGCCATCAGTTTTTTTACTTTCACTTTCTCTATACTGAAATGACTGATGTTCACCATCTTGCGCAACATTTGCGCGTTGCTTGTTTGAGTTGCTTGACCCCCTCTCCCATAATATCAATTGTTTATAGGCCACATATTAGGCACTTTTTTTTAGGTTTTTAATGTTTATTTTTCAATGTTAATGAGAGTTACACAGAGAGTTAAAAACCCCCAGGAAAATAATTTGGAAATCCTTGGGGAGGCTGTGCCGGGGCTAAGCAAGTTCCTGATGGGGCTATAGCCCTGGCAAGACCTGCCCTAGCACCACCACTGGATCAACGGCTCTGTGTATTAGGCTAAATGCCCCTCCATCTGAAAGCACGTGATGGAAATCACAGAACCGATGAGATGCGCATGGCAATCACATGCGATTTATCGTGCAGCCCTAATTTTTGTTTGTTGATCACAAAGTACAAAGTAGCCGCCATTACGGTACTGTTTACAGTGCGTGGAATAGTGCGCTGTGATTGGTTGATTGGTTGTATAAATTAATATATATATTAGAACGCTTTCTGCAGAGAAGGGAGACTGGCATTTGTCACGGTTTGGAAAAAAAGGGAGATGACAGAATAATATGGTAGATATCGCATTTTGCAAACAATTAAAAATTTCCTTTTCAATACTGACCAGAAACAATACTGATTTTGGCAGAAACTCTTTTTTTTAATGGCATTTACCGTGTTTTGGAACCAAACTCTTCATATATAAATGATTAATGAAAGAGAATAAACGTTGGCATAAACTATAGACTGTCCTAAGATGCTTATCCATACTCATACAGGCCTTGACAATGTTGTACAGCAGACAGCAGACATTGGTTTTGTTCATATGCTCGTGAGCTGATTTATTGACTACTCCCTACATTGGCAGCATCTAAATGAATCTGAACCCCATAGGTGACCAATTTGAAACACTGTGCATAGGCAGTAACTGGTCCTCAACGTATAACTAATTCAAGAAGATATTTGCTATTTTTTATTACATTGATCTCAGTTTTTGTCTTAAAAAGACCCAAAAAATGCAAATTCTGTCATTAATCACTCACCCTCATGTCGTTCCAAGCCCGTAAGACCTTCGTTCATCTTCGTAACACAAATTAAGATAATTTGGATGCGTTCTGAGAGCTCTCTGATCCACCCATAGATAGCAAGGATCCTAACACGATCAAGGCTCAGAAACTAATAAAATAATTCATGCGATATCAGATATTCAGCTGTAATTTTACAAAGCTACGAAAATACTTTTTGAATGCAAAGAAAACAAAAATTAAGACTTTGTTTAACAAGTTGTCTCCTCCGCGTCACCCTGGCACAATTTTGGATAGTATCATACTATATACATACTATCATACATACGTATGTGATACTATCCAAAATGGTACCAGGGTGACGCGGAGGAGACAACTTGTTAAACAAAGTCTTAATTTTTGTTTTTTTTCAAAGTATCCGCGTACATACATTGCATACATTGTTCACGTGAACAACGTATGCAATGTATGTACACGGATACTTTTTTTCAGATCAAAGCGTAAAAAACCATCGTAAACAACGTATCCGCATGGCGCAGCTGACACAGAACACGTCTCTTCGGATGAGACATTAAACCGAGGTCCTGACTTTCTGTGCTAATTAAAAATTCCATGGCACATCTCTTAAAGAGTAGGGGTGTAACCCCGGTGTCCTGGCCAAATTCCCTCTACTGGCTCTTGTCAATCATGGCCTCCTAATAATCCCCATCCACTGAATCGCTCTATCACTCTCTCTTCTCTCCACCTGTAGCTGGTGTGTGGTGAGCGCAATAATGCCGTCGCATTATTCAAGTGGGTGCTGCACACTGGTGGTGGTTGAGGAGAGACCCCCCACATGACTGTAAAGCACTTTGGGTTTACAACAATACACAAAGCGCTATATAAATGCATCATTCATTCATTCAACTATCCCTTGAATGAATTAAATAAATGGATTGATTTTTTTAAAGTCATTATTTAGCTCCAGTCAGTTCAATAAATTATGAATAAATTCGATTCAATTATAAAGCAGAAGTCAATAGTGTCATTATTCAACTGAACTCAACTCAGTTTAAGTTTGGTTCTCATAGGATAGTGCCATCAAATCAATGATATTAATCAGTGATTAAGTGTCTTGTATACCTCAACTAAGCAAGCCAAATGGGGCAATGGCAAGGAACTCAAACTCCAACAGTTGACAGTGTTACTGTTATCCACTCCCTGACTATTAAAGTGTGCTCATCAATGTGTCTCTTTCTAGTAATGACAAAGGTAATGCACATCAGCTAATTCATTTTTGACAGTAAAAAAAAGAAAAAAAACTATGCACAAATATATAAACATTTTCAAACAATAAATATTCTGCCCTTGTGATTCAGTTCCCAATCTTCAAATATGCTGACTAGAACTAGCCTTTCACTAGTGAAACTGAATTTAAGGATGGATTTATTAGCATGACAATTCAAATATAATTTTTTTTTCCATAAATTATTGCAAAGATGATGGACAGATGAAGATGCTTGAACTGTTTGACTGAGTTAAACATGAGGCAACTATAAAGGTCAGAGTTTAACTCAATAACATCTAAAACATACACAAAATAGCACCACCTATTGGCTCTAAAATAATATGCTAGAATAGTACACTCCCTGCCATGTATCTGTAAGATGCTATCACTAAGCAGACTAAAATTTAATTAGCATTAACTATTCACGAGACAGTAGGTCAGCATCCGCGAAACACTAGATGATCCTTCTTTCACCCTTATTCATCTCTGTTCCCAAGGGCCACACTAATTCTATTTTTACAGAAAATAACTCTTTCCACTTTAAATTTTACTCAAATCTGTAAAATTGGCACCAGATGGCACCATTGCTCATACTGTTAACAAAAAAATGTAAAGGTCAAATGACTGGCAGAGATGCCAATAACTAAACAATACTAAAATGAATAAGTAAAATATCCTAATTTAATCCTAACATTAAACACTAACAGATCTCTCAAGATCTCAGCATATTCACTTATTACTAACCAGATTGACTTAATTTCATACAAAATTTATTGTTGAGCATCAACAGATGTTTAGATATTAATGTTTTATAGAAAATTATAAGGCTCTTTTATTTCTTCAATATTGAGACTTCTCTGGTTGCTTTAACTATGTGTTTCTGAAGTATGTTCTAGCAATGGGAGAAGTTAACCATTTTGAGGCTTCAAGTCAAATTGACTAGTTCACACTCTGCTGCGAGTATTACGGGCAGGAAATCTGATCAATCATAACGCAGAATTTGCCATTTTGTCTGACAAGCAAACCAGACAGGATAGCAGATTTATATTAGCGGACATCCAAGTTTTTTTCATACTATAGTAAAACAGTACACCAATAAGACATTCAGAAGAAAAAAAACTGAGTTTTAGATGCACACACACACTGTAAACATTTTAAGGCAGCACGAACACTTACTTTTTTAAGTTGAAACAACAACATTTTTTTTACAGTGCAGACATTAAGAATCAGTTGTATGAATCTCAACAATGGTGACAAATGTATCAACACAAAGCTTTTTGTGACTTTAGTATATTGTTTTGTGATTTTCAGAGATGATCTGTTTATCTGAATACTTTGTCACCATTGTTGAAATTTATACACTGATTCTTGATGTCTGTATGGGTCTGAGTTACCCTGACACAACTTTCTGCATTATGATTTTACAAAGCCCAATAATGCCAACATCAAAATTTGTTTTGTATTTTTTGCTATATAAAATTTGCTTCAGAAACAAATATTTTAATTAATCAGACAGAAAGTAATATTCAAAGTTCAAGAGCCCAACTTAAGCAAACACTGATCTCCATCATGGTGAGATCAAATCAAACTGAATTATTTTCAATAAAGTTTAAATATCAAAACCTCTTTGTTAATTTTCAATAATAAAATGCGAACAGGTTAGTAATAAGTGAAGCTGGTAATGTTGTTTGTGGAATTATTAAATTATCCTATGCTGAGATCTGCTAAAGTTTTTAATATTCTGTTGGGATTTAAAGGATTTCTATTGAGTTTTGTGGGTTACCTTTATGCTGAAGAGTAGAGTCTGTGCTTCAGTGCAGGATGAACCAGAACATGTTGATGTTAGGCTGCATATTGCTTTATTAAAAAACATTAACTGTGAAATTACTAACGTAGTGATATAAATTAGTTAATGCATGTGTGTTATTGCAAGTTAACTGTTAATTGCAATAATACCAATTTTACATTGAAGTAATAATTCAGGAAGAACCTGTAAAACAACATCGTTTTATGTAAAATGTTTAGTAAAACATTCCACACAAATTTTTGCACTTTAATTTCACAGTTTTTGTTTGGCAACTGTCGCTGCCAATCATTTGACAATTTTTCTCATCAGGAAATTCAGGAAATACCTGTAAAGTTTTTTGGGGGGCATTTTATTTCAATTTAAATATCTTACTTTAATTTTATGTTTTTTGTTGGGGAGCTATTGCTGCCAATTATTTGACTATTTTTTTTGTTGATGTTTTAAACATACACCATAAAATCTATTGGCTTGACTATATAGCTATATAATTCATTCTGAGCTCTCATTCTACCATATTCAGCAGCTTTGTAATGTTGAGAGGTATTCCTTGTCTCCAGTGATGCCCGAATGTATTGACCAAGCTTGCCTCCACTGATGAATGAAGAGGTCCTTTTCACTTAATTTGTTTGGCGGGAGAGGAACTGCAGAGACTTCTTTTGAGTAAGCAGAATTTTTGATGTCAGAATAAATGGAGCATCTGGATCTGTTGACTCAGGTTCAAGGGGCGAGCAATGACTATGGCTGTGACCTCTGCCATGGAGGTGATATAAACCTCATGAAACATCTCTGCAGGACCAAGTCCATGTAGCATAAATTTAAGGATTCACCTTGAAACTCCAATCATACAGTCACAACTTACACTGATGTAAGATGAGTAAGCAGGCTTGAACACCCAAGAGCATCCATTGTTACTACCTGTCACTGATCTTCTTTGCATGTCCTAACAAAGCACACAAATATATCTTCAGACACGTCCCAGCTCTCCCCTAAGCTTCTCTAAACTGGTGGGAAGTCAGTATTCCTTCGCAAGACTCTCTGCAGGAAATTCCCTCATGACTTTCAGCTTATTGGAGGTGATCTTATGAAGATGCAGATTGAACAGAGCCAACATTTCCAGAGTGGAAAGCTTAAGGGCTTTCTCTTCAATGTTTGGTCATGTGAAGACTAATGTGGTTAGAATGCAAATTTTCCAAAATGTGTTTTAAAACATCAAGTGATGAAGGTTTGTGAGGTCTGTTACGGCAAACCTCTTGTCATTTCAAGACCACGCTGAAGCCAGTGTCTTAATACCTGATGTGAGCCGACTTAATGTGCCTAGCATTTTTTGTTGAATCTGGGACAAGCCACTTTATAAACAGGTCAAGTGCTTTACCAGTCCTTCGATTACAGGAGACTTCCAAGCCCAATAGTTTTTTGGCCTATAATTAAATTTTGTCCAGTTGTCAGAAGATTGTGCGAGCTCAAACCTATCTGAACAAGCAGCATAGGACTCATTGTGATATGAGAGTGACTGGCTTGTCAATTTACTGTTGTCTGTTGGAAATTATGCATCAGGCAATATGGAGTTAACAGTAGTGCATTTGAGATTCAGAGTTCAGGTGCAAAAGCCTCTAAGTGGCGTCTGAAATTTCCTTCTAAAAGACCCTATTCATTGCCATTAAAGTGAAATTACTGAACATACACATGGCAGCCTGATAAAAATGCTTATGGCCTTCATCTACAGTATTATTCCCATTGATATAAATGGCAAAGATGAAAATGCGGTTAGCCCCCCTGAGCCCCCCAATTTATGAAAGTTGTTTCCTCAGAATATTTTGTGTTCCATGTGCACTAATTTTGTCACGTTTGGACTTTTTGCACTCAAGACATAAACAAGTTCACCCGCTTGTAGTACGTCCTTAAAATATGTACTGTTTTTGTGAATAAAAAGTACATATTTTTGAGTGTGTAGCAAAAGAGTAGACAAGCTTTGGGACATACTATCATATCATAACATTGCAGCTTTAACGGACGTCTTTAGCATCCCATCATGGTAAACTGACCTGTCAATCATCTTGTCACAGTTCACATCCTCCACATTCAGTTAATTTAATTTCCTACCATATCAGAGAGAAAAGAAGAAGCACGTCGATCTGTCAGCCGTGGGTATTTATGTGGAGAACTCTGCGCATATTTTTGTATAAAGATGCATTTAAAACCAATGACCAAACAAATCTTTATAAAAGTCCACATTGTTGTTAAAGATTAAATATAACATGGATAACATTAATTATTTAATTTATTTTTTAAACAGGTTAAATGTTGATTATTAATCATCCAAATCTAAACATCTCTACTTAAACATCGGTATGGCACATCCACCTGTTTTTTTTTTGTACAGATTTTTATTTGTGTTTGTATTTCTTTGTATTTTGAGTCCTTCTCCAAAGCGCAGTGGGTGGTGGGCAATATTACCCATTTGAGTGTGCACACATCCATACTTCAAAAGTCTACCGGAAATAGTAGACTATCTGGGGACATTTTGTTTACTCTTCAACATACACTGTAAAAAATAAATCCATGAAATAATAGAAAAAGTACTGGCAGCTCACTAAACATGACATTATTCATTAATTTTACGGACATTTCTTTACATCTAAAACACAATGCAATGAAGTGTAAAATTCTAAATACTGATAAAGCACTTGTAAAAAATTAATACAGAAAACTTCCTTCAAATTATACAGTATATTGTGCCTTATTTTACAGCTATTTTTAGAGCGTATACTGTTGAAGATTATGATTTGGGACACACTATTCTAATCTCACATACTAGTTAGGATGTATAGTATGCACATTGGGAAGCAGGAATATGTCAGCCATTCTGGTTTTATTTTTTTAAGATTCAAAATATGTTAGATTTTGACCCAAAGACATACATGTTTAACTTGATTATCGATACAGCTGCGGAATTACAAGCATTTCTTCAGTTGTAGTTCCCTCTATGGTTTGAATTCCATGGCAACTCGGCAGAGAATGTCCCGTTGTCTACATATATGAAGTTTCATTAAGTTTGGACATTTGGCAGATATTGAAAGGTCACTTCATAAAAATGGGTGATGCCTGACCATTTAATTTACTTATCTATTTATATATGCTTTGATGTATCAAACTTAGTTTGATAATATTTGTCATGATGGTCTCTAGATAATAAGCATCAAGTTTGGACAAACGGTCTAGGGGCGTTGAAAAAAGCAACAGGGTGCAATAAAATATAAATGTATACGATATAAATGTCTTTGTAGTGCTTGACTAAAAAAATGCCTTTAGTCCTTATCCAAAGTTCTGAACTAAAATGCTCTGAACTTCCTCATCAGTCATACCCAAAATGTTTTGCAGTCACAACTAATGAGCTAATGAGTTGAATCAGGTGTGTTAGATGAAAGAAACATCCAAAATGAACAATGTGTTGTATAGAAGCAGCATATCTTATATACTCACAGCAGCATGTTTTTGGCATTAGCAAGTCTGTATCTGCTCTACAGTTACATACTTAGCAGAGCTAGTTTGCCAAGACCAAATACATTAACATTTTCATATATATTAATATGTTAAAACTATCACAAGAGTTGTCATGACTGAAACATTTGAATGTTTACTGGAGTAAATAAATAATATAAGGTTTTCTTAAAGAATAAAGAAGACATTACATCTAAATCCTTCAAATATTGTTCACGTAATTGTTTTTCATACAATGACAATTCCTTTGCAACTCAGTATGAAATCAAAAAGTGATCTTGACTCATTCCTGCCTCTAGCACATTGTCATGATGTCTGCTGCTAATTTCCTCTGAACAAGTGTGGCTCAGTTCAAGAAATAGTTCAATCACTAAGTAAACATTAAAAATGTGCTTAAATGACTACAGTTCTAATTGAATGTAGAATTTTGGAGAATGGGTCAAGTTTCAAACCTTTGTATTCTAAACATATAGGGTTTGAAATTATATCTAAACAAATCAGCATGCATTCAGATGCTCTGAGAACTGTTACTTAAGATAACTGATCACATGAATGTTCATGTATGAAAACGTGTTACATTTCCTATTAAAGCCCATTTCCACTGAGAGTGAATAATTATTATGAAATTTGTGCTGTGAATGAGACTTGTGCTGTTTAAACATAAACAACAATGGGCACACGGCGCCAAAACAAAGCAAACAATGACCAGTTGTGTCATGGTGAGACAACATTAAAACAAACAAGCATTTTTTTGTCCTCTGTCTTGTGCAGTTGTTTTGTTGTCATTAATTATTCATATTTTCCACCTCTACAATCAGTGGTGGCTCCAGGATTTTTTGTTTGGGGTGCTAAGGGGGGCTTAACAGTTCAGAGGGGGTGCTAAAAACTAATTAAACTGAGTGAAATTAATTAACTTTAGCTATGTTTTTTTTATATATATATACAGCACCTTCGAAAACTGCATATTTTACTTTTTCTCTGTGGTATTAAGCTTCTCAAATGCCACTGTTATTAGTAATATACTAATACCAACTGCCAAATATGACACTTACAAAGTAATATCATTTATGAATGAATATAGAATTTTTTTCGTTTTTCAATTCAATTTCAATTCAATTCAATTTCAATTTTCAATTAGTGGTGGTTGAGGAGAGACCCCCCACATGATTGTAAAGCGCTTTGGGTGTACAACAATACACAAAAAGCGCTATATAAATGCATCATTCATTCATTCAATTCAATAGAAACTAAAATTTTGTTTTATAATTCGTAAAATTATTTCCACACTGGCATACACAGTTTCATTCTACGCTGTATCATGTGTTTATGATAGCCAGAGATAGGCCTAAGCATCAAAAATGGTAATATTAAGAGTATTTGTATTTCCAATTAATGTAGGCCTGTACTTATTCTTCTAATTTTTCTTCTTATTAGGCCTATATTATTATTATTATTAGATTACTATTATTATTAAATTACATTAAATTATTGCCCCGGTGGAGGACATCTGGACCCAATTTCATTAAAAAAATTATAAAAATACATGAATGAACATGCATAGGCAAAAACAATAGATTTTTTTAAATCACCAATACATTTATAGTTTTCAAGATTTATTTTACAAACTTTTTATAAAGATGATTCTCAACTATGTTCTAACAGAACAGAATGATACGATATACTATTTTTCTTTCTGAAAAAAATGTGTATAAAATGGGTTTTCTCATTATATACAATTTATCTAATCTAATTTGCATATTAATTTGTTTTTAGGGCAACATGCAATGAAAAAAGAAATGTAATAATGGGAGTAATAACCAACAAGATTTTCATAATAATATATATTTGATAGATTATAGAAATATAATTTCTTTCCCTATTCATTTGTTATGTCTCCTAGAATCCGTAATAAACATGCTTTTAGTCCCGGTGTCCTCATATGAGGACATGTATGAAATCAACGTCCTGTTTCATGTCATATTTTGATTTGAAACCCCACAACATTTTCTTGAGATGTTGATTTATGACACACAATTCAAAAATCAGACAGATTTAAACGATAATTGCAACATATGATTATATTTCCATAAGAGTGTCTCTAAATTAATTTCAGACATTTTTGAAGACCAAGGAGAGGGAGTGGTCACGGTGAAACCTCCAAACACTTGGTATCTCTGAAAAGCCCTGAATGTGCTCTTACAGGACATCCAGACTTAAAGCTGTGGCATGTATCAGAGAAATTCACTAAACTATAATGTCCTCATAAGAGGCCGCAGGGTCTTAAGAGTTTAAAACTGCACTGCAGTCATTAATGAAAATTCAGAGCAGCTGTATTTCAGGCACTGATTTTCAAAAACAACCTGTTTAAAGTGAAATATGTTTCTTCTCATGTTTTTCACTATACGAGCCACAAAACAAATATTAAGGGAATAATTTAAGACATTTATATACTATTATCAGCATATGTTAGAATAGATTCGTCTCTCGTTGTCTCAGAGAGAATATACACCGTTAATGCAGCGTTAGCCGTCAGTTTTTTTACTTTCATTTTCGCTGTAGTGAATTGACGTTCACTGTCTTGTGCAAAGTTTGCGCGTTGTTTGCTTGAGTTGCTTCACCCCTCCCCCATAATACCAATTGTTTATAGGCCACATATTAGGCACTTTTTTACGTTTTGAAAGTTTATTTTTCAATCTTTTTTACTATCCATTTTATTCTATTTTATTAATTCTTCCTGTTAATGAGAGTGACACTGAGAGTGAAACACAGCAAAATCATTTGTAATTTCTTGGGGTAAAAAAAAAAAAAAGGGGTGCCGGCCCAATTCTTCTGTAGGTGTTCTTCTATTCCTATACAGTTAATGAGAGTGACATATATATATTCTTGGGGTGGGGTGTTCTTCTGTATATATATATATATATATATGCTGTCAGGGGCGGACTGGTCATCGGGAGCACCGAAAGAATTCCCGGTAGGCCTGGCAGCCAATTTGGCAAGCTGCCCTACATTTTTATTTATATATATATATATATATATATATATATATATATATATATAGTCGTTGTTGTTGTTGTTTGTGTTGCAGTAATTGAAATCGTTACACTACTTATAACATTTTAGATAGGGTAACTTGTAATCTGTAACCTATTACATTTCCAAAGTAACCTTCCCAACACTGTATGTATGTACAGTATATACAGTATATATAAATAAATATATATATATATATGTTAAGTCTCCTCCACTGACCATCATAAGATATGAAAATCAGATTGCGTTTGATGCAAGACTTAAGTCAAATGAAAAACATTGTAATGGTATATATAGCTTTAAAGTTTATTTTTATAACTTTGGCATAGACCAATGTACCTATGTTCAAGATATATACGTTTTTTTGGCAATATTAAGCTAATGTTTAGTTTATTGTTTCATTCAGTACACATAAACATAAATTACCTATGATTTCAAAGAAAGTGAAATATTAGGTAGTAGGGATGTAACACTTACCGAGTCGCATTGGTGCATTGGCATAAAAGTTCACAATGTGATACATCGATTTAATATATTTTATATGTAGATTGATTTTTCCTCTCTAAACTGTTTCTCAAGTGTGTTCTCTACATGAATATGACGTATCACTACACGATGGAGGCATTAGAACTCAGAAGGCACTTAAATTAATGTATGATTTCCTGTCTGTCTGAAACAAATAAATTAAAGTGATCTATCTGCACCATTATGCACTGCATAACATCATATATTTTTTTAATTGCATTGAATTGCATTGTGTTGAATCGAAATTGAAATCGGATCACACTGCATCATAATAGGGGTGAATCGAGTTGCATCGCATCAGTAACTGCTTTATATCTTTAATGTAACATATCGTTGGCTATGCATTGAGATGCATATCGCATTTATGGAGATGCACATCCCTACTAGGTATTATTCT
This sequence comes from Ptychobarbus kaznakovi, assembly GCA_027422405.1. Lineage (NCBI taxonomy): Eukaryota > Metazoa > Chordata > Actinopteri > Cypriniformes > Cyprinidae > Ptychobarbus > Ptychobarbus kaznakovi. Next base: position 1,557,452 of record CM049810.1, read on the forward strand.
GTTTACTAGATATGCATTTGCTGACCTGTTTAAAAACTCTAAAGAGTTTTTATGTGTAACTGAGTAATAATGGAGTAGTTAAAAATGTCCCACTATAAAGAATTTTTTTTTTATTAATGACTTTGGCTTACCTATAGTTGACAGGCCAGCGGACCATCCACATGCGGTGGTAGGACAGGGAGGTGACGGAGAAGCAGGTGACCAGGGTAAGGGTGTAGAAGGTGGAGACAAACACCTTGCAGAGTCCTTCGTTCCACTCATAGTTGGAGTGCTGTCGTCGCAGCTGAATGACGCAATACATGGTGATAGGGATACCCATGTTGAGGATGTGCGTGCCAGCCAGGGTGCAGATGAGGAATTCCAGAGGCTTCCACTTCTTCTGCTTGGCGCTCACGCTCAGGATTCCCCAGGCGTTGGCCAGGATGGACACTCCCGAGCAGACCAGCCAGGCCAGTGCGTTAGTGCTGATGACCTCATCGTTCATGATGGAGCAGCCGGCGAGAGCTGGAGGGGGGTGGAATGGCAAAAGGTGTGGGATTAGCCGCGGGCAGAGGCAGGTGCCAGGCCCGAACCGGCATTCCTACAGGGACGGGCAGTCCTTCCTCCGGATGTGCTGAGAGGACGGGGCGAGGGGCACAGCAGCGTAAGGGGGCAGTGGACTCGGGCAGAAGAAAATCACTTGCACTGAGAGCCAGTCCATTGCCGTAATAATCCTGAAACAGAAAGGAAATGACAGATCTTGAAAAGACAGATATGACAAGAAGAGACATTGGAAGACATAAGGTGCTTTCGCACCTTGTAGTTCTAGGAACTAGCCAGCAGGGTGGTTCCTAGAGAACCGGTTTCACTCTTAGCCCGTTTTCCTGGTTGCATCCGCACCGGCAGCAGGAACTCTGAAGCGGCTGACAGCAACGTCTTTATTCACGCATTTATGGCAAATATGGACCCTTTTCACAAGATTGTAATGATGCGTTTCAACGGTCATCAGCATCGTATGTGACCCTGGACCACAAAATCAGTCATAAGGGTCATTTTTTTAATTGACCCATACAATGTGGGTGGAGACGTGCTGAAATCGCGTTTGGTCTCATACTGTATTGCGTCCCTTGTCAGTGTCGGGCGCTTGCTTGGCCATTGTGATTAACAGGAATTTGTGTTCTATTGGAGTAGTATTTTGTTAGATGGGTATAAAAAGCTTAGTTTACCGCGGCAGCCGTTGTGTGAAGACTGTAAAGACCATCGACTCTACCGTGCGACTTGTCAAAGGATATAAGTATTGCTTTTTATTTATCCTCTTTCTTACTGCTTGTTTCACTTCTGTTTTAGTTTGTGTAAGTTGTTGTTTGTTAGCATGTGTTTTTGACAGTAGGATTACTGATAACTACTGCCATTTGATTCATCTATTTTAATTTTACATAAATTATGTATGAATTTCATATATCTTTATAGGTATTTACTTTAGTTTTAGTTTTAATACATTGTATTTATTTTAGTAATGTTACTTCAACATACTGCATGGAAATGAAATACATATATATCTTAGTGTCATGATAGAATAATTTTTATACTCATACCTTTGGTTGTTTTAATATTTTGAAATGTTTTTAGCTTTATTTTTTGTTTTCATTTAAATGTTAAGTTTTGAAATGTTGTTGTATGCATTTGTCATTTTATTTAATTTCTCAATTTTCTTAAATGTGTATATATAGTATTTATAGACTTGTAACTTATAGTTTTAGTTACTTTTTCTTATTTGTAAGTCGCTTTGGATAAAAGCGTCTGCTAAATGACTAAAAAGTAAAAGTAAAGTAAAAAAAAAAATATTGTTTGTTGGCTATTGCTACAACTATACGGTGCTTCTTAAGACTGGTTTGTGGTCCAGGGTCACATATTTAGATAGTTTTTTTTGTTAATATATGTACATTTATAACACTATACTTTGTATTATATCACCTTTGCATCAAATTACAAAAAATATGTGTTAATGCTAATGCGAGGGTGTTTCTAATGCAGAGTCTATGGGTCAGAGGTAAATTTGAAATCGTTCTCTCAATTGTTTTCCTTTTTTTTTCTTTTTTTTTTTTACAATTTGAAATTGTTTTAAAATTTTCTAAAATTTTAGCAAATGGGAATGCAAAAAATAGATTTTGATACTCTCCCATTCACTGCTCTCGAAGTTAACCCAACTATGATGACTTCCGCTAGTGAAAAACTTGGAAATGTGAAAAAGGTCCATCAACAACCTGTGAATGGAGGATGCCGCGTTCAGCGCTGTTTTTGTTTTGTGTCATGGGTTTCATGATAACGGAGATGGAATGTAAACATATAGTTAACGAAATTGAAAGAGCATGACAATCTGACTAAATCTATGACATCTTGTAAATCATTGAGACTGAGAAAATTTGTGTACATACATGTTTTTTCATTGTACTTATATTTTTAAATAATACCTGCATGTAATTACATCTGTAGTTAATTAGGGACCGAGCACCGATAGAGGACCCTATTGAATATTATTATTATTATTATTATTATTATTATTCACTGTTGACCCATCCTCGACAGCGCCACCTATAAATATTCACCTCAACCACGTACCGAAAATTGGTACACTCATGTAACATAACAATACCTACAAAAAAGTCACAAAATCGTAAACTCAACAGGAAGTCCTCATCATATTTGGTGTCATTTTTGCCATTTTCAGGTGTCATACTTTAACCTCCTCCAAGAGCTTACGTCAGATTTACACCAAAATTTGTCATTGTAATCTAAAGCCCTTTGTGAAGTTAAATTGAAAAGATCTAGAAGGGTTTGTCCGTGACGTCCTGTCAGATTTCGATGATTCGCCATGAAACAGGAAGTTGTTATGGCATATAATGTCCAACCAAACTTCACATGTTTGATAAGACTCCTGACCTGAAGAGATCTAAGTGACCATATTCAGTTATTCATAGCGCCACCTGCTGGCAACAGGAAGTGACATGTTTTACTCTGTAACTAACTCCTCCTAGAGATTTAATGACATCAACATAATATTTAGGTCAGTCTAATAGGCCTTAGTGATGTTAAATTGCGAAGAGCTTGAGTTTTCGCTAATGGGCATGTCCAAGGCATTTTCGATGTCTCGCCACTCAGCCATACAATATCTGCCCCACTTCACACGTTCGATAAGAATCCAGGTCTGAACACATCTAAATACGAAAATTCCATTATAATCAGAGCGCCACCTGCTGGCAACAGGAAATTTGTTTTACACTATCTTAAACATGCAATGTCCAATCTGCACCAAACTTCACATATTTGGTAAGAGTCCTGGCCTGAAAATATCTAAAGGCCAATATTCAGATATAATCATAGCGCCACCTGTTGACAACAGGATATGTCAGGCTTTACACTAACTCAAACATACCATGTTCAATACCAACTTCATATGTTTGATAAAAGTATTGATCTGAAGATATTGTTAATGTTCAGTTATGGACATTCCAGCTGGCACAATGGCTCAAGGAGGCGACACAACTCAGCTCTGTTGATAATCCCCCCTATAGGTCTGCTACATGTTAATGAGATGAAGGCCAATGGAGGAGCACTACGCATCTCACCGTGCTTCAATCCCACATCAAAGGTTCACCAGGTCAGTTTGACATGCTTCCCACAATGGCTCAAGGAGGCGACACAACTCAAGCTCTAATAATCCCCCCTATAGGTCTGCTACATGGAGATGAAGGCCAATGGAGGGACACCGTCCCGCTCCATCCCTAATCAAACACAGCTAAAAATCCAAACAAACTCTTAATGGTTACTTGAAAATTCCAGGGAGGTGTGTTTGATTAGGGATGGCACTAAACTCTGCCAGGGCAGTGGCCCTCCAGGGCCGAAGTTGCCATCCTGATAACGAGGTGGAGTTGAGAAGGGGGAGGGAAGCAAACAGCTGCTTTTATGCTTTGATGGTTTATTAGAAGATTAGATGGGCTTAGTCCTGAAACTTCACTAAATAGTATTTCTGACAAATATGTGTAAACGGTGTATACATCAGTAAGCTAAAGCCTGTTCCTGGAGATCTAGCATCCTGCACTGCAGTTCCAATCTTTCTTCTAACACACAACTTGTTGTATTTTATTAGGGGTTGAGCTGGTAGAAGGTAGATCTCCTGCTCCATTGAAGCATGGCCACTATTTACCAACACTAATAATTAGAGTTTACTAACTGTAACTCCCACATTTGCAACTGAGGTTTAAAATCATAACTTTGATACTATTCACAATATTTCAAACTATTGCAAACATCATTAACATATTGAATATGCAATATATCACCTAGTCACCTATTCAAAGTATACCGGCTTAAAAATTAGATGTTTATTATTGCCTTTTTTATTGCTTACACTAAAATTAGGATCAAGTATACCAAAATCATGCAGATCGGGCAATCAATCAGTAAAACAAACAAATAACAAAATCAATTAATGTGTAGCGTCATTAGGTAAAGACATTTTTGTGACGTCTGTGGGAGTGGGAAATGTTTAAAATCATTTCCAAGCAATTTGTATTGAATCACAGCACTGTCTGAAATCAGCAGAAAATGCTGAACATTTCAAATCACTGGCAATCTATCCATGGACCACAGAATTTTGCCCAAGAGCATAGACATGAAGATGTTGTAAGACACTCTGAGAAGCCGAC